>CM040120.1:3917210-4346818 GCA_022559845.1 Amorphophallus konjac
ATAAATATACTTTAACGGGTTACATGACACATGCACCTCCAGCTGGTCCACACAGATTAGACATCCCCGGTGACATGCATGGAGAGTAACGTGAAAATGGATGCATGGCTATGTTAATTAATTAGGAGTAGACGAACATTAATGGTTAAATATGTCCAAATTCGAGCATAGTCTATGGATAATAATTTCGTATTAGTTAAATGAGCTGTGGTCCATATGTTTATGATTCTACATTTGTGTATCTCAACATCGGAATTTTGTAAATTCAACATGGTATCATAGCAGATCAAGATCCATTTTGCGTCACCTCTCCTTTCTAATCTGATTTTTACGATCTATCTTGACCGTGAGAAAGAGTGTTAAAACCCTGAACGGGATATTAAGCTATGCATCACTCCATCATCAGTCGAGCCATGAAAACTCGATCTTGAGCGAACACCAAAAAACAACAACAATCGAGCCAAGGATATGTGCTGCAAGTCTGGGCATGCGACGTCGAGCCATACATCAATCGAACAAGTCCGTTCAAAGCTATGATCATTCTTATGGGCTAGTGAGCTATAGACCTTCTCGTACTACTTCTTCCCGGTCACTAGATTTGAGCATGTCTTCGTCGAGCTATGGGACTGCCAAACCATGCATCGATCCGAGCATGTCCTCATCGAGCTAACATTAGACTTTCATGAGGATGGCTCCCAGCACTCCTCGTACCTCTAATTAATAAAATATTTTTTTGATGATGAAAAACTTAGCACAATGATACTCGGGCTTACACAGAGTGTGATAAATTTGAGTTCAAATCCAATGATATCTAACTCACATATATCTTCTTTAATTTTTCCAAAACTAGTAAATTCTGAGTTCACATCCCTCTAAAATTAAACTTAAGTCAAGTAAGCTCCCCCCCCTAGATCTCCCCTCCAACCTGAGTCTAATATGAGACCTTCCTATCATAAGTCAAGATTCTTACTAGTCTACTAACTCGAGATCCTCACTAATTGTAAAACATACATATCACAGCTGTAGAGTTTTTGGTAGAAAAACTCGACCCTTATTTTTGACCTGGCTGATTACATTAAAGGGACTGGGTTGCCTGAACTTGTCACGAGGGCCACCTCCATTAAGCAATATACAGAGGGTTTTATGGCTTTGTGGGGGAATGCACATATATAGTTAATGGTTACAGCTGCTTGTAATTTCATAGCCCCATTAATTTATCATGTTTGCACTGGCGCATGAAGCAATAAACTGACTCTACTGTTGTATGGGGGTGTCAGAACCATCTGTTGTGTGATCCAGAGACTACAGCTGTGTTGTAAAATAAAACCTCACTTATGTAATAGTGTATGGTCACTAAACCTTCACTATAATTTCTCTCTCTACTAATTAATAAATCTTGACGGAGCACACCGGAGTAAACACTACACAGGCAGAGGCATATGTACGTAGCTGGATTATCGCAGCCTGCTCCCCTCCATAATTAAGGGTCAGAAAGAGAAGAGAGAGGGGAGTGGGGATGTGTTTAATTAATTTGATCGTGTGGTAAACTGTGTAACACAGTGGCATCACGCATGCTCTTAGAGGTGATACGGTAGCGTAGTTACGAATGCCAACCTCAGCACTAAGGGAAAAAAGGATTAAGTGAAAATACGCAGGGAATCCATTTTCTCTTCATGCGTCCAATTGTTAACACATGCATGCATACCTAGGAGATTTCACGTACGTACTGTTGAGATCTTGGTGGAAGGAAGCGAGGCTTATATATATATGTTGAGGCCGGAGGGTAATTAAAGGGTCTCAGCATTAATTTGGTGCACCGATCGATCGAGAAAGGGTATAGCTCAGTGGCCGCCCAACCTCTTTATTTATGGTAGTCACAGTGGATACATCGATGGTTGACAGGGATACGTACGTTGGTGGATGCAGCTGAGGCATCCATATTATTTCGCCTTAACACAGAACTATAGAGGTAGCAGTAGGAGTAGTAGTAACGACAGCGCGCCGTCGGCGGAGAGCTGGACGACTATGCCTCCGCATGCATGTTGGACTCCTCCTCGTTCGCCTTCTGGAACACGAACTCGAACGCCTCATTCCGCGGCCGAACGCTCACGAGTCTCTGACCGTTGGCCTCCTCGATACCCAATGCCGAGCACCGGGAGGTACTCCTCTGTCTGGGGCAGGACCGGATCTCGTAGCCATCACCAGCACGGGATTTAAATATGGCGAACCGACTGTCATGGCGATCGTTCGAGGACACGGTGCCGCCGGTGGTGACATACTCCCCGTTCACCTGCCACTGCGTGGATTGCGGGCAGGGGGTGGGGCGGGGGAACAGGATGTAGACCCTGTCGGACACCCGGACGTTTTGGTCGTCCGAGTGCTCCTCCGGAAGATCATGATAGGCTGCCCGTTCTTCTCCTCCGAGAACTTCTGGACCACGTTCTGGGGGCAGGACCCTTGCAGGCGGGACATCTTCAGACCGCCGCCGTTGCCCTGGTTTTTGGGCAGGCACATGGTACTGCCGGCCTCGCTGCACCGGATTGCCGTCTGTGTCGAGGACGGCGTCTTTGGCTTCGTCATTCCGGGAGGTGACGAGGAGGGGAGACAGGAGGAGGAGGAGGAAGATGAGCTTCATGGTTGGCTTAGGCAGGTAGCAGGACCAACGGTGTGTGGTGTTTGATCAGGTGGTGAGTCGATCTTGAAGCAGTCGGGGGGGTATTTATGCTGGCCTCCAGGGCGCTGTTTGTGTTACCGCACGTGGTAATTTTCTGAGTAAATTTAACACTGTACTGGTACTCGTCCTTGGGCAACCATTGTAATGCACTGCACCATGTCTTTACATGTGTATGGATGATGAGACTTGAGCGGTAGATAAGATAAAGTTGCACAAATGCTGTCGTTTTCTGTGTTACCGACGTGCTCACTCCTACGACGTAGTAGGCTCACTTCAATAAATGGGTTGGACTCGTCTAAGGGCCCAGTCCAGTATTGGGCCAAGTTGCCAGCCACTCTTAAGTCCAAGCGTTTTTAATCAGCTCTAAAATGTGGGCCTACTACACGGTAGACTGGACTCGGGGCTGTTGGGTAAGCTCCTCGAGTATTGGGCCCATTTGCACTGCCACCAAAGATGCGATAAGATTCTTTATTTCAAGAGTAAGTAATCTGATCATGTGAGGGTTTTTTACTAGTTCAAATGGGTGTGTGCCTGGGAGTAACGGAAGAGCTTAGTGGACATGTACCGGCCCTAAACCCTAATCCGCTTTCAAGCGCATCTGAAGGCCCTCTCGCATATTGGGGCCGGTTTCAATCTGGACGTTATTAGTCCTCCAAGAAAGGCTATTTTGGAAATTAATCCAGTTTATTATGATTGAAGCTATAGAGTGATAAATAATAGAAAACTATAGATCGAACTATATACATGTGACCTAGAGCGGTATGTTCTACAGGGCAAGGGGAAATATAGGAAACATTATTTATATATTTAACGAAAGGAACCACCAGATCTATGGGGAACACGTTGTGGCCCGGAAATTCCCGTCGAGGAGTAGGAAGGTGATGTCGTTAAATGATTTCGTTTGGAGCTGCCCAATGGAGATTGAAGTGTTGCCATGACTCGTTGTACAGGCCGTATCAATTTTTTATCGGTACAATTCGATATCGATACGTATCAAAGTAAAAAAAGAGCCTTTATATATATAATATTTCGAACCGATGAATTTACAGTTAAACATAAGATCACTAACTAACTCACTTACAAAATTTTTCTAATATAAAAAAATATATATAATATTTAAAACATATGAGAGCGTACTGGTTACGTACTATACGCCAGTCGTATCAATCTCCGACTATTATGATTCAGTACGTGCGATACGCAATGTACCGCACTAATTTGTCAAACCCTAGTTAGACATCATAACTAGTTTGTCAAACCCTAATTGACTCTCCGCAATTTTTTCGATGATTCGGGGCGATAATCCCGCTAACTAACAATCTTATATCTACGAGAAGTCTGGGGGAGGGTGATTCCATATTGGGCTCTGTTCATATCCGAACCAAAAAATAACCTTTTCAAATTTTTAAAATTAGATATTACAAAACTTTAAGCGTTACATTCGAAATTCATAGAGGCTTCTAAAGATGGGGCCGGGTGTCAAATTCCCATTTTTATTGGAGGCCTATCTTGATAACAATCTACAATTTAGATAGACAGACATCAACCCCAAAAAAAGGGTGAATTCCATGCATGCCTAGTTTTGAATAAAAATTTACATTTACAATGCCTACCTACCTAGCAACAATGCGACGTACTAAAAGCATTCAAAATTGCCGTCTTCCATCTTGTGATCCCTTGCAACCGATCTAGTTAACTCTCAATCAACTAATAATAAAAATAAATAGCATTTGAAGAGGGGGAAATCGTAAGGTCCAGTGCGACCCAGTAACTTCAGGTTCGAAGTTTCCCTTTATCACCAGACTCAATACGACTATCGTCAACCGACTCACAGTCTAGGAATATTATCCAATCATGAGGTCCACTCGAGATTGACCGACCCACGAGTTTGATCTCCCCGCACGTGCGTCCCGGACGCCACGAAATCCGCCAATAGATGAACGTTGAAGCCATAGTTATGAGACTTATCCCGACGAAAGTCGAATTTCACCCATTGTCTCTAGGCTCCGGCCTCGTCTCCAAGTCCAAGCACTTAATGTATCACCGAGCGCTCTCTCCATCCCTAAAACTCTTGTTTCCTTCTCTCCCTCCTTCTCTCGTTTACTTTTGCATGCGTCTCTAACTCAAGTATCGAAAGATCACATCAAGAATTTCTTCTGACGCATTACTTAATATTTGCATATTTTCTCGAGACAGTTGTTGACGCGGATTTTATTTATTTATTTATTTATTTATTTATTTATTTATTTATTTATTGATTTATGGATTTATTGGCGTGCCAGTCACATGTGTGACGATTTTTTATTATGCGCTCGATCTGACTTGGTCAGTCGATTGTAAGTGATCGTGTCCGGACTAGAAGTCCGTCATACCCTGAACGCTATGACGTTAATTACGTCCTCCCTGAGGAAGACAACCCTTGATTAAACGCCAAAAATAGGAGGCCTCGAGAGGCAAACATATATTCATGTGTGCAAATTGAACTTCATACCAGAGCCGTGAAGGCGGGCAAGATAATAACATCAGCCATAGAAACAGATGATATCGTTAAGTCAGCGGTTCAAAGCCCGGGGTTAAGGGGGGAAGGAGGATCCCAATCATAGGTAGCCTGAGCCGCGACCGTGATGAGGTTTAAAACATCGATCAGTATTTCGACAGCATTTCCCCTTAATCCGGATCATGCCCAGGGGGAAATAGACTATCACCCACGGAGTGCCGGGATGAAAGCCGAAAGAGAGAAGTGTTGAACTTCCCGAATCGCTTATCTGCCATGGGGCAATGTTTGATATTCCCTGTAGAAGCTGGTAGAACTCATGCAGTGGCAGAGCCCTCCCGAGCTAAAGGGGTTATTCATGAACCCGATGCGGGACGACGGAAAGTGAGCGAACGCTCAAGGTTGCGCCCTCGCACGCGGATCAACCTACCCGGTCAGGTCGCGGGGGTCAAGGGGGCAGCGCCCCTTGCGGGGGTTTTCGGGGGCAGCGCCCCCGGAACAAAATTTGGATTGAAGACTCAGTAGTAAAACTTGGACATGTTATCGGTGCAATTCAAGTGTGCATAGGTTCCCGACGCGAAGGCAAGGAGGCCGAGAGGTTCCCGGCACAGGCTTCTCGGCGCAAGGGCCAGATGGCCATAGCTATGGGCTTCTCGGCGCGCAAGAGGCCAAAAGGGGGGGTTCTCGGCGCGGGGGAGAAAGCCAATGGGGCTTCTCGGCGCGCAGAAAAGAAAGCCAGGGAGGCTCTCGGCGTGAGCTTCCCAGCGCGCTGACAAGAGGGCCAAGGGGGTGGCTCTCGGCGCGAGGGTCCCCGGCGCGCTCAGGGCCGCGCCGAGAGCTATGGCGCCGAGAGAATGTTGATGTTCTGGCGCCGTAAGGACCCGTAGGGGGTTCCGGTGGCTCTATTTTGGGTTTCTTGGCGATTCAAGACACTGTGAAGTCAAAGTGGATCAGTTCATCAAATCTGAGCTGGATTAGATTTGGGCTTTACAGAAGCATCAGGATAGAAGAGGGATTTAGGAAGACTAGGGTCGAGGGAAACCCCGTCACCATTATCATGCAGAGCCCGAGGGACAACCTGATGCCGACTTTCGTCTCCTGAGAGAATTTTGGCAGCACCTTCCCTGGACCGAGCATTTGCCAGAGAATGGTATAGGCTGACATCCACGGAGTGCCGGGATGAAAGCCGGAAAATGAGTGAGCACTAAGGCTCGAAGAGACTGTCCATGTCTCTGGCATCGGTCACTATTCCCCTTCTCGGAGACCGACGAAACCCTTGTAAAGACAAGGTCCACCGAACCCACGGGGTTGCATGTGAATCAAATTCGGGACATAGGAATGTAGGGGAGGTCTTCCCCATTATTGTACCACCTCAGGGCACATATGATGATCTCTGAGCATCCCCTAGACGGATGTATAGGGAACCAAAAGGGTCGAAGGATGACAATGCAGAGGAGGGCCTCTGTAATGCCCCGGATTCTTCGGATCCTTTTCGTGGGCTCCGGATCTGGTTTCTCGGATTGTCCAACTCTGTTTTGTCTGAAATTTCGTTTCGGACATCTTTCGTGTTCGGATCGGTGCGATCCGGAGTCGTTTCGGAGGCCCGGAGGCGTTCCGCGGCTTTTTCCGCGTGTGTTTTTCCGATTCCCGGCGTGGGTTTCGGCTTTCCCTTCGGAACCTCGTTGCGGGTGAACCGGGCCGTTCACCAGGGCGCGAGTGGTACCGTTGCGATCGGTGCGTTCCGAGGATCGCGAGGGTGTGATTTTCTATTTTTCTGGATTTTTCCGATTTTCCGGATTTCCCTATAAATAGCTTTTCTCTCTCTCTCCCCTCTCATTTCTCATTTCTCTCCCTCTCTCTTCTCACGCTCTCTCCTCTCTCCCTCTCTCTCCGGCGGCCGACGGGGCGGAGTACGGGCGAGGCGGGGACGGCGCGGGCGAGGCGCGGGCGAGGATGGATGAGGATCGAGGCGGAGGCGGGCGCGATCCCTCGGTGGATTCCGAGATGGCGTCGTTCGCGTTCCGGGCGGTTTTCGGCGTGGATTAGTCGCTTCGGCGCACGGTTTCTTCGGTGGAGGTAGGGTGACGGAACACCACTGCGTTCTGCTCGTTTCCCCTGCCATTGCACGTCGTTCGGCGCGGAAACAGCTGTGTTTGGGTCCGTTCTAGCGAAACTGTGGTTTTGTGGGTTTCGTAGGGTCGGTCGGGAAACGGCGACGGTTTCCAGATCGGTTACTGTCAACGGATTCCTTGGGGCGAGAGCGTTCTTTTCCCCCTGATTTCGTCTCGATTGGTGGTCCCGTTGGACCGGTAGAGCTCCGAGAAGCTCGGTAACCCTTTTTGGGTAACTTCGGTAGAATCGCTCGTTTCTCGCGATTCGTGCGTCGTTTTGACTCCGGTCGGAGTCCACGTGATTGCCAGGGTGGTTGTGGTTGTATCCCCTTCGTTTCGGCACGAACGGGGCGTGGAAAGGCTACGATCGGGAGACCCCCTGGGTTTACCCGCCGTGATGGTTGGGCGGTCGAACCGGGCCCGTCCATCGCGAGGGCGGTTGCCTTTGGCCCGTTCATTTTCTCTTGGTTTTGGGGTTGTGCGGTCGCACGATAGACCGCACATTTGATGTGCGGCCAGGTGAGAACCGCATGTCTCCCCCATGGACGGTTGGTACCCAGCCGTCTGTCCTTCCGTGGGCTTGTGCGGCCAGGAGCTGACCGCATATCCCAGTTGACCCTTGGTCAACAGTTTTGTGTCGGTTGGGTTGTGCGGTTTGGTCAAAACCGTTTTGACCGGCACTGGAGTAGGTCGGTTAGGTTGTGCGGACGATCCTTGGCCGCACATCCCCTTGGGCGGTCCAGCCCTAACCGTCCATCCTCCATTTGGGGTTAGTCCGATTAGAGCCTTGTGCGGCTCCTGCCTGACCGCATGTCTTTTGAGCGGCTGTTCCCTAGCCGCACATCCCTTGAGCGGCCCAGGGTGAACCGCACATGTGCCAGTCTAACCCGGTGTTTCCGTTTTGACTGATTCGAGTCCCGGGTGTGTGGTTCTCGAACCACGTGCCGACCTGTGGCCTGACGGATGTTGTGCACGTCGTCGGGGCCAGGTGTCGTGGTACGTTGTAGTCCCGGGTGTAGAGTTCTCGACTCGTGTCACCGTGCGTTGACGTGTGTCATCGGTTTCTCCGAAAAGCGATCCCCGAGTGGGTCCTGTGTGAGGCCTTGGGCTGCGAGCCCAGTTGTCCAGTCTGGAGCTGGAGGCTTCCCTCTTTTCCTTGAGTTGGGCCACAGCTTGGTGGTGTGCAAGTTGCCTTGGGAATCGTGCTTCTGTGCTTTCCGCGTGGGCCGTGTGTGTGGCCTTAGTCCTGTGAGTTCCCTTCCCAAGGGAATGGTTTCGGCGGCTCGTGAGCTGCCTCGGTATTCGTGCTACAGTGGTTTTAGACCTAGAGCTTGGACTAGATTGACGGCCTTGTGCTGTTGCGTGCAACGGTCTTGACCCCGAGTCTTGTGACTCAAGGACCGTTGGGTGTAGGGCGTCTAGAGGACTGTCCAGAGCCCAGTGACTTAGCGTCACTTGGGTTTTCTCGACTCTCGCGCAGGGTGTGTGCGCGGCTGTGGACTGTGAGTCCCGTTTCTTCTCCGACTGTGGTCATCGTGCGACGGTGCTAGTACGTGGGATGGTCCCCGTACTTTGTCGGATGCGGACGTTGTTTTCCGTTGACTTGAGAGTCTACTCCTTCAGTGACCCTCCACTAGTCGTAGCCTACTAGTACGCGTGTGCTAGTCGCACCAGGGAGTGGTGTACGGGCTTACCCTTAGAGGCGGTTTGTGGACCGGTTGCCGTCGGGCCCCACGTCTTGCAGCCAGAGTCCGGCTGAGGGGAAAACCGGTCAGAGGACCAGACCAGGGACGCGCGGTCTGTGTGTGCACACGTGGTTGGGGGCGGTTGGACCCACGTCGACGGGCGTGACCCCAGCTAGTCACTTGTTTGTAGTTACTTGTACGGTGTTCGTGCCTCGGGTAGGAGCTACCACGTCAGGCAGTTCACTTGCGGTGCGGTGTAAGACGTCAGGGGACGCTACCGGCTGTGCTTCTAGTGGGTGGTACTCCTGTCGAGTACGGAGTGACAGACTATCAGTTTCCGTGATTTCGACCTTCGGGTTTTCGGTCGTGTTGACCGTTGAGTTCGGTTGTTTCGCCGTGGCGCGTGTGTTGGTTTTCGCGCCAAGGGTCTAATGCTAGTGGCTTTACCGAGGTTGGGTCTTGTTGTGCGGTACCCGCGATCGGATGGTCGGGGTCGCACCTTGGACAGCGTGTCCAGGTCGGCTGTGTCCGAGGGACAGGCCTCTACGGCGTGGTTGCCGTGTGTTCTTGCTTCGGTAGGTGGTACTAGTGTGGTTCGGTAGCTTCGTCTGCGTGACCGAGGTGTACCTTCCGGTGCAGTAGGAGTAGCTGTAGTGCCGAGTTTTTGACCGGCCACCGGTTTGCTGTTCCTGCTGTAGTTGTAGCTCTCCTTTCCGCTACCGCCGTTGTTTCCGGTTGGGGTTCCGCGGGATCCCTGCTGAGTCTCTGTTTTGGAGACTCATTCCCTGCTTTTCAGGTGTGGCGGTTCTTCCTCGTGGTTCGAGGGTGCGGAGCGGAGGTTCTCTGTTGCCAGCTTGCCGGGCCGAGTGTTCACTTGGCACGTGGTACGTTTTACTGCTTTAGACTGTACTTTCGGTTGGACTGGACTCTGTTGTAGCTGTTGCTGTTCTTTCTTTCAGCTTGTTGTTGTTGGTTGTCCTGCTTTATTTCCTATTTCTTTGTGCCTCCACACTCCTTTTAGCCCTTCCGAGCCCTCCTGGCTCGTGGGCGGCGGTGCGAGTCTCGGGTTATCGGGCCTTCCCGGTAATCGGATTCTCGGGTCGTTACAGCTGGTATCAGAGCGGTGGTTGTGGACGTACATAGGAATTCGAGATATTGCAGTGATCAGAGTCCATAAGGTCCAGTACAGTCGGCAGCTGGCTTAGGGTTTTGTGTTCGCTTCCCGCCTTGTTTCTCGCTTGGGTGCGCTGTGCGGCGCTGTGAGGTGGTTGCTGCCCGCGGCTTTCGTGCCAACATGGGGTCTAAGGATCGAGGTCGAGAGCCTTCTCCCTCATCGGTGGTGGCCCTGGTTGTGCTGCGTTGGGCAGAGGTTGCTGGCAGGCGTGAGTTCGCGGTGCTGCGTTCGAGGAACCTGCAGCGTGGTCAGGTGGCTGGTGCGGACTGTTCTTGGTTAAGTGGCCGTGAGCGTGCTCTGAGGGAGCTGCTGTCGGTTTTTGGTCACTCCAGCTTGAGGTTTGTCCAGCTCCTGAGGTGTTTTGATCGAGAAGTGTGCTCGGGTGAGCGGAGGATCTTCTCGGTGGGTTGCTGTTTCGTCGAGCCTGATGTTTTGTCGTGCTCTGTTGCGTCAGAAATGACGTGTCGGTCCTGATCGTTCTGCTGATTTCGAGGCAGGATTTGGCAGAGATGTCCCGTTAAGTCTTTGCTCCTGTGCTTCTGTCAGTGGATGGGTTGTGTTCGCCCTGGAGTTGGCTTGAGATGTGAAGGCTCCACGGCGAGTTTCGGGACTCGAGGGTGAGCATCGGCGGTTGTCGGTTATGGCTCGTGTGGCGGCTCTTGGCATGCCGTGTTGCAGTTCGAGGAATTGCAGCGGTGGTGCATCGAGAGATGCTGTGATGGTGGTCCGACGTGACACTCGTCGAGTGTGTCGGAGGCGCTGACCTGATGGAAGCGATGGTTTTCCTTGGTGCTGGATGGTGCTGTTTCCAGCGTGCGCGAGGTTCGAGGTCAGGTCGAGCGTGGAGTTCTTCCGTTGGTCGAAGTGCGCTGGTTCTCCCTTTGGTTGGAGAGATTGTGTTGGGTTAAGGTTTGCCGTCTTGCATTGTGTGCCCGGATTGGTTGGCCTTGTGTGCCATGAAGTCCGTGCGAGACGTGCTCCTTGTCCTGGCAAGGTGGTTGTCTGTGAGAAGTTGTGCCCGTTCCCTTGTCGTGTGAGGGTGTGCTGGCGCTGTTCCGAAAGGACGAGTGCTGGTTGGGCGGCGTTTGCTTTCTCGGCTGTGTGCGCGGATCTGAGTACGCAGCGGAAGCGTGGTGGGCTCGTAACCCATTGGTTCAGGATCGTAGCATTGGTTGCTACGGGTGGATTCCTGAGTTTGCGTTGAGCATCGGAGGATGGGTTCCTCGGTGTGAAACGTGTTGTTGCCGTGCCGTTGCCCGAGAAGTCGTGGTTCTTGGCACTGGCAGGTGGAGTGTTGGGGAATGTGCTGGCTAGTGCGCCGCATGAGTACCCTGTTCCTGTGTTGGAAGCCGTGTCAGGCGTCGGTATTGGACCTGGATAAGGTTGTTGAGGATGTCGCCTGACGATGGTCGAGGACGTGTTGGTCAGAGTCGGTGGCTTGGCGCCCGACTTGTGTTCCCAATCGTGTCCTCGGTTGAGATCGTGCTTTGAGGATGTGGTCTCTGGCAGACTATGGGTCCCGGTTGGCGGCTGTGAGTGGCTGGTGAGCCTAACCGGGTGACCGACCACAGCAACGTCTGTTGGTTCTACGGTCTTGTCGGATTGTGACGGTGAGATGGTTATTGCTTAGGGACCCGTGAGCACTGTTCAGGTGGTGTCCCGTGGCTCTGTGGTAAGGGCGGAATCGGGATTGGCGGGTGTCCACTTGGATTGATCGAAGGATGTGATGAGACCAGATGGATGGGTGACGCTTGTGGGCGGAGGCCTTCTGTGAGATTAGCGTCGGTTGGTGGTCCTTGATAGGACGTTGGTGTCGCAAGGTTATCCCTGGTTTGGTGATTAGCATGGGGTGGTTCCCTATAAGTCTGAGTCCCGTGAGGTGATGACTGAAGACGCCATGTTCTGTCATTTGGTTTCGTCGTGCTCCCCGAGAGGGTCGAGTTGGCGCGATGATCGAGCTCGGATGCGGAGTCCGAGAGGAGTGTAGCTCGAGATGTGGCATCGGTCTATGTGTGAGTCAGCGGATGGCCTGCTGTGAATTGGATCGTGCCTGTTGGGCCGGTGGAGGTTTCCCGTTGACGTGTATTTGGCGACCAGTGGATGGTCTTTTCAGAGACAGAAGATGCTGGTTGTTGGGGCTCGAGCGTGGCGAGAGCCGTGTGCCAGCGAGACCTTTGGTGGTCGTTTCTGCGATGTGCCTTTCCGGATGGGATCTGGACTTTGTCGAAGTTGTCTTCTGACGAGAATTGGCACGGTGTTGTGTCCGGCTTTCGGCTTGCCATGTGTGGGGTGTTTCTTGGTGTTGAGCCGATGTGCTGGTTGCGGTCTGTTGAGCTGGCTGCTTGAGCTGGTGGAGGCTCTGTGTTGGTTGCTCCCTTGAGAGGGTGTGCGACCTGTCAGCTGGTTGTGAAGCTGATGTGTGTTTTGTCTGCTGACCCTGGGGTGGATCAGTAGCTGTTGCTCGTGTCGAGGGTTGTGTTTCCTCGGTGAGCGAGATCGTGGCTGCGGCGCCACGGTGGATTCTCGCATTGTCTGAGGTGATGCCGGACTGTGTCCTTTGGTATATGCCTGCTCTGTTGGCCTGTGTGCTCGGCGCGAGGAGCGAGGTGTTGTGTGTGATCGTAAGTCTGGCTGTGTCCCTCAGGATCGGTGTTTTCGTGAGAATCGAGGTTTTCTGTGCTGGGGCTCTGACAGCGTGTCAGTGATTCTGTGTTCTTCCCCTGGGACTTCGTGCTTGGTCCTGAATTTCGAGGACGAAATTCCTTTAAGGGGGGAGGGCTGTAATGCCCCGGATTCTTCGGATCCTTTTCGTGGGCTCCGGATCTGGTTTCTCGGATTGTCCAACTCTGTTTTGTCTGAAATTTCGTTTCGGACATCTTTCGTGTTCGGATCGGTGCGATCCGGAGTCGTTTCGGAGGCCCGGAGGCGTTCCGCGGCTTTTTCCGCGTGTGTTTTTCCGATTCCCGGCGTGGGTTTCGGCTTTCCCTTCGGAACCTCGTTGCGGGTGAACCGGGCCGTTCACCAGGGCGCGAGTGGTACCGTTGCGATCGGTGCGTTCCGAGGATCGCGAGGGTGTGATTTTCTATTTTTCTGGATTTTTCCGATTTTCCGGATTTCCCTATAAATAGCTTTTCTCTCTCTCTCCCCTCTCATTTCTCATTTCTCTCCCTCTCTCTTCTCACGCTCTCTCCTCTCTCCCTCTCTCTCCGGCGGCCGACGGGGCGGAGTACGGGCGAGGCGGGGACGGCGCGGGCGAGGCGCGGGCGAGGATGGATGAGGATCGAGGCGGAGGCGGGCGCGATCCCTCGGTGGATTCCGAGATGGCGTCGTTCGCGTTCCGGGCGGTTTTCGGCGTGGATTAGTCGCTTCGGCGCACGGTTTCTTCGGTGGAGGTAGGGTGACGGAACACCACTGCGTTCTGCTCGTTTCCCCTGCCATTGCACGTCGTTCGGCGCGGAAACAGCTGTGTTTGGGTCCGTTCTAGCGAAACTGTGGTTTTGTGGGTTTCGTAGGGTCGGTCGGGAAACGGCGACGGTTTCCAGATCGGTTACTGTCAACGGATTCCTTGGGGCGAGAGCGTTCTTTTCCCCCTGATTTCGTCTCGATTGGTGGTCCCGTTGGACCGGTAGAGCTCCGAGAAGCTCGGTAACCCTTTTTGGGTAACTTCGGTAGAATCGCTCGTTTCTCGCGATTCGTGCGTCGTTTTGACTCCGGTCGGAGTCCACGTGATTGCCAGGGTGGTTGTGGTTGTATCCCCTTCGTTTCGGCACGAACGGGGCGTGGAAAGGCTACGATCGGGAGACCCCCTGGGTTTACCCGCCGTGATGGTTGGGCGGTCGAACCGGGCCCGTCCATCGCGAGGGCGGTTGCCTTTGGCCCGTTCATTTTCTCTTGGTTTTGGGGTTGTGCGGTCGCACGATAGACCGCACATTTGTTGTGCGGCCAGGTGAGAACCGCATGTCTCCCCCATGGACGGTTGGTACCCAGCCGTCTGTCCTTCCGTGGGCTTGTGCGGCCAGGAGCTGACCGCATATCCCAGTTGACCCTTGGTCAACAGTTTTGTGTCGGTTGGGTTGTGCGGTTTGGTCAAAACCGTTTTGACCGGCACTGGAGTAGGTCGGTTAGGTTGTGCGGACGATCCTTGGCCGCACATCCCCTTGGGCGGTCCAGCCCTAACCGTCCATCCTCCATTTGGGGTTAGTCCGATTAGAGCCTTGTGCGGCTCCTGCCTGACCGCATGTCTTTTGAGCGGCTGTTCCCTAGCCGCACATCCCTTGAGCGGCCCAGGGTGAACCGCACATGTGCCAGTCTAACCCGGTGTTTCCGTTTTGACTGATTCGAGTCCCGGGTGTGTGGTTCTCGAACCACGTGCCGACCGGTGGCCTGACGGATGTTGTGCACGTCGTCGGGGCCAGGTGTCGTGGTACGTTGTAGTCCCGGGTGTAGAGTTCTCGACTCGTGTCACCGTGCGTTGACGTGTGTCATCGGTTTCTCCGAAAAGCGATCCCCGAGTGGGTCCTGTGTGAGGCCTTGGGCTGCGAGCCCAGTTGTCCAGTCTGGAGCTGGAGGCTTCCCTCTTTTCCTTGAGTTGGGCCACAGCTTGGTGGTGTGCAAGTTGCCTTGGGAATCGTGCTTCTGTGCTTTCCGCGTGGGCCGTGTGTGTGGCCTTAGTCCTGTGAGTTCCCTTCCCAAGGGAATGGTTTCGGCGGCTCGTGAGCTGCCTCGGTATTCGTGCTACAGTGGTTTTAGACCTAGAGCTTGGACTAGATTGACGGCCTTGTGCTGTTGCGTGCAACGGTCTTGACCCCGAGTCTTGTGACTCAAGGACCGTTGGGTGTAGGGCGTCTAGAGGACTGTCCAGAGCCCAGTGACTTAGCGTCACTTGGGTTTTCTCGACTCTCGCGCAGGGTGTGTGCGCGGCTGTGGACTGTGAGTCCCGTTTCTTCTCCGACTGTGGTCATCGTGCGACGGTGCTAGTACGTGGGATGGTCCCCGTACTTTGTCGGATGCGGACGTTGTTTTCCGTTGACTTGAGAGTCTACTCCTTCAGTGACCCTCCACTAGTCGTAGCCTACTAGTACGCGTGTGCTAGTCGCACCAGGGAGTGGTGTACGGGCTTACCCTTAGAGGCGGTTTGTGGACCGGTTGCCGTCGGGCCCCACGTCTTGCAGCCAGAGTCCGGCTGAGGGGAAAACCGGTCAGAGGACCAGACCAGGGACGCGCGGTCTGTGTGTGCACACGTGGTTGGGGGCGGTTGGACCCACGTCGACGGGCGTGACCCCAGCTAGTCACTTGTTTGTAGTTACTTGTACGGTGTTCGTGCCTCGGGTAGGAGCTACCACGTCAGGCAGTTCACTTGCGGTGCGGTGTAAGACGTCAGGGGACGCTACCGGCTGTGCTTCTAGTGGGTGGTACTCCTGTCGAGTACGGAGTGACAGACTATCAGTTTCCGTGATTTCGACCTTCGGGTTTTCGGTCGTGTTGACCGTTGAGTTCGGTTGTTTCGCCGTGGCGCGTGTGTTGGTTTTCGCGCCAAGGGTCTAATGCTAGTGGCTTTACCGAGGTTGGGTCTTGTTGTGCGGTACCCGCGATCGGATGGTCGGGGTCGCACCTTGGACAGCGTGTCCAGGTCGGCTGTGTCCGAGGGACAGGCCTCTACGGCGTGGTTGCCGTGTGTTCTTGCTTCGGTAGGTGGTACTAGTGTGGTTCGGTAGCTTCGTCTGCGTGACCGAGGTGTACCTTCCGGTGCAGTAGGAGTAGCTGTAGTGCCGAGTTTTTGACCGGCCACCGGTTTGCTGTTCCTGCTGTAGTTGTAGCTCTCCTTTCCGCTACCGCCGTTGTTTCCGGTTGGGGTTCCGCGGGATCCCTGCTGAGTCTCTGTTTTGGAGACTCATTCCCTGCTTTTCAGGTGTGGCGGTTCTTCCTCGTGGTTCGAGGGTGCGGAGCGGAGGTTCTCTGTTGCCAGCTTGCCGGGCCGAGTGTTCACTTGGCACGTGGTACGTTTTACTGCTTTAGACTGTACTTTCGGTTGGACTGGACTCTGTTGTAGCTGTTGCTGTTTTTCTTTCAGCTTGTTGTTGTTGGTTGTCCTGCTTTATTTCCTATTTCTTTGTGCCTCCACACTCCTTTTAGCCCTTCCGAGCCCTCCTGGCTCGTGGGCGGCGGTGCGAGTCTCGGGTTATCGGGCCTTCCCGGTAATCGGATTCTCGGGTCGTTACAGCCTCGGACTTGGTTTCATTGGCCAAAGCAGGGGTATCGGCGCGGTTTTATTGGCAAGAAGATGGCTCTCGGCATGGTTTTATTGGTTGGCCAAGGGGGTCTCGGCGTGGGTTTTATTGGCTTGAAGAGGGTCTCGGACAGGGGTTCTGAGAGGAAGGTCTCGGCCAGGGATTTGATTGGCCAAAGAAAGGGGGGCTCTCGGCGCGCTATTAATTGGCCAAAGGGGGGCTCTCGGCGCAAGGCTTCCCGGCGCGCTCCGGGGCGCGCCGGGAGCCTGGCGCCGGGAGCTTGGTGCCGGGAGGCTCACGTGAAGGGTATGAAATGGTTTTTTGTCGTTTAGCAGGAGAGGAAGGCCTCTCGGCAGAAGGGTTCTCGGCGGGGAATTTAACACGCCGAGAAGGCTGAAATGCTATGAGCTTTCAGGGTTTCAGAGCTCGATAACGATGCTCTGTTTGGGGGTTTTCTTGAGATTTCTGGCTCAGGTTAAGGCAAGATCTGGAGCACAGAAAAGGGGGGCTTTCATAGGTGCTTCTGTTAGAAGGATTCCAAGGGAATTGTAAGGCAGGATCAGTAGGGGGAATCGAGATCATCGTCCAGATCCTGTGAGGGTTTTATCTGTTTGCCGTCAGCCGTCTGGGGGATCAAGAGATGACTGTCTCTGATCCCCTGGACGAACCCAATGGCATTGAAAACCGGCGACGGAGGGACTTTCAGCACCAAGACTCCAGGCCCTAAGCATTCAAGGCTTAGAATTGCGGACCTAGGGATCGATATTGTCGTTTATCAGAGCTCGGCAATTCAGGGAACCAAGAGATTGATGTCTCTGGTTCCTGAACTGTATGAAGGGCTCGAGGGGAAACTCGAACTATATGGGGAGAATCTGCCATTGAGACAGGAGGGGAGAAGGAAATAGAGCCCAATCATCCATTAGATAGGGGTGGGGGTTCTATCCTCATCCCTCTTCGAGGAACAGAGTCGTAGAAAGATCCTGAAACCGAGAGCGTCTAAACTATCGAAAATTCCTGATGAAAGATATACATAGAAAGATATAGAGCAAATATCTCAATCAATCGACACCCAAATGGGCCATGGTAGTATTTCATTTCATAACATCATTCCAACACCGACCACAAGGAGGGAGTGAGGGAAAGGGAGATGAATATATATCGGGATATCCCGGTTACATCCAAAACTAAAGATCGAGATAAACTCGGCAAGATTACACGAAGAAGAAAAGAAAACCATGGGGGAGGGTGGAGCATTGACTCCTCTCCCTCCCCGGAGCAGCCCACCTGGAGCCTTCCCTTCTTCCTTCTCTTCAGATCTTCTCTTTGCTTCTTCGATCGCCTTTTCCTCGGGCTCTCTCTTTCTCTTTTTTGGGTTTCTGACTATCCTCTCGATATCTCCTTTTTTTTTTCTTCTTCTAACGCCGCCCCTTTCTTTTTTTCTTTGGCCGCTGATCCCCCCCTTTTCTTCATCGAGCTGGAGGGTTATATATAGGGGGCGTTAAACCCTATTCTTATCGGCGCGCTTCCTTCGTCCTTTGATCCTGAGTCTCGGCGCGCCCTAGGTCGTGGAGGTATCGACGTATGTGGCTTCTACTTGGGCCTTGGGCCTTCTTCGGTCCACGAACCAATCGACGCCGATGCTTTCGACGTGGGCTTCTCCATCGTTTCCTTTCATCCCTGGGAAAATAAGAGATATAAGATGAAAATATGTTAGCATTAATATTTATATTGATATTGTCTTATCATTTTATTATTATTCTATTATTATCGCTATATATTTTCTCTCTTTTTTATCTTTTGTTATTATTGTTATTATTTATTTTCTTTTCCTCTTTTCTCTCATTTATTATTATATATACGTATATATTTTATGTGTCAACAAATGCCCCCCAGCCGTAGGTGGCGCGAATGAGGGACAAGTGAGCGGGGCCTACGGGTGCAACCCCCATCTAAGAACGTGTCTTTTTATTCTTTATTCATGCGAACATGCAGGCATTCAACAGTAAGCACAAGCTAGATATATGGAATAGCTCCCCTATAACGGGGATAGGATAAGGACATCGCCTGTGACTCATAGACAGAGTGTGGCTTACGAGACATAACTAAGGGAGATGTGCATGCGCAGAGAGGACATCGCATAGAATATGTGTACAATGTAAGCCACGATCTACACCCGGGGCTACTTCTCTATAGTGTGATAGTGCAAGTTTGCGAGCAGCGAATCTCCGATGTAGGGATACACAGATGTTCTAGATAACACTAGAGTATTGCTCTAGCATCTACGCATACAGCTGGGGTTCTCGATTTTTGGTAGCTTCACATAACCCCCTTAGCTTATTTCTAGCTCCGGACTTCATCGTTCGGCGCGAGTCTCCTCATGTGTCTCAATGGGGATTCCCGGCTACTAGGATTCATCCTTTATAGCAATTTTCTTACGGACTTCACCGTTCGGCGCGAGTCTCCTCATGTGTCTCAATGGGGATTCCCGACTACTAGGATTCATCCTTTATAGCAATTTTCTTATGGACTTCACCGTTCGGCGCGAGTCTCCTCATGTGTCTCAATGGGTATTCCCGGCTACTAAGATTCATCCTTTATAGCAATTTTCTTACGGACTTCACCGTTCGGCGCGAGTCTCCTCATGTGTCTCAATGGGGATTCCCGACTACTAGGATTCATCCTTTATAGCAATTTTCTTATGGACTTCACCGTTCGGCGCGAGTCTCCTCATGTGTCTCAATGGGGATTCCCGGCTACTAAGATTCATCCTTTATAGCAATTTTCTTACGGACTTCACCGTTCGGCACGAGTCTCCTCATGTGTCTTAATGGGGATTCCTGGCTACTAAGATTCATCCTATCATTTTTTTTTCTTTTTTTTTTGAATGGGGTAGACAGCTTTTTCCTCACGATTACCCTTCATGTGGGTGCAGAAGTTAGAGCATCCATAAAGTATTAGGAAGAACCTTCTAGGATCCCTATGGTAGGAGACCGCTGAACACATAATGGTGCAAAGTGTAGGAGTTTTGCTTTGGGTGCATCTCACAAGTTGCGTTAGCGACATAGCTGTGACTCTTCTACTAGACATATGCACTCAGCCAATATTAACTTTTCATCCCTTATAGGGTGTTTGGGAGTAACTTCTTCAAAAAAACTGTTTCTCCCTTTAAAATTATTCTACGTTGATTTTTAACTAAAATTTTAAAAATGGTGTTAACACCTCTATCTGCGTTTGGTAAAAGTAAGATAAATTTTAAAAGAAACGGAGGAGGAGAGAGAGGGAGCGGGACCGGGAGGTTGCACGCAGGGCGGACAGAGGCGGGGTGGAGGGGGCCGGCAGGAGGCCTTCGCGGCGGTGGCCATCCCAGGCGGAGCTGCCGAGGGAGGGGAGGGAGCCGCAGGGGGCGCCAGGGAGGGAGGGGAGGGGAGCCGCCGTCGGGGGGGGGGGGGCACCGTCGGGGGGAGGGGAGGGGGACGCAGGGGGCGCCAGGGAGGGAGGGGAGGGGGACGGAGGCGCCAGGGAGGGAGGGGAGGGGAGGGGAGGGGGCCACCGTCGGGGGGGCACCGTCGGGGGGAGGGGAGGAGGCCGCAGGGGGCGCCAGGGAGGGAGGGGAGGGGAGGGGGCCCCGACGGTGCGCCGTCGGGGGGCACCGTCGGGGGGAGGGGGCCGCCGCCAGGGAGGGAGGGGAGGGGGCCGCCGTCGGGGGGGCACCGTCGGGGGGAGGGGAGGAGGCCGCAGGGGGCGCCAGGGAGGGGGAGGGGGGGTTCGCCGGGGACGGGGAAGGGAGGGGGGCCGCGGGGCGGGGGGTTGCCGGGGACGGGGAAGGGAGGGGGGGCCGCGGGGGGGGGGTTCGCCGGAGCCGGTGGGGGAGGGGGGCCGCGGGGGGGGGGGGGGGGGGTTCGCCGGAGCCGGTGGGGGAGGGGAGGGGGAGCCGGTGGGGGAGGGGAGGGGGGACCCGGTCGGTCCAGGGAGGGGGAGGGGACGCACAGGGGAGAGAGAGCGGTTTCAAAAAAAAAATAGGTCTGCAGTTGTTTTTTTTTTTAGGAAGATTTGTACGGGAGTAAATTTTCTCCCTAAAATTTAGGAGAGTCTACCAAACACCCATAAGTGAGTTTTCTCTCTCTTTTTTAAATTTGAGAGAGAAAGAGGGAAAAAAATCGTAACCAAACACCCTATTAGTGTATGTCGTGGCGCACACAGTCGTAGAATCTGGATAGCGTTTTTTTTTTTTAGCAAGGGAATGCGGTCATAGAAATTTGAAGGAATGTGTATTAATAATATACTTCAGGCAGACACACACGCAAAACATGCAAGCAAGCAAACCATGTTATTATTTTTTTTTCTTTTATTTTTTTTGTTTGTTTTGTTTATTTTTTTTATCTCTTTTTTTGTTTTGTTTTCTTTCTTTTCTTTTCTCTTTTTTTTCTTTTGTTTCTTTCTTCTTCTTTCTTTCTTTCTTTCCTTTTTTTTTCTCTTTTTCTTCTTCTTTTTTCTCTTTTCTCATCTCTTTTTTTTTTCTCATCTTCTTCTTTTCTTTTCTTTTTTTTCTTCTTTTCTCATCTTCCTTTCTTTTTTTTTTTTTAGAACTCAGTGGATACATCCTTAAGTCGACTTTCTTGTAAGTGGACGACCGATGCCATGGTGACAGGGAGAAGTTGTCACATGTTGTGACGAATCCCTGGAGGGACCAAGGGCCGGCGTGGAACCAAGGGGTCTTTTTGTTCATTGGTTAGGATAACAATTCCAAGCCAATGGTAGGATATTTGTTGTCTTAGCCTGAAGGTTATGATGTTGGGTGACTTGGCTTAGACATATGGTCGTGACACCAAGGCAGAGTTTTTAAACGGCTTAGGCAAATTGCCATGACGCTATACAGCTTTGCTTAGGCGGAAGGCCATGATGCCAAGGTAGGATATTTAAACGGCTTAGACGTATGGTCGTGACGCCGTACATCTTGGCTTAGGCGGAAGGCCATGACGCCAAGGTAAGCTATTTAACGGCTTAGACATATGGTCGTGACGCCGTACATCTTGGCTTAGGCGAAAGGCCATGACGCCAAGGTAGGATATTTCACGGCTTAGACGTATGGTCGTGACGCCGTACATCTTGGCTTAGGCGGAAGGCCATGACGCCAATGTAGGATATTTAACGGCTTAGACGTATGGTCGTGACGCCGTACATCTTGGCTTAGGCGGAACTATCGGAAACCGAGAGCGTCTAAACTATCGGAAATTCCTGATGAAAGATATACATAGAAAGATATAGAGCAAATATCTCAACCAATCGACACCCAAATGGGCCATGGTAGTATTTCATTTCATAACATCATTCCAACACCGACCACAAGGAGGGAGTGAGGGAAAGGGAGATGAATATACATCGGGATATCCCGGTTACATCCAAAACTAAAGATCGAGATAAATTCGGCAGGATTACACGAAGAAGAAAAGAAAACCATGGGGGAGGGTGGAGCATTGACTCCTCTCCCTTCCCGGAGCAGCCCACCTGGAGCCTTCCCTTCTTCCTTCTCTTCAGATCTTCTCTTTGCTTCTTCGATCGCCTTTTCCTCGGACTCTCTCTTTCTCTTTTTTGGGTTTCTGGCTATCCTCTCGATATCTCCTTTTTTTTTTCTTCTTCTAACGCCGCCCCTTTCTTTTTTTCTTTGGCCGCTGATCCCCCCCTTTTCTTCATCGAGCTGGAGGGTTATATATAGGGGGCGTTAAACCCTATTCTTATCGGCGCGCTTCCTTCGTCCTTTGATCCTGAGTCTCGGCGCGCCCTAGGTCGTGGAGGTATCGACGTATGTGGCTTCTACTTGGGCCTTGGGCCTTCTTCGGTCCACGAACCAATCGACGCCGATGCTTTCGACGTGGGCTTCTCCATCGTTTCCTTTCATCCCTGGGAAAATAAGAGATATAAGATGAAAATATGTTAGCATTAATATTTATATTGATATTGTCTTATCATTTTATTATTATTCTATTATTATCGCTATATATTTTCTCTCTTTTTTTATCTTTTGTTATTATTGTTATTATTTATTTTCTTTTCCTCTTTTCTCTCATTTATTATTATATATACGTATATATTTTATGTGTCAACAACAGTCAGATGCTCTTCCGTCCAAAAAAAAATCTAAAAAATATAGCACACGAGACTAAGATAACACTTTTCAACCTCTGCATCACTCTTGAGTGCCTGTTTAATTTTGGGGTTGAAGTATTTCCTTAACGACCCCAGCATTATTGTCTGCCGCATGCATGGACCCATCGAGATATGTGGTTGCTTTGGCAGTGTTCACAATTTGGAAACTAGTTGTCTTACTGAACTAATAAGGGAGTCTAAAGATGCAGCCGCTCTCTAATTAAATTACACTGGTTAAATCCCTTCTTTTGTCTAACCATCCGGCGTCTCCCATGGAAAGGAGATGTTAGTATCACCCAACCATAAACTCTTTATTCATTTAATCATGTTCATGCATAGGATTAATCGAATCAAATCCATGCATATTGGATGGGCCCTGTCTCAGAAGCGATCGATAAGGCCTCCAGCATCACCAATGGTGGGACATGTCTGACATTGGGCTACCCAGTTTAGGCCCACTTACCCAACCCCAGTGAACAAGCTGTAGCAAGAGAAAGGCTTGCTGCACACCCAGGGTGTGTAACAACACACCTGTGTGTGCAGTGCCTTTAAATTTTTATTTTAAAAAAAAAATTAGAGTAGTCTTTGAGATATCCTAATTTAAAGTGCGCGTCACGTCACCGTCCGATTATCTAAAAAAATAAAAATAAAACGAACTAATTTTTAAAAGAATAAACCTAATATTATTTATTTAATTTAATTTTTTATTTTTTATGAGAAGATTTAATGGTGACGTGATTTCATAAATATAGTCCTGACTCGACGAACAATGCAATATCCTAAGTACGTAACATCAACTATAGACTCTACACATACACGATCACCCTGAGCAATAGTCGCCAACTCTAGTGGCTCTCCACCTATCACAGTCTACTTTGGAAGCACTCGCTTGGTACTAGTAGAAACATACTTGGGAAAAATGAAATTTACCCCTTAAATGTAGTGGATGGATAGTATAAATAAATCGGTTAGGGTCTATAGTAACATGTCACTTTTCCATCCACTCTTGTCCCAAAGTAAGGTAGGATCTCGAACAATCAATAATGCACCAAGCTCCGTCAAAATAACTAAGGGCATGTTTGTTAAATGGACATGATTCATTACCCGCCGGTCACATGCCAGTTGCAGGGGCTATTCGCAGGTGACATTGCAAAATGGGTTTGATGGACATGGGTAGAGTAGGCCATCTCTTTCACATTTTGCCCAGCAACTCGGGATTGCGTATTCTAGCTGGCAGCTCGAATACGCATCCCCCTCAGGTAAGGTATCCTATCTATTTAACAAACAGGCCCTAAACAGTTTTCAACGAGGTTCCGCGTGTAAACTATCATTGGAACTCGACGAAAGCTCGATCAACCTCAATAATAATTTCGTCGGTTTTCAATAGGACATTAACAACAGCCCAAGAAACATAATTATCTCGATGCTCATGCAGAATTATTTTTGTCGGCCTCTCGTTCAGTAAACGCACGAAGAAATTAAGATTTATGTGGCACATGTGCAAGAGATTACCCAAATTGATACCAAATTGGTGTGAAATAGGATGGGCCACTATTGGGCCGGATATTGGGACCACTAGTCACTGGGTTGGGTTTCTCACAGGTCGGCCATTGATGCTGCTACTGGTGATGGAAAGGCCAGAGAAGCCTTGGGACGACGACAACGGAGGCTGCTATAGGTGGCTAAGGGCAGCAAGTTGGGGCCGCCGTAGACAGCTTGAGAGGTGGGGGTGCGGCCGCTACATTAATGCTGCTGTTGTAGCCAGAGGGAGGGTGCAATGTTGGGGTCAGTTGTGCGTGCCATTCAAGGTTGTAGTCGACTTTGTATAGATGGACACACGGTCGGCGGAAGGGGATTTACTGCTACACAGAGGGGTGCAAGGTGGGGGCTAGTGTGATGGTGCTCTGGCAACTATTGCGCGAGCATGATCGGTGGCGAGACATGGACAGGGCTGTGGGGGCGGCTGCACAGTGGAGGGATGAGTAGAGAGGTGGTGGCGGAAGTTGTAGGACGTGGTGGTGATGGGCCTGTTGGCGCTGGAATCAACCAGAGCGAGGGCATCGCCCGACGATCAACGTCATCGGGGCAGCATGGTGGCAAGGCGATGGGGTTCATAGGATAGGGTTGTAGGGCTCACGGGGCTCTGGTTTGCAGAGGAGAAATAGTGAATAGAAGGAGAAGGAGAAGATGAAGAGGGAGACATACGGTTGGTGCCAGTTAGGGTTTATAGGGGGTCATTGGAAGGGGATGGAGGAAGAAGGTAGATGGGGCCAAGGGTTTACTGTGCGCAGGGCGTGGAGGAGGAAGAAGGTGGATGAGAATGGCAGCGGTTAGGGTTTTTTTGGTGAGAAGGGATTTTGCAGGGAGGAAGACAGAGGGTTGGCGGCATTAAACGGTGGCATGTGGTGGTGCAGATGAGATCTTCGACTCCGTAGGAGAAGTCGAGACCTGCTCTAATACCAAAATTGATGCAGGGCAGGTTGGGGCTCAAGTTTGAGATAGAAGGTCGGGGTGTAGGCCTCTCGCCCTCTCTCTCTCTCAGGGACCACCTTGAGGGCCTCCTCTCAAGCTCTCTCATCTTAATCTTAGAGACAAAAAAAATATTAAAAAATCACAATAAAAATTTATCATTAAATTGAAAAAAAGGGTTTACATTACTTATATAGACTCTCAAATCCTAATAGACACTATAGGACCAAAATACTCTTACACCTAAGAAATTATAAAAAAATCACATCTAAAAACCCCAAAAAAATAAAACTTACATTTGTTGCCATTAGAATCAAAAAAATAGTACAAGACTGCACTAAAAATCTAGAAAATAGAAAAAAAGCTCTAGATAAAAATCAAAATACATAATTCGGACAAAAATGACTTTATTTGATAGATGATTGTCTTCCACTATGTTGTAGTCGCAAAATTCGTTGATCAACTTGAGTAAATCCAGATCATCTATCAAAATCGCTTTACATCGGAGGGACCGTACCCCAAGTGGCATCTTTCTCTCTCTCTCCCCCCACTCTAACTGGGGGTATTTTCGTCATCTGATCATCTTGAGTCAACTTAACTAGAGTTTGGTTAATTTTCGTTGAACGGAACGAACGGTGGGGGCATGTTAGTCTAATGGCGAAGATAGTAAAGGCTTATATACACGATCTATGAACTCGGGAGCTAATAAATAATTAACTACGATCGTAGTAATTATATTTAAAAATCTATGTGTATATATATAAATAATTAAATGGATTTAAAGTATTAATTAGACTTTATTGTCTTGTTTATTGATTTATTGATTGTCGAATATATGATAGATTGGTCAAACATTAGTTAAAAATAAAAGTAGGTTGAATATTCATACATTCTTTAGATTGGTGACATACATGGTAATCCTACAAGTTACAATATGCATAAGGTAAACAATGCCAACATTGCAAAATGTTTAAAAATAAAAAACGTTTGAAAGGAAACCTAAAACATGTGACTTGATTGAGCTGGCCCGACTTATATCGGATCGGGCAGATTCTAAATTGATATATACATATCTGCGAGTCATTACATATATAGTCCCTTAAGGTTCATCCAAGTTTTACGTACAAATTAAAATGTGGCAAAGGAAAACAGCGATGTTAATTAATTGCATGTGACTCGTGAGATTGTTATTCATTTATTCATGGACCGCAATGTCTGTACACCGGCCATATGACAAAGCACGAAATCGTCCACACATCCATTAATGTAAGATGGCTTGAAGTTTATATCCCTTTGATTCTTATTTGTGTTCTCATCCTATTTACTTTCATATTTGAGTTTAATTTGAGTCACAATCTTATTTGTGCAATTAAGAATGAAACAGAGAGGAGATTTGAGTTAGGTGTGTGCCTTTAATTAGGTGTTGTCTTTTGTTCTTGCACACATTATATAGATATATATAGATTGAAACTGAACTGCATGAAATCGCTTATCCCTTAATAAAAACTTTCTTCGTGCTAACCTTGCTAGAATTTATGATCTTGATATATTTGTTTTTGCGACCTTATGTGCACTTTGAATCACAAGGCGACTTATATGAGTTACTACAATCTTTTAGATCCCGGCGAAGAAACTATATATATATATATACTAGGGATGCTAACAAGCATGCATTCAGTAGCTTACAAGGCAGTATAGCACGCACATCCTCAAATCGTACCACATGCATGATCTCAATTCACTTACATGTCTCTTCAATTATATGGAGCCATATATATATATAAGGTAAGATGTGGCCCCTCGCAATTTCGTCTCAACCACGCGGGGATATATGGTTGTTTGAGGACCAAAAGAATACAAGATCATGATGAAGTGCCACGTCAGAAGTACATGCCGTTCGTCCTAGCTAGGGCACCTTAACTTGATACGGAAACGAGGTATTTAGAAGAGTAATATATATATATCTAGGTTTTTTTATTTTGGTACGTAACAGTATCGACCCGTACCGTATCGTCCCAGTGAAATATCAGGATATATATATATATATATATTCTAATGTAATTTAACTTAAATATTTTTCTATCTCATTTGACCAAGTGATGTGCCGTTTAAATGAACGTTCACAGTTCGAATCTCGCCTCTGTCTTCTTTTGAAATTTTTTTTTATAAAATAACTATATAAAAATTGAATAAAAATAATGTGAAAGACACGTTTTGAACCGAGGATCTCACATTCAAATGTGAGGGTGCTCAACCAACCAACCAACCTACAAATGTTATTCAATATAAAAAAATTAAAATGATACATAAAGCGTCTCGGTTGCCTCCCACAAACCGGTCGTCCCGATCTGTGACTGGGACGGGACGAGACTAACGGTTTGCCCCGTCCTGTCTCGATCGGTTTGTCAAACCATGATAACGAGGTCTATACGCAACTCCAAAGGATAATCCTCTGATACCTAAGTCATAGACGTATTAGGGAGAACATCGAGAGAGAGATAAGTAGGTGAGTTTAATTAAGAGCGGAGTGAGCAGGCGGACGCATATAGACGAAGATATGAGATTGCACGGAGATCTTGATGAGTATTGGGCATGCACGGCGGGTGAAGGCCTAGAGGAGTAGAGGGAAAGGAATGTCATAACCTCCCGACTTTGTTTCTCTACAGGGCGAGCACTACTCTAGTTGAGGAGGACAAGGACTTGGACTCCTCTCTCTCTACGTGACTCTGTTAGCATCTCCAGATCTCACCCTTTCCCTCTGTGTATATCCCCTGCGGGGTAACACTTCCTTGACTATGAGGAGAGTTGCCCGTTATGCACGTGTCCCTTCTGGAAGGGTGGACCTCATGACAAGAATCTCGACATCGAGGGTGTGTCCCAACCATCCTCGGAGAGGGCTCCATAATAGCGTCGGCATCTTTCCCATTGGGTGAGCATTACGGTGCTCATATTGTCCGCCGTGATACTTTCAACAGACTGTCGAAACTTTGTTGAGCCTTAGTTAGACCAAGACAGACGGATCAATAGTCGGCCCGTCTTAACTTATTCACTTCGGGTCGTATCAGGTCAACAATTAACTCGACCATGTTGAGCCGTATCGAGCCTAATGACTAAAAGCTCCTTTTGAACCTGAAGGACATTCCTCTCCTCAATATTGCACGGTTAAAATGCATCTTCTGTAGTTAGATTGTAATATTTTACTTTTGTCTTTTATCCGTGACAATGCATATATAATTATAGATAAGACGTGAGCGGTGGAAAACATATGGTTGTAGCAACGATGCAAGGTGTCATTTTTTCCGTAGAAGCATCGTGCATGTGACCTGAACAAGACGTCGACAATGTCTGCGCTCACGTCGACAATTTGCCACATACATCTGATAGTTGCGGTGCGTCTTCTGGCAGGCAGAGACAGTGATCGCTGGCGTGGCATAACATTTGAGAAGACGTATATACAGGGACGGGAAGATGCGATCTTATCGGTAGCGACGACGTCGACGATTTGCCACGGGCATCCAATGCTGTCGTTTATTTTGTATGAAAAGATGGGAGAGGGGGACACCACTAGGTAGTACCATGTACCCTATTCGCTCTCGCGTTGACAATTTATCACTTCCATCTAATTAATATTATATATATCATTATCTTATGATTAGGACCCATTTGATCCGTGCAGTACTGAGAGCCCCTACATGATAATCAGCTTCGGGTTGATGGAGACGGCAACGGACCACAATAGCTAGTAATTGTCTCACAGCTTCTCATAAATATATATATATATATATATAGGAAAATATTCTAACGAGGTCGACCCAATGATAATTTATCATGGGGCTGACATCTAAGTCCTCTATTTCATGGGGAGATGAATTGCATGGGACCGATCCCATGAGATGGAGGGCTCAGATGCCGACACCATGACAAATTGTCATGGAGTCGTCCCCATTAGAACATCTCTCTTATGTATATATTATATATATGTATATATATTAACGGACTACATGACATGCACCTACAACTGGTCCACACAGATTAGACATCCCCAGTGACATGCATGGGGAGTACCGTGGACGAACATCGGTCAATGTCTCTTTATCTAGCTAGCGCTGTAATTAATTAAGGGTGAGAAGTGCCGCATCATAAATTGGTAGAAAAACTCAACCCTTGTGTTTGATCTGGCTGATTAAATTAAAGGGAGTGGGTTGCCTGAACGTGTCACGAGGGCCACCTCCATTAAGCAATATACAGAGGGTTTCATGGCTTTGTGGGGGAATGCACATAGTTAATGGTTACAGCTGCTTTGTAATTTCACAGCCCCATTAATTTATCATGTTTGCACTGCCGCATGAAACAATAAACTGACTCGATCTACTGTTGCATGGGGGTGTCGTCAGAACCATCTGTTGTGTGATCCAGAGACTACAGCCTGTGTTGTAAAATAAAACCTCACTTATGTAATAGTTTATAGTCACTACAGCTGTGGCGAAGGCGTGGCAGGCATGCAGACAGCACACGGATAGACTCGATGGTACTACTGCTGCCCCTCGCCGTCGTTACAGTAGCTCGCCGTCGGCGTCAAGGGCAGTGTTGACTTGGGTTGCAGCTCCGATCGAAGTAATCGCCAGGATGATATGTATCTTTGTGAAAGCAAGCCTCAAGGGGGTTGATTACTTAATTTTGCTTGATTATTTCAGGAGTTATATTAATATTTATGCGGTCACTTCTCTCTAAAATATAACACGTACCGTTATCCCATTTCGCAATTAGATTGTTCACTTACCATGTGGTTAATTAATTCTTCAACTGTTTTAGTGTCTTTAATTATAAGATAATGATAGTGGCAGATATACGAGACAAATTGTGTGGAAGCTAGTGTGGTACCGGCTCTCTAGCTGGTGGTGTCAATTCTCTCCTCTCCATGGACGGTAGCAAACATGCAGCATCATCGATCGTGAACAGAAGTACTACGTAGACACGTCTGCAGTACTGATCCCATATTTTATATATAAATAACGACAGTATTAATTAATTATATGTACGTGGCAAATCGTCGACGTCGTCGGTGTAGATAGGATCACATCGTAAAGGTTAGTGGATGTCTACCCGTCCTTTTATATATGTCTTCTCAATGTTATACGAAGCGCCGGATATCACTGTCTCTGCCCGCTAGCTAGAAGAGATTTATAGTTTCAGTCATGCTGTTCTAGTTAGTTCAAATTTGTATACGAGATTTATTTAACAGAAACATTCGAGCTAGCATGGTTTGACACCTAGAAGTGACTAATCTTTCACTCCAACAACTCTTACCGCATCCAGGGGGAGGAATCTGATACATGGTTCACTTCATTAGAATCGTTTGAGTTATAATTATGAATTATTTAAAAAATAATAAAATATTTAAAAATTATTTAAATTTATCAAATAATTAAAAATTACAATAATCATATAATGATATGACAACAGTCATGCATACATATATCTTGCATGTAATGGATTTTAAGTATTAATTATACTTTATTGTCTTCTTTATTGATTTATTGATTGTCGAATAACGTTATAATTGTAAAAAAAAAAATAGTTAAAACTAAAAGTAGGCTAAATATTCATACATTCTTTAGAACGGTGACATACATAGTAATCCTACAAGTTACAATATACATAAGGTAAACAATGCCAACAATATTGCAAAATGCTCTAATTTTGTAAAAAAAAAACGATTGAAAGGAAACCCATGTACATCCAAGTTGTACGTACAAATTAAAATGTGGCAAAGGAAAACAGCGATGTTAATTAATTGCATGTGACTCGTGAGATTGTTATTCATTTTTTCATGGACCGCAATGTATGTACATCATATGACAAAGAACAAATTAAAATCGTCGACACATCCATTAATGTAAGATGGCTTGAAATTTATATCCCTTTTATTCTTATTTATGTTCTCATCCTATTTACTTTCATATTTCAGTTTAATTTGAGTCACAATTAATCTTATTTGGGCAATTAAGAATGAAAAAGAGAGGAGATTTGAGTTAGGTGTGTGCCTTTAATTAGGTGTTGTCTTTTGTTCTTGCACACTACTTTTGTTTTGGGCCATTATGTACGCTAAAGTTTTCTTCATCTTCACCCCCAGAGATGTATAGATTGAAACTGAACTGCATGAAATCGCTTATCCCTTCATAAAAACGTTCTTCTTGCTAACCTTGCTAGATTTTATGATCTTGATTTATTTGTTTTGAGATCTTATGTGCACTTAATTTGAATTGCAAGGCGACTTATATAAGTTACTACAATCTTTTAGATCCCGGCGAACTACATGCATGATCTCAATTAATTCACTTACATGCCTCTTCAATTATATGGAGCCATATATAAGGTGAGATGTGGCCCCTCACAATTCTGCAAATCCATTAATCCATGCAGTACTAGAAGACAAGGTTCTTAATTTTGTCTCAACCACGCGGGGATATATAGTTGTTTGAGGACCAAACACTTAAATTTGATGCTAACAATTTTAATAGTATCATATGTACTTAAGCTCTTTTTATTATTTGATGCAATCGCCTATATGCATACAATCTCAGGATGGTGTGAGGATAAAAGATTAAGAGAAATATATATGTACGCAAGGAATCAACTTTTTTCTTCGTGTCTCCAATTACTAAAGCATGCTTGCACAGAGTTCATGCACGTACGTACCGTGGAAATTTTTATTGGTAGAACAAAACCTGCAGGCTTATGTTTTTTATGGAAACACCATGCATGTTGTACCGAGAAAGGGAAGCTCAATGGCCGCAGTCACAACCTCTTTATTCAGGGTAATCACAGTGGGTACATCAGAGAGTTGACAGGGATACGTACAAACACAGTTGATGGATGCAGCTCCTACGGGTAGCAGGCAACTCCCCGGCCCGGATGCATCCTTATTTAGCACCTGTGAAAGTTTGTAAATATTAGAGAAGATTCGTCAGAAGGAGTCTTGAACACGACTCAAAGAGATAATCTTCTGATGTTTAAATAAGAGACGTATTAGAGAGAATAGCGAGAGGGAGATAAGTAAGTGAGTTTAAGCGTGGAGTGAGCAAACATGCACATATAGATGAAGACTCTGGGATTGCTCGGAGATCCTGATAAGTACTTAGCACGGCGGGTGATGGCTTGGAGGAGTAGAGGGAAAGGAATGTCAGAACCTCTCGACTTTACTTTTCTATGGGGCGAGCACTCTAGTTGAGGAGGACAAGGGCCTGGACTCATCTCTTTCTATGTTGCTCTGTGCCAGTAGGCGAGTGGATGCACAAGTCTCCGTTAGCGTCTCTAGTTCCCTCCCTTTCCCTCTGTGTATATCCCTGACGAGGTACGATGAGGGACCTATTTATAGGGGTTGTCTTGGCAATCGTCATTTGTTCCTCAACGGGGCAATGGGGTGAGTTCTGGAGTCCTTAATCATGGTGAGATTTGGTCGTTATACACATGTCCCTTCTGGAAGGGGAGTCTCGTGGCTAGAATCTCGACGTCGAGGGTGTGTCCCAACCGTTCTCGGAGAGGGCTCCGTAACGGCGTCGACGTCTTTCCCATTGGTCAAGGGTTACGGCCAATGTTATTAAAACTGGACCGAACCGGCCGGTTCGACCGGTTCGACCGCCGATCGGTTCGGACACCGATTCGATTAAGGTCGGTTCGGTTCAAAGCTTAAAAATCGTCTGAACCGCTCGAACCGCGGTCGAATCGGTAACCCGGTCCGACCCGGTTCGCTAATTAAAAAAATAAACAAGAAAAAGTGAAATCGGCAATCCCTCTCTCACCTCACCCCTGTCGTCCCGTGAGAGCCGCCGAGCCCTAATCCTAATTTCCCATTCTCCCCTCTCCATCCAGAGTCTCCCCACGATAGCCTCTCGGGGTCTCCCCTCTCGACAGTCGACGCTCCGCCATCTCCGTCTCCGGTGGCACCGGGCACCGCCCTCTCCGTCTCCGGTCGTTGGCCCTCTCCCATCCGCCGCGTGGCCCTCCGCCATCTCAACCTCTGGTAGCCCTGGGCTCTGCCCTCTCCGTCTCCGGTCACCGTCGCCGGCCCTCTTCCCTCTCCGTCTCCGGTCAGCGGACTGCACACCCATACAGGCGAACGAGTTGTGCTACCTTCCCAACACCGTGCAGGCCCACGCCTCTTACGCCTTCAACGGCTACTACCAGCGCAGCAATGACGCCTGCGACTTCGGCTGTGGGATTGGCGTTGGGGTCGGCAGACCCATTTATCTGGGTAAGGTATATATCCTCCCTCCCTCCCTGATGCCTTGTACAGTTGTACTTGTATTGCTTGCTGCCGTTCCTCTCTGCACAAAAGAAGATGCTTTTGGGCGTGCATTTTGGGAGTTTTATTAAAGGGAAGGGTGGGACAACCGGTGGAGACATTCTCCTCGCAGCCCTTGTATGCAGACAATTTGAAGAGAAGCAGAGTATTTCAATAATGTTAGGCTATGTTAAAATAATGCGGTCTAGCTGTTACATAGCTATCAATTGTCTTCCACATTAGTAGCCAATTCAGATAGAACTGAAAATTTATTTAAGATAAGGCACCATTTACAGGTTGTGCCAAACTGATGAGAATAAGGATAGTTCATTATCGGAAATATGGCTCTCCACGATTTTCCATGTTTATTTCATTTTACTGTTGTACATCACAGCGATGGGAATGATGTAGCTGAGGATGATGATGATGATAGTGATTGCAAAGAGGATAGGAAAACCAGAGTTTCCCCGGGTGGGGGGGTTGTGGTAGACAATATGGTGCGGACACCAGAGCTAGTCGCCGGTACCAGAAGCGTAGCATGCCGACTTCCTTGTGGTTGGGTGACAGCACGGAGCTTTCGTCGGAGCTTTGACATTTTATGTATTTACTTTGAGTGTATTAGTGTGTATTTTTATTTTAACTTCTAGTCGGGTCAAGATTGTAATATGGGCTACTCTTCATGTAAGGGGTCCAACTTCTAAATTGGGCCTCAAGACCATTAGGAGCCCAATTGGACCTTCTAGAAGACTTGGACCAAGGTTAGTGGGTGTCCTTTGGTGCTCCTTGTCCCCCATGCTTGTCCCCCACCTACATTTGGACCAAGGTTAGTGGATATCCTTTGGTGCTCCTTGTCCCCCCATGCTTGTCCCCCACCTACCCTTGACCAATATTAGTGGATGTCCTTTGATGTTAGTGGGTGTCCTTTGGTCTAGATCTAGGGTGTGTCTATTTATAGTCTCTTGTATCATTTGTGGAGGAACTAATGAAAAATTCAAGAGAATTATGCTTGGTGTGCACACCCCCCTCTCTCTTCTCTTGTTCTTGGTGTTCTTCACCAATTCTTCTTCTAACCCCTCTAGATCTGAGTCTTAGATCTGATATCTCCCCCCAAATCCCTTCTTTTTCTCTTCTACTATCTGCTGGGATCGTCCATCGCCGCCGCCGCCGCCACCGGAGTTACCAGTAGACCGCCACAGCCCCTCCTCCTAGCTGCTGCGCGCCCTGGGCTGCGACCTGCAAATTAGAAGCTTGAAGACGAAGCGAGTTCTCTTTATCCAACCGTTGGATCGAGCTGATTTTTGGAGGGTAGGTATCCCCATGTCTCCCCTAGTTCCACTTAAAATTTCATGAAGATCAGAGCCCGTTTGCCCCACTTCCAAGCTTGCTGTTCAGACCCCTATCTGTCTGCCCTAGGTTTAGTCCGCGGATTAGATGCTGGCATTTGATTTTCCCCACCCATCAAATGGAGTCCAAATCAAGCAAAAGACCAATGTACGTTTTCCTAACCCTTCCCTCTACCCACCATAAAAATCCCAGGTCCTAGATCCGTCGTTTGATCCCCGGTCAGAGCTCAAGAACAGGAGGCTTTACTTCTGTCCCTGAGATCGGTCTGTCCGAACCAGAAAATGAGCGATTGAACAGTCATTTTTATTTTTAATCCGACCGTTGGATGGGATTGATTTTTATATATGTTGAAGAGCTCTGAGTCCTCTTTCCATCGGCGCTAACCACGCTTCGATCCGATCTCGGATCTGCTCTTGGCGACCGTTTTCGTGGAGGCGCGCCGGTCTGGCCAGAAAGGGACTGCGAGATAGCCTTGGGGGACTAATTCCCAATAAATCCCCCGGGCCACCGTCGGCGACCACCGCTCCCGGGGACCGACCCGGGGCACCCCAGCAGTGACCCCTCCGGTCGCCACCGCCAGAAGACGCCAGGAAGCCGCTGCCCAGTAGCCGGGCCCACTTGAAGCCTTGTGGGCCCCACGTTGAGCGCCACCGCCGCACTGTCCGGAAACCCCAAATTGCAGCCCGCCAACCCCTGAAACGGCGCTCCCGGATCGCTGTTGTGGCCTTTTACCTCCCTGCGTGGAGTGGGCCTTAGTCCTTTTACTGCTGTAATTAAGTTAGTTTGTACCGGGAGTGACGGTTCACGATCGGGACGTCTTCGCCACGCCGTGAGCGTGGAGGTACACTCGCCGCCCAGTAGTTTAGTTTGCTTATTTAGTATGCAATCTACTGCCGCTGCATGTGTGTATTTACTTTCCTAGCTAGTTATATTTTTGTCACCGCTGTGAGTGTGAGAATGAGAACCCGTCCCGTGACTCATGCCGAGCACGAGAGTGAGTTGACTACCCCAATCTCAAAGTCGGTTTCTCAACCATGCACGATCGTCACGTTTCCCTCGATGGGGCCGACTGTGAGTAGTGCTTCTTGTTTGGGGCTAGTTCGCCTCTTCTGGAGCTCGTTCGGTGCCGCGTCTTAGTGTGTTGCTGGTCGCGTCGTCTGTCTAGCCGAGTCTCGTAGTTGTCCCGCATCACAATAATCAATTTCTACAATTTATTTCCTTTTACACTCAACAATCAACATTAAGTCTTTATGTTAAAGGGTTTCACATCTTCATTGCAGGCAGTCTGAGCACCACACTAGCATCTCCCGGAGTTCACTGCCCTTAGGTACGCCACCCATCTTATGCTCATGTTGGAATTCAATGTTGAAGATTATATGAGACTTTTTTACGATCATATATGTAGTTTTGAACTTAGACTTTTGATGAAGTGATGGATTTATGTTTGTAAACTTTAAAACTTGATGATGTTACTTCTTTGATTATTGCGTTGATATATCATTTGGTTATATGTATATATTAATATTTAGAGTTGAGCTATATTTATATATTTTTAAAATTATTAAAATTTTATGACATCATAATTATATTATGACGATATCACGGTTCAAACTGGTTCGATTGACGGTCCAACCGGTTCGAATCGAACCAACTCATTGACCGGTTCAGTCACCGGTTCGGTTCTGATAACATTGGTTACGGCGCTCTGTGATACCTCTGACGGATTGTCGGAGCTTTACTGAGTCTTAGTTGGGCCAAGACAGGTGGACCAAGACTCAATCTGCCTCAGATTATCCACTCTGAATCACATCGGGCCGACTATTGACCTGACGATACTAGAGTACTGTTATGAGCCTGATGACTCTAGGCTTCTTTTGGCCCGAAGAACATTCCCCTCCTCGATATATATTACATGGTTTAAATGCATCTACTATAGTTAGATTGCAATATTTTACCTGGTCTTTTATCCGTGACAATATAGTTATAAGATAAGACATATAGTTATAAAGACGTGTGCGGTGGAGAGCATCAGGTTGTAACAATGCACGGTGCCATTTTCTCCGTAGAACCATCATGCATGTCATGTGACCTGAACAAGACGTCGATAATTTGCCACATGTACCCTGTCTGCGCTCACGTCGACAATTTGCCACGTCATACATCAGGTAGTTGCAGTGCGTCTTCTGGCACGCATAGACAGTGATCTCTGGCTTTTGGCGTAACATTTGAGAGGACGTATATATAGGGACGGGGAGACGTCTACTTGCCTGTACGATGTGATCTTATCTTCACCCACGACGACGTCGACGATTTGCCACGTTCATCCAATGCTGTCGTTACGTAAAGATGACACCACACCACTAGCGAGCTGGTACCAGGTTGTCTCATCTACGCTCACGTCGACAATTTGCCACGTCCATCTAATGATGTATATATATATATATATATATATATATATATATTCTTATTTTACAGATAAAGGATCGATTTGATTTGATAAGACTTCTCGTTGAAGTAACCTTAGGAAAATCTATCTTCCCGTGCACACAATTGGCATCCTGGTGACTTTGCAATGATACCGCATACAATCATAATTTTATTTGCGACGGTAAAATTAAGATTTGTCGACTCGTGCGACCCGGTTGACTCGGTCTCGGCTTGGGTCGGGTCGGGTCGGATCACTCCTGACTCGATCCGTATCGCCCCATATCTAAATAAAAAAGACTATATATATATATATAATAGAATAAAATAAAAAAATATATTATATATAAAATATATTATTAAATTAATGGGGCGACCCGGTGACGACCCACGACCCGGTCGTCTCCCAAACGACCTAGGTCGGGTCGGGTCGTGCGGGTCGAGACTCGGGACGATCCGCATCGGGTCGACAAACCCTGAGTAAAATCCAAAAAGATTATTTGATCGGGCAATAAAATTGCTTAGATGCCCCGCCCTCCTTTCTCTTCCCCTTGTGTGGCACTTGAATGTAATTGACGGATCTTGCAAGGGGTTTTTTCTTATCTTTCACCCAAGAAATTAATCTGCCGCAGCGCAGCACTCTGCTTCCTCGTTGTCACCAGTCCCTCTATCTCTCTCCTCTTCTCGAATTCGAGTGGTGGCATGTGAAAAGTCGATGTTGCATTTGGATCCGATCAAATGTTGTTTGAAGATTCTAAACGTTAAAACTCCACCCAATCACAAAACCAACTGGAGCGTCAAAGATGAAATTTTTGACTTTTTCGTGTGACAAGGGAGCATTAATTTAATTTAATTGCTGTAGATGGGATATATATATCACAGTGTTATTTAAAGAAAAATTACCGCACAATATATAATTCCTGAAACCCGGCAAAATTAAACAACCCCTTGAGGGTGCTTTCATAAAAATATCATCCCGATCACTTCCGTACTGAAACATTTGATGTACCAATAATGCAAGGTGTCATTTCTTCCGTACAAGCATCATGATGTGACCTGAACAAGACGACGACAATTTACCACATGTACCCTATCTACGCTCACGTCGACAATTTGCTGTTAGAGTGTGGAGTCAGAACTCATGCACATCTGCACGGGATCACACTCTGTCTCAGGAGAGCATCCACTGCTCCAGGGGAGCATACGCTGCATCAGTGGAGCATCTATGGCCTCTGGTGAGTATCACTGGCGTCAGGGGAGCATTGCTGTCCGGGTTGGATGCGTCGACCCTGTCTGGCGATGCGTCGACGCAGTCTTGGCAAATGCATTGATATGGTCTGATGTCAGGGGAGCATCTGCAGTCGCTGGAGGGCATGCTCGGTCCCAGGAGAGCATCTGGGGGGACAGGCGAGCATGCGTGTCTGATGTATCTCGGAAGAGGGTTTACATTTATTAGGGGTATTATTATCCTTAATGCCCTGACTAATGACGCCCTAATCTCCTTGTATAAAAGGGCGGGCTGTCTCTTTGTATTGTAAGCTGTAAGGTGTCTGTGATTATCTAGTGGAAACCTGTTGCGGCCGTGGACGTAGGAAGGCTCTTGCCTCCGAACCACGTAAAAATCCCTGTGTGTTCTTGTGCGATTGTTTTCTCTTCTTCTTCCTCCTCTGCTGTTTGTTCTCCTGAAGTGGGTACTCTGGAGGTGTTCTATCTGGGTACTCCGGTGGGGTTCTATCCCTAACAACTGGTATCAGAGCCTTGTTCTGGTTCGAGGGAGTAGTGGGAGTAATGGCAGTAGATGAAGGAAAGGTGAGAATCGACAAGTTCGATGGCAAGGACTTCGGTTTCTGGAAGATGCAGATCGAAGAATACCTGTATCAGAAGAAGCTGCATGAGCCGCTTCTTGGAACGATGCCGGAAGGGATGAAGAAGGAAGATTGGGATCTACTAGACAGACAAGCACTCGGAGTTGTTCGCTTGACGTTGGCCAGAAACGTCGCCTTCAACATCGTGAACGAGAAGACCACGACAGGATTGATGAAGGCGCTATCAAATATGTATGAAAAGCCCTCAGCTTCAAACAAGGTATATTTGATGCGTCGTTTATTTAATCTGGAGATGGCCGAAGGTGCTTCTGTTACAGACCACATCAATGAATTCAATGTTATTACAACTCAGTTGAGTTCTGTAGAAATAAACTTTGATGATGAGGTTAGGGCCTTGATTATTTTATCCTCCTTACCTGAAAGTTGGGGTGCAACTGTGACGGCTGTAAGCAGTTCTTCTGGTTCAAATAAATTGAAGCTCAATGAGGTTCGAGACTTGATTCTAAGCGAAGATATTCGCAGAAGGGAATCAGGTGAAGTCTCAGGTTCTGCCTTGAATATAGAGAGCAGGGGAAGAACAAAACAGCGGGGTCAAAATAGGAGCAGATCTAGGTCCAAGAAGAAAGGTCAATCAAAGTTTGGTGGTGATGGGTGCTGGTATTGTGGTAAAAAGGGGCACTTAAAGAAAGATTGCAAGGCTTCAAAGAAGAAAAATCACAATGAAGAGTCCGCCAATACAGCTGCAGCAGAGCAAGTTCAAGATGCTTTAGTTCTTTGTGTTGACACTCCTTTAGAGTCATGGATTCTTGACTCAGGTGCGTCGTTTCACTCTACCTCACATAAAGAAAGTATGCAAAATTATGTTGCTGGAAACTTTGGGAAGGTTTATCTTGCTGATGATGAGCCTTTAGATATTGTGGGGAAGGGTGATGTCAATGTAAGGACCACAAATGGCACTTTGTGGAAGTTAAAGAATGTAAGGTATATACCTGGCTTAAAGAGGAACTTGATATCTGTTGGACAGCTTGATGATGAAGGTTATGTCACAACCTTTGTGGGTGGATCTTGGAAGATCACCAAAGGTGCTATGATTATAGCACGAGGCAACAAGATGGGTACTCTCTACATGACCAACAATAACAAAGATATAGTGGCAGTGGCAAATTCAGGAGTTGACTCTAACATATGGCACTGCAGGCTTGGTCATATGAGTGAGAAAGGGATGAAGGTACTGCTGTCAAAAGATAAACTGTCTGGCTTGAAATCTGTGGAAGTTGGTCTTTGTGAAGACTGTATTTTTGGGAAGCAAAAGAAGGTTACATTCTCAAAGATTGTAAGAACTTTGAAGACACAGAAGTTAGAGCTTGTACATACAGATGTATGGGGTCCTTCACCAGTACCATCTCTTGGAGGCTCACTCTATTATGTCACTTTCATTGATGACTCTACTCGCAAGGTATGGGTTTATTTTTTGAAAAGAAAATCTGATGTATTTGTCACTTTCAAAAATTGGAAGACCCTTGTAGAGAATGAGACAGGTTTGAAGGTGAAGTGTCTGAGATCAGACAATGGTGGAGAGTATGACAACAAGGAATTCAAGGACTTTTGCGCAGCTGGTGGTATCAGGATGGAAAGAACAGTTCCAAGAACACCACAGCAGAATGGAGTTGCCGAGCGCATGAATAGAACCTTGAATGAACGGGCTAGGAGCATGAGGATACATGCTGGACTGCCTAAAACATTTTGGGCAGATGCAATTAACACAGCAGCTTACTTGATAAACCGAGGATCATCTGTCCCTTTGGATGGTGAAATTCCAGAGGAGGCCTGGACAGGGAAAGAGGTAACTCTTTCACACTTGAGAGTCTTTGGTTGTGTTTCATATGTGCATGTAGATTCTAATGACAGGGATAAGCTAGATGCTAAGTCCATAAAGTATTTTTTCATTGGATATGGTTCTGATGAGTTTGGATATCGATTTTGGGATGATGAAAATCGAAAAATTCTCAGAAGGCAAAATGTTATATTCAATGAAAATGTCTTGTACAAAGACAGGGCTGTGGTAGAATCTGACAGTGCAGGGAAACAAGATGAGGATGGTGGACAGGTTGAGTTAGAAGAAATTTCACAAGATGATGTGAATGATAAGATACAGGATGTATCTGAAATAGAAGCACAACCTTGTACACCGGTATAACTGAGAAGATCTGCAAGAATACCTAGGCCTACACAAAGGTATTCTCCATCTTTACATTACCTACTGTTGACTGACGAAGGTGAACCCGAGTGTTATGATGAAGCAATGCAGGTTACAGATTCTGTTAAGTGGGAGTTAGCCATGGAAGATGAGATGAACTCATTGCAAAAGAATCAGACTTGGGAGCTAACTAAACTCCCTAAGAACAAGAAGGCATTGCATAACAAGTGGGTTTACAGAGTCAAAGATGAACCTGATGGCAGTAAGAGGTACAAAGCAAGGTTAGTAGTGAAGGGCTTCCAACAGAAGGAAGGTATAGACTACACTGAGATCTTTTCTCCAGTTGTAAAACTAACTACCATTAGATTGGTGTTGAGCATTGTTGCTGCTGAGAACTTGCATTTAGAGCAACTAGATGTGAAGACAGCTTTTCTCCATGGTGATTTAGAGGAAGACATCTACATGTTACAACCAGAAGGGTTTTCAGTCCCAAGCAAGGAAAACCTTGTGTGCAAGCTCAAGAAAAGCTTGTATGGTTTGAAACAAGCCCCCAGACAATGGTACAAGAAGTTTGATGGATTCATATGTAACAATGGTTTCATTAGGTGCAATATGGACCATTGTTGTTATCTTAAGAAGTTTGATAATTGTTATATCATATTGTTGTTGTACGTGGATGATATGCTTATAGCAGGATCAAGTATGACAGAGATTAACAATCTGAAAATATAATTATCAAAGGAATTTGCTATGAAGGACTTAGGAGCAGCAAAGCAAATTCTTGGGATGAGAATTGTGAGAGATAGAACAGCTGGCACTGTGAAGCTATCTCAAGAAGGTTACATCCAGAAGGTGTTGGGTAGATTCAACATGCAGGATGCAAAACCAGTTAGCACTCCTTTGGCAAGTCACTTCAAGTTGTCTAAAGAGCATGAGTCCATGAAGAAAATTCCCTATGCATCAGCTGTAGGAAGTCTGATGTATGCCATGATTTGTACCAGGCCGGATATAGCACATGCAGTGGGAGTTGTGTGCAGACATATGGCAGATCCGGGCAAGCAACACTGGGAGGCAGTGAAATGGATTCTGAGATACCTAAAAGGCACCTCAGGTAAGTCACTTTGTTTCAAGAAAAGTGATGTTATCTTACAAGGTTTTGTTGATTCAGATCTTGGTGGTGATCTGGACACCAGAAGAAGTACCACTGGATATGTTTACACCTTGGGTGGCACTGCAGTGAGTTGGGTTTCAAAACTTCAGAAGGTTGTTGCTCTCTCAACAACAGAAGCAGAGTATGTGGCTATCTCTGAAGCTAGCAAAGAGATGGTATGACTGAAAAATTTTCTGAAGGACTTGGGCAAGGAACAAAGCAATAGTGTATTGTTTTGTGACAGTCAAAGTGCAATTCACCTTGCCAAGAACCCAGTCTTTCATGCAAGGACTAAGCACATACAACTGAAGTATCACTTCATTCGTGGTTTGCTTGAAGATGATGTTTTGCTGCTGGAGAAAATACTTGGTGCAGGGAACCCAGCAGACATGTTCACCAAGGTGGTTACCACAGAGAAACTGAGGCTGTGCAAGTCCTCAGTTGGCCTCCATGGATGATTGATGGAGGGTTGCCGTAGCAGTTTATTTCTACTGTTATAGTGAGCAGGATTGATACATTGAGATGCTTGCTTTGTTTGGAGTTCAGACTCCAAGTGGGAGATTGTTAGAGTGTGGAGTCAGAACTCATGCACATCTGCACGGGATCACACTCTGTCTCAGGAGAGCATCCACTGCTCCAGGGGAGCATTCGCTGCTTCAGCGGAGCATCTATGGCCTCTGGTGAGCATCACTGGCGTCAGGGGAGCATTGCTGTCCGGGTTGGATGCGTCGACCCTGTCTGGCGATGCGTCGACGCAGTCTTGGCAAATGCATTAATATGGTCTGATGTCAGGGGAGCATCTGCAGTCGCTGGAGGGCATGCTCGGTCCCAGGAGAGCATCTGGGGGGACAGGCGAGCATGCGTGTCTGATGTATCTCGGAAGAGGGTTTACATTTATTAGGGGTATTATTATCCTTAATGCCCTGACTAATGACGCCCTAATCTCCTTGTATAAAAGGGCGGGCTGTCTCTTTGTATTGTAAGCTGTAAGGTGTCTGTGATTATCTAGTGGAATCCTGTTGCGGCCGTGGACGTAGGAAGGCTCTTACCTCCGAACCACGTAAAAATACCTGTGTGTTCTTGTGCGATTGTTTTCTCTTCTTCTTCCTCCTCTGTTGTTTGTTCTCCTGAAGTGGGTACTCCGGAGGTGTTCTATCTGGGTACTCCGATGGGGTTCTATCCCTAACATTTGCCACAAACATCTAGTAGTTGCAGTGCATCTTCTAGCAGGTGTAACATTTGAGCGGACGTATAGGGACGGGGAAACGTCCACTTGCCTGTACGATGTGATCTTTTCTTCACCCACGACGTCGACGATTTGCCACGTACATCTATCACTGTCGTTATTGTATGTAAAGATGACACCGCACCACTAGCGAGCTGGTACCAGGTGGTCTCATGTCTCTCATCTACCCTCACGTCGACAATTTGCCACGTACATCTAATAATATATATATCTCCTTATGTTACAATTAGGACTCATTTGATTTGATAAGACTTCTCGTTGAAGTAACCTTGAATGTAATTGACGGATCTGGCGAGGGGGTTTTTTTTATCTTTCACACAATAAATTAATCTGCCGCAACCACTGGGAAGTAGGCCCCGCCCTGCTTCTCATTCTTCTTCCTCTTGTCACCAGTCCCTCTATCTCACTCTTCTACGAGTCGAGTATATCTGTTGTCTGCCTGCCACCTTCGCCAAGGTTAGTGAACGGGTCCTCGTTCGCCGCATGTTGATGATACAACGTTGCTTTCATGAGGTGATGAGCGGCCAGGCTCTCACATTCTTCTCAGAGGGCTACCTAGATGTCAAAGACGTCATTGGGGTTGTTTATAACTCATGGTGCTGAGCGGCCAGCCTTCACATTCTTCTCAGAGGGCTACCTAGATGTCAAAGATGTCATTGGGGTTGTTTATAACTCATGACAGTATATATATATATATATAATTAAAAAATCACAAGCACATTGTTAAACATGTAACTTGTTTGTAGAAACAGAAAATAATAACGAAAACTGAGGAAGAGAAGCAAAAGTCGAAATTAATGCGGATGTAGAGGCGGAGATGCTCAACAAACTTTGACAAAGTGGACACCCCCGAGTTGAGTCGGAGGTAGAATATCGACTCTTTAAACCCTAAACCTTAGAGAGAGAGAGAGAGAGAGAGAGAGAGAGAGAGAGAGAGGATTGCCACAGTAATTTAATTAAGCGCTAACTGCACTGTCGACTCGGTCTCTCTCTCACATCCACAAGAATCACTCTCTTCGCACACCCTCTTCCTCTCTCTCTCTCTCTCTCTCTCTCTCTCTCTCTCTCTCTCTCTCTCTCTCACCTTCTTCTCTTACACCATAGCTCTTCCACTTCCCTACGTGCGTACACTTGCACGCACGCGCGCACGTACACACGCGTGCGTGACACACTTGCACTCACCTTCATGCACAACGCCCACTTGCCCTCTTTCACTTTTTTTATAGATACAAAATTAACAGCCCCCTCACCCCATTACTTATATTGGATGGAGAGGGACGAGGAGATGACGCGTGGGGTTGCATTGGCGGTTGAAAAGAGATGAGGATGAGGGGGAGCACGCACGTGGTGGAAGTGGAAGAGAGGAGGATAACAGGAAGGAGGGGAAGATTTACGTGGCCGCCCTGCAGATTAACTTCCCATGCACCCATGTGCGCTAATAAGAGATGGAGAGGATGAGGAAGAGTGTGGGGTGGTGAGCGGACAACGGGAGGTGACCACACTAAAAGCACCCGGTGCCTTCCAACGCTGTGTTCTGGGGTGGTGACAAGATCCATAGGGGAGGGGAGTTCAGCGGCGTGCATGCGGTGGACCACACTGGGGTGCCCGCACTAGAGGTACCCGCTGGGCCAGCCCAAATAGTCATCCGCTCGGCCTTGAGCCCATTAACAGGGGTGCCCCTACTGATCAACCTTGTGACACAGGTGGGTCGCAGATATATATACATATATACATAGATATATATATATATATATACATACATACGTAAATATATATATATACATATCATTATCATTTAGTTGTAGTGCGTCTTCTAGCAGGCAGAGACAGTGATCTCCGGCGCGGCATAACATTTGAGAAGACCTACATCTAGGGACGGGGAGACGTCCACTTAATTGCCTGTACGATGTGATCTTATCTGCACCGACGTCGTCAGCGATTTGCCACGTACATCTATTGCTGTTGTTATTTTGTCTATAAAGATGGGAGAGAATGACACCACTAGGTAGTACCATGTACCCTTTCCGCGCTCGCGTCGACGATTTGCCATATACATCTAATTGATAGTATATATATCCTAATCTTATGATCAGGACCCATTTGATTTGATAAGACTTCTCTTTAAAGCAACCTTAGGAAAATCTACCTGCTAATTATACACCCTAGGCATCCATGTGCATAGGCATCAATGGTGTCATTTTCTCCGTGAAAGCATCGTGCATGTGTGACCTAAACAAGACGCCCACTAACAGACCCTTTAGTTTTAGCTAATAATAATACGATCCCCTGCCTCCCGGTACATATTGAGAGCGAATTCCCTCACTTTATTATTCCCCATTATATGAATATTGAAACGTACGGTGTCATGCATGCATCGTCGTGCGATAATGCAAATTACATGCATGCATGAGACGAATTAATTAATGAAGCCCCATTTTAACAAGACAACAGAATAATTAATTAAATAGAGCCAATTAATTTGCTGTGGTATGTATGTATGTATATATAATATTTTGAATAATATTTCATTGTGATTTTTTATAATTTTTAAATTTATAAAATTCAACTTTGACATGATTGATCAAATCTAAATAATAATTAAGGAAGAAATAAGCACGCTAGCAAGATGATTGAGAGAGGGAGGTGGTAGTGCGTGTGTGTGTGTGTGAGAGAGAGAGAGAGAGAGGTGTTTACGGAAGAGAGAGAGCGAGAGATTGGATCTTTTTAAAAAATAAGTAAGGAGTTATTTTTTATTTCTTCAAATTTATGAAAAGGTTAATTCTTTCCATAAAATTAAGAGAGGTGTTCCAATTAATGTTTAATCTCCATACTTTCTTTAAAATAAATTTTGAGAGATAAAATGTCTACAAAATATAATCAAACACCTCATTAGTGTTTCTATGGAGAGAGAGAGAGAGAGAGAGAGAGAGAGAGAGAGAGAGAGAGAGAGAGAGAGAGAGAGAGAGAGAGAGAGAGAGAGAGAGATGCGGAGCGAGTCGCCGAATTCACGGGGAATAATTTTGATTTATGTGGAAGCGCCGAAGACATCCAGTCGGAAGATCATTTTATTATTTTTTTATATATTTTTGTAGTTAATTTATATGTTATTTTTAGTTTAGAGTTTATTTAGTCGGTTATGTCATTTTATTTATTTTAATAGTCTGGATATCGTAGGTGTTAAAGTTGGAAGGATATTGGGTCTGTTTGTAATTTTGTTTCTCTATAAATACTATTGTGCTAGCCCTAATTAGGGTTAGACGATGATTAGAAAAAATGAAGATGTTGAATGCACCGTGTGTGTTCTTCCCTGGCGGAAGCCGATCCCCCCTTCTTCTTCTGGCGGAGGCCAAACCCTTCTGACTTCTTTCTGACGGAAGCCGAAACCCCCACTCCTATCCTTCTTTTGATTTGATCCGATCTTTATTTCTCTCCACCGTAAGTCACAAGTCTCTGTTCATTTACAGACATTCTTGGTTTCTCCTCCATACCCCAACTCCACCCTATTCCTCCCCCAGTTTTCCCTGTTGGCATCCTTCTTTTCCCCACCGTAATTCATCAACCACAGTATTCCTTATTTTAGTTGTTTGCTTCTTTTGTTGTTTCTTTCCCGTCTGCCATTAAAAATTCTCTACAACGTGCGGGCCCCACGGGCACTATTCATCATCCCTTCCCCCGGCTCCTCACTGCCACGGACGTAGCAGGGCGCCTGTGCACGGCGACCGCCGACCCCACCGGCGAGCCAAGCGGCCGTCGCCGTTCCCGGTGGACCCCCTCGCACGGGCGCCGCCGTCTCCACCATCGTCGCGCCGTCCCTGCTGTTGCACCGCCGTCCTCGTCGTCCGGGCCGTCTCACCGCGAGCAGGCGCAGCCGCTGCCATCGTGGGCCGCAGCAAGCCCTGGGCCGTCACACACCGGCCACTGCCGGCTTGTTCGTTCCGACGCCGGTGCTAACAGTCGTCGTCCACAGCCCGTCAGCCGTACCGGCTCCACTGCATCGCCGTTGGCCACTTATCCGTCAATCCAGAACCAGCAGGTTGATGTATTACCTTCACTTCATCTTGCTATCCTTCTCAGCTTGCCATTGGTTGTTGTGACCTCAGTTTATCATTAAGTCCCCATAAGCAAGTGATTATTTGAGGGTGGCGATGCGTGAGGCACCAGGTGTGGTGATGTTGTGGATACAAGCCAGACATTTCTCTGGCATGGCTGTCAATTGTGATTTTAGGTGAAAGTTGGGATGCGAGCAGAAATAAGGAGAGGCCAATCCAGATTTGTCTTGCATTAAATTCTCTGTTTTGAGCCCTAAAGCCGAGATATGCAACGTATCATATGTTTGATATAATGCCCATGAGAGCTCTAGTTAATTTGGATGAGGTGAAACGTTTTTGTCCTGCATCTGTGAGAGAGGGAGAGAGAGAGAGAGAGAGAGAGAGAGAGAGAGAGAGAGAGAGAGAGATCCCTCATTTTATAATATATATATATATATATATATTATAGATAAGACGTGAGCGGTGGAGAACATAAGGTTGTACCTGAACACCAAGACGTCCACTAACAGGCCATTTCGTTTTACCTAATAATAATATGATCCCCTACCTCCCGGTATATTTATATTGAGACCGAAGTCCCTCATTTTTATTATTCTCCATTATATGAATATTGAAACCTACGGTATCATCTATCATGCATGCATCGTGTGATAATGCAAATAATTAATCTCATGCATAAGACGAATCAATTAATGAAGTCTCATTTTTACAAGACAGCAGAACAATTAAATAGAGCCAATTAATTCGTTGTGGTGTGTATGTGTCGAGGAACATTAATATAGAATAAAATATATAATATTTAAAATATATAATATTGATAGTACAAAATATACCGCGTCGATTTGTTAAATCACGATAATATTCACATCAGTCATGGATATATACCAAAAGGTGCTACATAAATATAATTTTGCTACTACTCGTAACCATGTAATTAATGATCCGTGCAGTAGAGAGAGCCCCTGCACGATAAGCAGCTTCGGGTTGATGGGAGACGGCAACGGACCACAATATATAGCGGGTAATTGTCTCACAGCTTCTCATAAATAAATATAAATATATACTTTAACGGGTTACATGCTGGTCCACACAGATTAGACATCACCGTTGACATGCATGAGGAGTAACGTGAAAATGGATGCATGGCTATGTTAATTAATTAGGAGTAGACGAACATTAATGGTTAAATATGTTAAAATTTTGAGCATAGTCTATGGATAATAATTTTGTATTAGTTAAATGAGTTGTAGTCCACGTACTTATGATTCTGGACATGTGTATCTCAACACCGGAATTTTGTAAATTCAACATGATATCAGAGCATATCAAGATCCATTTTGTGTCACCTCTTTTCTAATCTGATTTCTACGACCTATCTTGACCGTGAGAAAGAGTGTTAAAATCCCGAACGAGATATTAAGTTATGCATCACTCGATCATCAGTCGAGCCATGAAAACTCGATCTTGAGCGAACACCCAAAAACAACAACAATCGAGCCAAGGATATATGCTGCAAGTCTGGGCATGCGACGTCGAGCCATACATCAATCGAACAAGTCCGTTCAAAGCTATGACCATTCTTATGGGCTATTGAGCTATAGACCTTCTGGTACTACTTCTTCCCGGTCACTCGATTTGAGCATGTCTTCGTTGAGCTATAGGACTGCCAAGCCATGCATCGATCCGAGCATGTCTTCATCGAGCTAACATTTAGACTTTCATGAGGATGGCTCCCAGCACTCCTCGTGCCTCTAATTATTAAAATATTTTTTTGATGATGAAAAATTTAACACAATGATACTCAGACTTACACAGAGTGTGATAAATTTGAGTTCAAATCTAATGATATCCAACTCACATATATCTTCTTTACTTTTTTCAAAACTAGTAAATTCTGAGTTCATATCTCTTGAAAATTAAACTTAAGTCAAGTAAGCTCCCCCCCCCCCTCTCCCCTCCAACCTGAGTCGAATATCAGACCTTCCTATTATAAGTCAAGATTCTTACTAGTCTACTAACTCGAGATCCTCACTAATTATTAAAACATACATATTACAGGCTGTAGAGTTTTTGGTAGAAAAAGTCGACCCTTATTTTTGAACTGGCTGATTAAATTAAAGGGAGTGGGCTGCCTGAACTTGTCACGAGGGCCACCTCCATTAAGCAATATCCAGAAGGTTTTATGGCTTTGTGGGGGAATGCACATATATAGTTAATGGTTACAGCTGCTTTGTATTTTCATAGACCCATTAACTTATCTTGTTTGAACTGACACAAGATACAAGAAACTGACTCTACTGTTGTATGGGGGTGACGTCAGAACCATCTGTTGTGTGATCCAGAGACTACAGCTGTGTTGTAAAATAAAACCTCACTTATGTAATAGTGTATGGTCACTAAACCTTCACTATAATTTCTCTCTCTACTAATTAATAAATCTTGACGGAGCACACCGGAGTAAACACTACACAGGCAGAGGCATATGTACGTAGCTGGATTATCGGCAGCCTGCTCCCCTCCATAATTAAGGGTCAGAAAGAGAAGAGAGAGGGGAGTGGGGATGTGTTTAATTAATTTGATCGTGTGGTAAATTGTGTAACACAGTGGCATCACGCATGCTGTTAGAGGTGATACAGTAGCGTACCTACGAAAGCCAACCTCAGCACTAAGGAAACAAAAAGGGATTAAGAAAAATACGCAGGGAATCCATTTTCTCTTCATGCGTCCAATTGTTAACACATGCATGCATACATAGGAGATTTCACGTACGTACTGTTAAGATCTTGGTGGAAGGAAGCGAGGCTTATATATGTTAGAGGCCGGTGGGTAATTAAAGGGTCTCAGCATTAAATATTATTGTGTCAGCTGGAACCACTTAATTAATTTGGTGCACCGATCGATCGAGAAAGGGTATAGCTCAGTGGCCGCCCAACCTCTTTATTTATGGTAATCACGGTGGGTACATCGGATAGATGACAGGGATACGTACGTACGTACAAACACAACTGGTGGATGCATGCAGCTGAGGCATCCTTATTATTTAGCATAACACAGCACTAGAGGTAGCAGTAGTATGGTAGTAGGTAACGACATCGCGCGGCCGGCGGAGAGCTCGACGACTAGGCCTCAGCATGCATGTTGGACTCCTCGCTCGCCCTCTGGAACACGAACTCGAACGGCGCCTCATTCCACGGCCGAACGCTCACGAGTCTCTGACCGTTGGCCTCCTCGACACCCAATGCCTGGCACCAGGAGGTAATCCTTCGTTTGGGGCAGGACCGGATCTCGTAGCCATCACCACCAGCACGGGACTTAAATATGGCGAACCGGCTGTTGTGGGGATCGTTTGAGGACACGGTGCCGCCAGTGGTGACAAACTCTTCGTTCACCTGCCACTGCGTGGATTGCGGGCAGGGGGTGGGGCGGGGGAACAGGATGTAGACCCTGTGGGACTCCCGGACGACTTGGTCGTCCGATTGCTCCTCCGGGAAGATCATGATAGGCTGCCCGTTCTTCTCCTCCGAGAACTTCTGGACCACGTTCTGGGGGCAGGACCCTTGCAGGCGGGACATCTTCAGACCGCCGCCATTGCCCTGGTTTCTGGGCCGCACATGGTACTGCTGGCCTCGCTGCACCGGGTTGCCGTCTGTGTCGAGGACGGCGTCTTTGGCTTCGTCATTCCGGGAGGTGACGAGGAGGGGAGACAGGAGGAGGAGGAGGAAGACGAGCTTCATGGTTGGCTTAGCTAGGTAGCAGGACCAACGGTGTGTGGTGTTTGATCAGGTGGTGAGTCGATCTTGAAGCAGTCTGGGGGGTATTTATGCTGGCCTCCAGGGCGCTGTTTGTGTTACCGCACCTGGTAATTTTCGGAGTAAATTTAACACTGTACTGGACCTACTGGTACTCCTTACTTATGTAATTGTAATTTACTGCACCATGTGAACGTGGCAAACTATGGACGATGAGACGTGAGCGGTAGATAAGATAAAGTTGCACATATGCTGTCGTTTTCTGTGTTACCGACGTGCTCGGTCCTACGACGGAGTAGCGTCACTTCATCCAGGGTAATTAATGGGTTAGACTCGTCTAAGGGCCTAGTCCAGTATTGGGCCAAGTTGCCAGCCACTTTTTAGTGTGGGCCTACTATACAGCAGACTGGACTCGGGCTTTTGGGTAAGCTACTCGAGCAGGCCTGGTATGTTTCTTCCGTTTCTTTTTCTCTTTCAAAACATTTTATTTTGCTTAAGAGGTACGTAACTCAATTGACATTTCACTCTCTGCAATGTAAATGAGTCGGTATGGAAATGGAAACAGAAATCCATTGCCACAGTCACTGTGGATCGGTGACTGAAAATGAGAAACTCCTTTCCAAATAAATGAACATGTAAAACTTTAATTAATTTGATGAGATTGTAAATTTTAAATTTTTATATGTATTATTTTTTAATATCTTTTTACATAATTTGTCGGGCTGAGCCGAGCAAAGGTTAGGCCTTACACTTTAAGGCTCGATTTGAAAAACGAGTAAGGATAAGACATTCGAACTCAGGGGCTCGAATGCATTACTCGATCCCGGGTAAGAAGCTTGTGTCTGAGACATTCGAGTGGGGCCCGTTATTTCTCTTTCATGGGATGAGAAATCTTAACCGGCCTTATTCTAACATCAAACCGGGCCTAATGAAATAGCCGGGCCCAACCTGACATAGCCCGAGCTTGGGCCAAGTTTGAGTAAGCCCAACTTGAACTCGACCCATTGTCCGTCCTAACTTCAACCCATCTACAAACTTCTTGTTGGAGGCAAATTGCCTTCTTACCCTCTGCACTCACTCCCATTTGCACTGCCACCAAAGATGCAATAAGATTATTTATTTCAAGAGTAATTAATCTAATCATGTGAGGGTTTTTTACTAGTTCAAATTGGTGTGCGCCGGGGAGTAATGGAAGAGCTCAGTGGACATGTACCGGCCCTAAACCCTAATCCGCTCTCAAGTGCATCTGAAGGTCCTCTCAAATATTGGGCCAGTTTTAATCTCGACGTTATTAGTCCCCCAAGAAAGGCTATTTTAGAAATTAATCCAGTTTATTATGATTGAAGCCATATAGTGATAAGTAATAGAAAACCATAGGTGAACTAGAGTGGTAGATAAGATAAACTATAGGGCCGTGTTTGACAAACGAGTGGTCGGCCGGTTAGCCGACACCGGTTAACCGGTGGGCCCCGCATCCCCTCGCCCTCCCCCTCACACAAACTCCCTAACCGGTCCCGGGTACCGTAATCGACCCTTCACCTTATCCCGTTATCAAATCCCCCCTAGGTGAACTATATATATATGTGAACTAGAGCGGTATGTTCTACATGGCAAGGGGAAATATAGGAAACATTATTTATACATTTAACGAATTGAACCATCAGATCTATGGGGAACACGTTGTGGCCCGAAAATTCCCGACGAGGAGTAGGAAGGTGGTGTCGTCTTAGAGATGTATACGCCCCGCCGGCCCTCCTTCGGTACTCCCCATATTGGCACGTCCCACCGGTGACCGGCCGATTTCCTGCACGAAAATGGCATGTGAGGGTGGCGGCAAGAACAGCTGTCTCGTTGCCTTCTCCACTCTGTGATCAAGTGTGCAAGAATTCAAGCACACTGATCACCATATATAGCCAATGAGATTGGAGCTCTTCCTCCTGATGCGGAGCGAGTCGTCGAATTCCTGGAGAATAATTTTGATTTATGTGGAAGCATCGCAGACGTCCAGTCAGAAGATTATTTTACTATTTTATTGTATTTTGGTAGTTAGTTTATGGATGTTTTAATCAGAGTTTATTTTAGTCGCTTATATCTTTTTGTTTATTTTAATAGTCAAGATCTTGTAGGTGTTAAAGTAAAGTGAACTTTGGGTCTATTTGTAATTGTTTTTTTTCTATAAATAAAAAAAACTAACCCTAATTAGGGTTATGCAATGGTTAGAGAAAAATTGTGGAGCACGTATGTGTGTTTTCTCTTTCTGGCGAGATGTCAAACTCCCTTCTTCTTCTTCTGGCGGAGGCCAAACCCTTCTGACTTCTTTCTGGCGGAAGTCGAAACCCCCATTTCTATCCTTCTTTTATTTTGATACCACGTTACTTATTCTCACACGTAACTCCATCTCCCACCATGATCCCATTACTGTTCATTATTTTGATTCCACTTCCTTCTATTCTGCGTGTTATCCTCCATTCTCTTATCATCTCGTTACTGTTCACAGAAGATTTTCTTTCCCTTTTATAATTTTTCTTCACGGTTGTCTTCTTCTCCCATCGCACGTTGCCGCCTTGCCCTGCAACCGTCAGCCACACCCCCCCTGCTGCCACCGTTGGTCGTCGTTCTCTTCCCTGGGATCCCCATGTTCTGATCAGCCACCATCGTCCGCGAACCTGCCGGCTGACCCAACAACAGTTGCAAACATATGAGCACCCTCACGCTCCTTGGAACAGGGTGAGCACCTCGTTACCTGAGATGTGGGTATAAATCCTCTTAGTATCATATTTGAGGGAATAATCTGCAAAATCATTATGTGTTAAATTCACAAAGCGTCAGGGATAGCATTGAATGATGTTGACTTGTTATTTTGAAAATGGGCTGACACTTCAGTAGTCGGAATGCCACTGGCTTTATCAAGTGTGACTGTTTGTTCATATATTCATAATTCTGATTTGTTAATCAGTATGTGACACATGTTTAGCAAATAAAAAGAAAGAAAAGTCTATGATGTTGAGTTTATTTGGTTGCCTGTTGACTATTGAGTCTTGTCCTACATCATATTAACAGAGATTTGGAACATGTTATTTGTCTGATGAGATGCTCATAAGAGCTCAAATTATTTTGATAGGGTGAACCGTGTTTGTCCTGCATCACCTCCCGATGTTGATGTGTCCGAATCTAACTCTCATTTAATTCTCGAAAGAGGTGAAAAATAGCCTTTATATATATATATATATATATATATATATATATATATATATATATATATATATATATATATATATATATATAGTATTTCGAACCGATGAGCTCACAGTTAAACATAAGATCACTAATCAACTCATTTACAAATTTTTTCTAATATAAAATAAAACAGATAATATTTAAAACATATGAGAGTGTACTAGTTACGTATCATGCGTCGATCGATCGTATTAATATCCGGTTAGTACAGTTTAGTACATGCGGTACGCAGCGTATCAGACCTATTTGTTAAATCCTGGTTAGGCACCATAGATGGGAACGGGGAAAAAACTGACACACCGCAATTTTTTCGATAATTCGAGGGTGGTAATCTTGCTAACTAACAATCTTATATCAACGAGAAGTATGGGGGAGGACGATTTCACATTGGGCTCTGTTCATATCCGACCAAAAAATAATCTTTTTAAAATTTTAAAATTGAAAATTACAAAACTTTAACCGCTAGATTCGAAATTAATAGAGGCTTCTAAAGATGGGGCCAGGTTTCAAATTCCCATTTTTATTGGAGGCCTATTAATGCAGGACAAATGCGCTTCACCCTATCAAAATAGTTTGAGCTCTTGTGGACATTTTATCAAACATAGAATGTGCTTCAAATTTCTACTTTTCTCCAACTATTTCTCTATTTTTGTCTCAGAAATCAGACAGGATTATTCATAGGCAAAAGTCAACATATTTGTGAAGGTATCAATTTAATACATCATGTCTTACACCGTACGTATACCACTATGGCACCATGGTTTCTCAAAGGAAGATGCTGCTGTTGCGGTGTCTGTGTATTCAAGAAATGATTTTTGTTCATGTAACCCTTGATGTTTGGATTACACATTCTGAACTAAATAATGCATTGTAAGCACTTGATCCCTCATATGCATCATTACCCGATACTAGATTTGTTTTATCAACTTAAAATCCCTTGTCCCTGGTCGACCGAGGTATATGACTCAAGTATCAACAGAAGTTTACCAGCCTTGCTGCAAACCGCCGGAGGTGGGGACGGCCCACGGAGCGGACGGACGACGACGCGGCGGCTGGCCGGCTGGTGGCAACGGCGGAGCGATGCAGGCGGTTGCGACAGAGGGGCCGCTCGCGGACGGCGTCGGTAGCGGCGGTGGCAGCCTGGGCTGCGGTGGGCCGGTGGCCGGGCAGATGTGGCCGACCTCGTGGGACTGCAGCAGCGGCTCCGACGATGAGGTTTCGCTGCGTCCGTGAGTCACAGAGGAGAACGCAAGAAAAGGGAAGGAGAAGAGGATGAACAGTACAGCTGGTGGGGAAAAGCACACGTTGCAGTGGAAACTTTAATGGCAGGTTGGGGAAAATTTAACTAAGAGTGAAGTGGGAAACAAGGGTGATTACAGTGGTGGAGAATGTGATTAAGATGGGGGAATAAGGAACGCAGGGGGAGAAGAGGAAAGTTGCGTGGGTAACACAGAGCAAAGGAAAAGGAATAAATGAGCAGTGATGGGGTGGGGCTGAGATCGGAAAGAAGAATAAACCGGGAATCAAACTAAAAAGAAGATCAGACGGGGGGGTTCGGCTTCCGCCAGGAAGAAATTAGAGTAGGGTTTGGCCTCCGCCAGAAGAAGAAGGGAGATTTGGCATCCCGCCAGGAGGAGAAAACACACAGACGTGTTTCACAATTTTTTCTCTAACCATTGCTTAACCCTAATTAGGGCTAGCACAAGATTATTTATAAAGAAATAAAATTACAAACAGACCCAATATCGTTCCAACTTTAACACCTACGATATCTATACTATTAAAATAAACAAAACGGCATAATCGACTAAATAACCCTGAACTAAAAATAGCCTATAAATTCACTGCGAAAATACAAGAAAATGGAAAAATAATCTTCATCTCGGATCTTTTCAACGGCTCCTGATAAATTTGTATCTTCAAAAATAATCTGTGCAACTCGCTCCGCATCAATCTCCCACGGTTCGAAAAAACTCGTCCTCGAGTTCTAAAGATCTGGAGGATTGCTGCAATGATGATGGGAGCAAAATAAACAAAAGTAGGAGCCATATCCACATACTGAATATCCAACTGCGACTTTGCATAGTCACAAAAATCAGCCCATATAAAGTCAAACTCTATCAAGCTCTTCAAATCAACTGCACAAGAAACACCAAGATCCCCAACAGAAGATAGTGACTGAGATGTAGAGGCCACTTCAAATACTGACTCAGAAATCAAATTTAATCCTGACTCAATCATGAGCATTTGATCCCAGACATTTTGTAAAATAATATCAACTTGTGCATAGTAAAATTCTGAATGGATATCAATTGGTTGCTGTAAATCCACTAGATCACATGTAGAATGAAATGCAGTAGCCACAGCTGAATCTGGCTCATGGACAGAGTACACATCAAACACAAGATCAGAAATCAGATCCATTTCTGACTGAACAAATAGCTCTTGATCCCAGGAGTCAAGAGTTGGCTCCTGAAGTGAATCCATGTTAGAATGACAATGAACATCACCAAAGAGAGACTCAGAAATCATATGTAATCCAGACTGTAAGAATAGATCATGATCCCAAGCATTAACAACCTGTAGGACTGCATCCTGACCATTGTTGGCCTCTGATTGGGCATCCAGTGCTGCTAATGGGAGCTGCTCTAATAACAGATTGGGACTCATATCAGGACGCTGAGTGGTGACTTCAACTTCCGGTAATTCTTGCTGAAGAATTGGAGACGTAGTTGAATCATCAACCTCTTTTGTCAATTGAGGTTCTGGTGTGGGTGACACAATCAGATCCATGCCTGTATTTGAATTAACTGATTTACTGACTTTCTGTTGTCCCAGTCTTCTCATTTTATGGGCCTTATCAAAGTAAAGTGTACATTTTCTCCCAAAATGAAGAGCTTTCAGTAGGTATTCTTCAGGACGAGAAGAATCTAACATGCCACCACGTTTTTTCAACCAACATTTACCCACAATAATATTGAGCTCATCAGAAGGGTAAGGAATTACCCAAGCATCATCAACATAATTTATTTTCCCAAAATCACGAGAAAATTGCACAATAAAATCACCAGTTTGTGTAATCTCAATGTCATTAGTTTGGGATAATAAATCAACGACAGCTTGAGAAATACCATTAAGCCATCGACCTTCATCAAAAGTGAGATTTGCCCATTGGCCATTAGGAAGCCGCACACTTGTACTGAATACGATGGGATTCATAAGGAGATTTAAGGACCCCAATCTATAAAAATAAATTAGTTCCCTAAGCTCTGATACCAAATCTGATGCAGGACAAATGCGCTTCACCCTATCAAAATAATTTGAGCTCTTGTGGGCATTTTATCAAACATAGAATGTGCTTCAAATTTCTACTTTTCTCCAACTATTTCTCTATTTTTGTCTCAGAAATCAGACAGGATTATTCATAGGCAAAAGTCAACATATTTGTGAAGGTATCAATTTAATACATCATGTCTTACACCGTACGTATACCACTATGGCACCATGGTTTCTCAAAGGAAGATGCTGCTGTTGCGGTGTCTGTGTATTCAAGAAATGATTTTTGTTCATGTAACCCTTGATGTTTGGATTACACATTCTGAACTAAATAATGCATTGTAAGCACTTGATCCCTCATATGCATCATTACCCGATACTAGATTTGTTTTATCAACTTAAAATCCCTTGTCCCTGGTCGACCGAGGTATATGACTCAAGTATCAACAGAAGTTTACCAGCCTTGCTGCAAACCGCCGGAGGTGGGGACGGCCCACGGAGCGGACGGACGACGACGCGGCGGCTGGCCGGCTGGTGGCAACGGCGGAGCGATGCAGGCGGTTGCGACAGAGGGGCCGCTCGCGGACGGCGTCGGTAGCGGCGGTGGCAGCCTGGGCTGCGGTGGGCCGGTGGCCGGGCAGATGTGGCCGACCTCGTGGGACTGCAGCAGCGGCTCCGACGATGAGGTTTCGCTGCGTCCGTGAGTCACAGAGGAGAACGCAAGAAAAGGGAAGGAGAAGAGGATGAACAGTACGGCTGGTGGGGAAAAGCACACGTTGCAGTGGAAACTTTAATGGCAGGTTGGGGAAAATTTAACTAAGAGTGAAGTGGGAAACAAGGGTGATTACAGTGGTGGAGAATGTGATTAAGATGGGGGAATAAGGAACGCAGGGGGAGAAGAGGAAAGTTGCGTGGGTAACACAGAGCAAAGGAAAAGGAATAAATGAGCAGTGATGGGGTGGGGCTGAGATCGGAAAGAAGAATAAACCGGGAATCAAACTAAAAAGAAGATCAGACGGGGGGTTCGGCTTCCGCCAGGAAGAAATCAGAGTAGGGTTTGGCCTCCGCCAGAAGAAGAAGGGAGATTTGGCATCCCGCCAGGAGGAGAAAACACACAGACGTGTTTCACAATTTTTTCTCTAACCATTGCTTAACCCTAATTAGGGCTAGCACAAGATTATTTATAAAGAAATAAAATTACAAACAGACCCAATATCGTTCCAACTTTAACACCTACGATATCTATACTATTAAAATAAACAAAACGGCATAATCGACTAAATAACCCTGAACTAAAAATAGCCTATAAATTCACTGCGAAAATACAAGAAAATGGAAAAATAATCTTCATCTCGGATCTTTTCAACGGCTCCTGATAAATTTGTATCTTCAAAAATAATCTGTGCAACTCGCTCCGCATCACCTATCTTGATAACAATCTGCAATTAGATAGACAGACCTCAACCCCAAAAAAAGGGTGAATTCCATGCATGCCTAATTATATCTACCTCAACCTCAACCCTCAATTAATTCACTTACTTGCCTCTTCAATTATATGGAGCCATATATAAGGTGAGATGTGGCCCCTCACAATTCTGCAAATCCATTAATCCATGCAGTACTAGAAGACAAGGTGCTTAATTTCGTCTCAACCACGCGGGGATATATAGTTGTTTGAGGACCAAACACTTAAATTTGATGCTAACAATTTTAATAGTATCATATGTACTTAAGCTCTTTTTATTATTTGATGCAATCGCCTATATGCATACAATCTCAGGATGGTGTGAGGATAAAAGATTAAGAGAAATATATATGTACGCAAGGAATCAACTTTTTTCTTCGTGTCTCCAATTATTAAAGCATGCTTGCACATAGTTCATGCACGTACGTACCGTGGAAATTTTTATTGGTAGAACAAAACCAGCAGGCTTATGTTTTTTATGGAAACACCGTGCATGTTGTACCGAGAAAGGGAAGCTCAATGGCCGCAGTCACAACCTCTTTATTCATGGTAATCACAGTGGGTACTGTTGGAATATGGGCATCATCTTTGGACAATAATCCCATATTAGTTAAATGAGTTGTGGTTCATGTGCTTATGACCCTTAACCTGTGTATCTCAACATCGTGATTTTGTGGACTCAACATGGTATCAGAGCAGGCCAATGACCCAACTCCTCTTATCACCTCCACCCAATTAACATGTGATTTTGTCGACGTCTTTCCCATTGGGCTCTTTCCCATTGGGCGAGGGTTACGGCACTCGTACTGCACGTGCAGAGGGTTCCGTAACGACGTCGACATCTTTCCCATTAGGCGAGGGTTACGGTGCTCATACTACGTCCCGTGATACCTCCGACACACTACCGGAGCTTTACTAAACCTTAGTTGGGCCAAGACATGCGGACTAAGGCTCAACTTACCTTAGCTTATCCACTCCGAATTGTATCGGGTTGACTATTCACCTGACGATACTGGACTGTACTGAGTCTGATGACTCTAGACTCTTTTTGGGCTGAAGAATATTCCCCTCCTCAATATTACATGGTTTAAATGCATCTTCTATAGTTAGATTGCAATATTTTACCTGGTCTTTTATCCAGTGACAATTTAGTTATAAGATAAGACGTGAGCGGTGGAGAGTATAAGGTTGTAACAATGCACGGTGCCATTTTCTCCGTAGAAGCATCATGCATGTGACCTGAACACGACGTCGACAATTTGCCACATGTACCCTGTCTGCGCTCACGTCTACAATTTGCCACATACATCTAGTAGTTGCAGTGCGTCTTCTAGCAGTCATAGACAGCGATCTCTGGCTTGGCGTAACATTTGAGAAGACGTATACGGATGGGAGACGTCCACTTTCCTGTACGATGTGATCTTATCTTCACCCACGACGACGTCGACGATTTGCCACGTTCATCCAATGCTGTCGTTACGTAAAGATGACACCACACCACTAGCGAAGCTGGTACCAGGTTGTCTCATCTGCGCTGACGTCGACAATTTGCCACGTCATATATATATACCTTATCTTACAATTAGGACCCATTATCTTTCACCCAAGAAATTAATCTGCCGCACCCACTGGGAAGTAGACCCCACCCTGCTTCTCACTCTTCTTCCTCGTTGTCACCATTCCCTCTATCTCTCTCCTCTTCTCGAATTCGAGTGGTGGCATGTGAAAAGTCGATGTTGCATTTGGATCCGATCAAATATTGTTTGAAGATTCTAAACGTTAAAACTCCACCCAATCACAAAACCAAATGCAGCCTCAAAGATGAAATATTTGACTTTTTCGTGTGACAAGGGAGCATTAATTTAATTTAATTGCTGAAGATGGGATATATATCACAGTGTTATTTAAAGGAAAATTACCGCACAATATATAATGCCTGAAACCCGGCAAAATTAAACAACCCCCTTGAGGGTGCTTTCACAAAAATATCCTCCCGGTCACTTCCGTACTGAAAGGCAAGGCCTTGCCCTTGACGCAGACGGCAAGCTACTACGACGACGACGGTGGGGGGGGGGGGGGGGTGTGCAGTACCTCTACGAGTCGAGTCTATCTGCTGTCTGCCTGCCACCTTCGCCAAGGTTAGTGAACGGGGTCCCCGTTCGCCGCATGTTGATGATCCAACGTTGCTTTCATGAGGTGCTGAGCGGCCAGCCTTCACATTCTTCTCAGAGGGCTACCTAGATGTCAAAGACGTCATTAAGGTTGTTTATAACTCATGACAATATAGATATATATATATATATATATATAATTAAAAAAATCACAAGCACATTGTTAAACATGTAACTTGTTTGTAGAAAGAGAAAATTTTAACTGAAACTGAGGAAGAGATGCAAAAGTCTAAATTAATGTTTAAGTAGAGGCGGAAATGCTAAGCAAATTTTGACAAAGTGGACACACTCGAGCAGAGTGGGAGGTAGACTATCATAGTCTATCCTATAAGTCCACTCTTTAAACCCTAAAACCAACGATGATGAACATCTAAATTCAGTGCCCAAGCCATCACAAGATGAGAAAAAGATTGAGAGAGTGAGAGAGGATTGCCACCGTTATTTAATCAAGCGCTAGGTGCACTCTCGACTCGGTCTCAATCACCCTCTTCACACACCCTCTTTCTCTGTCTCTCTCTCTCTCTCTCACCTTCCTCTCTTAACCTTAGCTCTTATACTAACCTTCTGTGTCCGTCGGCAATAATGACGTTCTGCAGTACGTCTTTAGACTGGCACCACATATGGCAACGAGAAGACCCGCACCCACCCAGCTGCCGGCCGTTCCAAAGTGAGTTCCATGGACAGGCTGAGCCCATACATCTCAGCTGAGAAAACTACCGGCCGTACAAATCTGTAGACTGGCACAGATTAATTGAAGTATAATTGGATAAGGCTTGACACGTATCACAAAGAGAAATATATACGTACGCAAGGAATCCATTTTTTTCCTCGTGCCTCCAATCGTTAAAACATGCTTGCACAGAGTTCATGCACGTACGTACCGTGGAGCATTTTTATTGGTAGGACAAAAGTACCTTCTGGCTTATGTTTTTGAGGTGGCTAATTAATTAAAGGGACGGCATTAATTATTGTGCATGGAACCGCCATGCATGTTGTACAGAGAAAGGGAAGCTCATTGGCCGCAGTCACAACTTCTTTATTCATGGTAATCACAGTGGGTACATCAGAGAGTTGACAGGGAAACGTACAAAACACAGCAGATGGATGCAGTTCCTACGGGTAGCAGGCAACTCCTCCGGATGCATCCTTATTTAGCTTCAACGCAGCACTACTACGACAACGGCCGGCGGAGAGCTCAACAAAACTAGGCCTGGCGACGCATGGTCGCCGGCAAGATGTTGGTGGACTCCTCCCTCACCCTCTGGAACACAATTTCAAACGCCTGATTCTGTGGTCGAACGCTCAGGAGTCTCTCGCCGTTCACCTCGTCGACAGCCAAAGTGGAGCACCGCGAGGCAGACCTTTGTTTGGGGCAGGACCGGATCTCGTAGCCATTACCAGCACGGGATCTAAAGATGGCGAACCGACTGTTGTGGGGATCGTTTGAGGACACGGTTCCGCCGGTGGTGACGTATTCCGCGCTCACCTGCCACTGGGTGGATTGCGGGCACGGGCTGGGGCGGGGGAACAGGATGAAGATCTTGTTCGACTCCCGGATGACGCCGTCGTTCGTGCGCTCCTCCGGGAAGATCATCACAGGCTGCCCGTTCTGCAACTGCAAGTACTGCTGGACCACATTTGGTGGGCAGGACCCCTCGATGCGGGACATCCTCAGACCGCCCCCGTTGGCAGCGTCTCTAGGCAACACATGGTACTGCCTCCCTTGCTGCAACGGGTTGCCGTCTGTGTCGAGGATGGCCTCTTCGGCTTCGGCAGCTTGGGAGGACTCCTCCCTCACCCTCTGGAACACGAACTCGAACGCCTCGTTCTCTTGCCGAAGGCTCAGGAGTCTCTGACCGTTGGCCTCCTCGATACCCAGTGTCGAGCACCGGGAGGGAGTCCTTCGTTTGGGGCAGGACCGGATCTCGTAGCCATCACCACCAGCACGGGATTTAAATATGGCGAACCGACTATTGTGGAGATCGTTTGAGGACACGGTGCCGCCGGTGGTCACATACTCCCCGTTCACCTGCCACTGCGTGGATTGCGGGCAGGGGGTGGGGCGGGGGAACAGGATGTAGACCCTGTCGGACACCCGGACGAAGTGGTCGTCCGAGTGCTCCTCCGGGAAGATCATGATAGGATGCCCGTTCTTCTCCTCCGACAACTTCTGGACCACATTCTGGGGGCAGGACCCGAGCACGCGGGACATCGTCAGACCGCCCTGGTTTTTGGGCAACACATGGTACTGCCTGCCTCGCTGCACCGGGTTGCCGTCTATGTCGAGGACGGCGTCTTTGGCTTCGTCATTCCGGGAGGTAACGAGGAGGGGAGACAGGAGGAGGAGGAGGAAGATGAGCTTCATGGTTGGCTTAGCTAGCTAGGTAACTTTGGATCGGAGGACCAACGGGGGTGTGTGTGTTGTTTGATAAGAAGGTACGGTGAGACCACCTCGATGCAGACTGGAGTTGCAGGGGTGGGGGTATTTATAGATGCATGCTAGCCTTCAGAGGCGCTAGCTGTATATATATATGTTAAACGGCATGTGGTAATTTTATGAGTAAATATGTTAACACCGTGATAATTTTATACCATTTATCCATGATGCGTACGTGGGAAATGATAGATATAAGACGTGAACGGTAGATAAAGTAAAGTTTTACAAATCGTGTTGTCATGTTCTTCGGACATAGATATCATGTGGACCTGAAATGTACGTATCTAATTATAGATAAGACGTGAGCGGTGGAAAAATCAGGTTGTACCAATAATGCATGTGACCTGAACAACACGTCGGCAATTTGCCACATACATCTAATAGTTACAGTGCGTCTTCTAGTAGCCATAGACTGTGATCTCTGGCGTGGCATAACATTTGAGAAGACGTATGTAGAGGGACGGGGAGACGTCCGCCTGCCTGTACGATGTGATCTTATCTGCACCGACGACGTCGACGATTTGCCACGGACATCTAATGCTGTCGTTACTTTGTATGTAAAGAACGAGGTAATGACGTTCTGCAATCTTTAGAACACGCATGGTATCCCCCCAGCATGGCAACGAGAACACTCGCACGCACCCAGCAGCCAGCCGGCCCAAAGTGAGCTCGATGCATGGACCCATCGCAGCTGAGAAAACTAACTAGGAGCAAGAGAGAGATGTTAGTTGTCCGTCATAGATGTGGAGGTTTCTTATTCGTCCAGAATAAGATTGATCCACGTGAGTGTTTTAGATACTCAGTACGTAGACTCAAACACTCACGTGGATCAATCCTAACATGTACGAGTAGAATATCTCCCCATCCAAGATGAGTATTATACATGTCTCGTATAGATATAGACCGACACAAATTCATGTACAATTGGATTATACTTGACATGTACCGTCACTACCGACGGGAACAAAGGTGTTACATTGGTTTATAGGATGTCTGAGAATAATTTTTTCTTAAGGTTTTTTCTCTTTTGAATAATATTTCATTGTGACTTTTTATAATTTTTAAGTTTATAAAATTCAACTTTGACATGATCGATAAAATCTAAATAATATTTAAGGAAGAAATAAGCACGCTAGCAAGATGATTGAGAGAGGGAGGTGGTAGTGCGCGTGTGTGTGAGAGAGAGAGAGAGGTGTTTACGGAAGAGAGAGAGCGAGAGATTGGATCTTTTTAAAAAATAAGTAAGGAGTTATTTTTTATTTCTTCAAATTTATGGAAAGGTTAATTCTTTCCATAAAATTAAGAGAGGTGCTCCAATTAAGGTTTAATCTCCATTCTTTCTTTAAAATAAATTTTGAGAGATAAAATGTCTACAAAATATAATCAAACACCTCATTAGTGTTTCTATGGGGAGAGAGAGAGAGAGAGAGAGATCCCTCATTTTATAATATATATATATATATATATATATTATAGATAAGACGTGAGCGGTGGAGAACATAAGGTTGTACCTGAACACCAAGACGTCCACTAACAGGCCATTTCTTTTTAGCTAATTATAATAATATGATCCCCTACCTCCCGGTATATTTATATTGAGACCGAAGTCCCTCATTTTTATTATTCTCCATTATATGAATATTGAAACCTACAGTATCATCTATCATGCATGCATCGTGTGATAATGCAAATAATTAATCTCATGCATAAGACGAATCAATTAATGAAGTCTCATTTTTACAAGATAGCAGAACAATTAAATAGAGCCAATTAATTCGTTGTGGTGTGTATGTGTCGAGGAACATTAATATATAATAAAATATATAATATTTAAAATATATAATATTGATAGTACAAAATATACCGCGTCGATTTGTTAAATCACGATAATATTCACATCAGTCATGGATATATACCAAAAGGTGCTACATAAATATAATTTTGCTACTACTCGTATCCATGTAATTAATGATCCGTGCAGTAGAGAGAGCCCCTGCACGATAAGCAGCTTCGGGTTGATGGGAGACGGCAACGGACCACGATATATAGCGGGTAACTGTCTCACAGCTTCTCATAAATATAAATAAATATACTTTAACGGGTTACATGACACGTGCACCTCCAGCTGGTCCACACAGATTAGACATCCCCGGTGACATGCATGGAGAGTAACGTGAAAATGGATGCATGGCCATGTTAATTAATGAGGAGTAGACGAACATTAATGGTTAAATATGTAAAAATTTGAGCATAGTTTATGGATAATAAATTCGTATTAGTTAAATGAGTTGTGATTCATGTGCTTATGATTCTGGACATGTGTATCTTAACATCGGAATTTTATAAATTCAACATGATATCATAGCAGATCAAGATCCATTTTACGTCACCTCCTTTCTAATCTGATTTTTACGATCTATCTTGACTGTGAGAAAGAGTATTGAAACACCGAACGGGATATTAAGCTATGCATCACTCGATCATCAGTCGAGCCATGAAAACTCGATCTTGAGCGAACACCAAAAAAAAAACAACAATCGAGCCAAGGATATGTGCTGCAAGTCTGGGCATGCGACGTCGAGCCATACATCAATCGAACAAGTCCGTTCAAAGCTATGATCATTCTTATGGGCTATTGAGCTATAGACCTTCTCGTACTACTTCTTCCCGGTCACTCGATTTGAGCATGTCTTCGTCGAGCTATGGGACTGCCAAACCATGCATCGATCCGAGCATGTCCTCGTCGAGCTAACATTTAGACTTTCATGAGGATGGCTCCCAGCACTCCTCGTGCCTCTAATTATTAAAATATTTTTTTGATGATGAAAAACTTAGCACAATGATACTCGGGCTTACACAGAGTGTGATAAATTTGAGTTCAAATCTAATGATATCCAACTCACATATATCTTCTTTAATTTTTCCAAAACTAGTAAATTCTAAGTTCACATCCCTCGAAAATTAAACTTAAGTCAAGTAAGCTCCCCCCCTCTATCTTGAGTCGAATATGAGACCTTCCTATCATAAGTCAAGATTCTTATTAGTCTACTAACCCGAGATCCTCACTGATTATTAAAACATACATATCACAGGCTGTAGAGTTTTTGGTAGAAAAACTCGACCCTTATTTTTGACCTGGCTGATTACATTAAAGGGACTGGGTTGCCTGAACTTGTCACGAGGGCCACCTCCATTAAGCAATATACAGAGGGTTTTATGGCTTTGTGGGGGAATGCACATATATAGTTAATGGTTACAGCTGCTTTGTAATTTCATAGACCCATTAACTTATCTTATTTGAACTGGCGCATGATACAATAAACTGACTCTGCTGTTGTATGGGGGTGTCAGAACCATCTGTTGTGTGATCCAGAGACTACAGCTGTGTTGTAAAATAAAACCTCACTTATGTAATAGTGTATGGTCACTAAACTTTCACTATAATTACTCTCTCAACTAATTAATAAATCTTGACGGAGCACACCGGAGTAAACACTACACAGGCAGAGGCATATGTACGTAGCTGGATTATCGGCAGCCTGCTCCCCTCCATAATTAAGGGTCAGAAAGAGAAGAGAGAGGGGAGTGGGGATGTGTTTAATTAATTTGATCGTGTGGTAAATTGTGTAACACAGTGGCATCACGCATGCTCTTAGAGGTGATACGGTAGCGTACCTACGAAAGCCAACCTCAGCACTAAGGAAAAAAAAGGATTAAGAAAAATACGCAGGGAATCCATTTTCTCTTCATGCGTCCAATTGTTAACACATGCATGCATACCTAGGAGATTTCACGTACGTACTGTTGAGATCTTGGTGGAAGGAAGCGAGGCTTATATATGTTGAGGCCGGAGGGTAATTAAAGGGTCTCAGCATTAATTTGGTGCACCGATCGATCGAGAAAGGGTATAGCTCAGTGGCCGCCCAACCTCTTTATTTATGGTAGTCACAGTGGATACATCGGATGGTTGACAGGGATACGTACGTTGGTGGATGCAGCTGAGGCATCCATATTATTTCGCCTTAACACAGAACTATAGAGGTAGCAGTAGGAGTAGTAGTAACGACAGCGCGCCGTCGGCGGAGAGCTGGACGACTATGCCTCCGCATGCATGTTGGACTCCTCCTCGTTCGCCTTCTGGAACACGAACTCGAACGCCTCATTCCGCGGTCGAACGCTCACGAGTCTCTGACCGTTGGCCTCCTCGATACCCAATGCCGAGCACCGGGAGGTGCTCCTCTGTCTGGGGCAGGACCGGATCTCGTAGCCATCACCAGCACGGGATTTAAATATGGCGAACCGACTGTCATGGCGATCGTTCGAGGACACGGTGCCGCCGGTGGTGACATACTCCCCGTTCACCTGCCACTGCGTGGATTGCGGGCAGGGGGTGGGGCGGGGGAACAGGATGTAGACCCTGTCGGACACCCGGACGTTTTGGTCGTCCGAGTGCTCCTCCGGGAAGATCATGATAGGCTGCCCGTTCTTCTCCTCCGAGAACTTCTGGACCACGTTCTGGGGGCAGGACCCTTGCAGGCGGGACATCTTCAGACCGCCGCCGTTGCCCTGGTTTTTGGGACGCACATAGTACTGCCGGCCTCGCTGCACCGGGTTGCCGTCCGTGTCGAGGACGGCGTCTTTGGCTTCGTCATACCGGGAGGTGACGAGGAGGGGAGACAGGAGGAGGAGGAGGAAGATGAGCTTCATGATTGGCTTAGGCAGGTAGCAGGACCAACGGTGTGTGGTGTTTGATCAGGTGGTGAGTCGATCTTGAAGCAGTCGGGGGGGGTATTTATGCTGGCCTCCAGGGCGCTGTTTGTGTTACCGCACGTTGTAATTTTCTGAGTAAATTTAACACTGTACTGGTACTCCTCCTTACTTGGGTAACCGTTGTAATGCACTGCACCATGCCTTTACATGTGTATGGATGATGAGACTTGAGCGGTAGATAAGGTAATAGGGTGTTTGGGAGCAGTTTTTTTTTAAAATCTATTTCTATCTAAAAATTTGTGTCAACATAATTTTTGATTTAAAATTTAAAACTGATAAAAATTGACACTGTCTGTTTGGCATCATTATTATAAAATTTAAAATTTATGTAGATGTGTTTGGTAGATAACTCTCATATGGTAGGAATCGTCACCTCAGGGGCGCCGGCACCTCCGGCATTTGCAGAGAGAGAGAGAGAGAGAGAGAGAAGGGGGGAGAGAGAGAGAGGACGGAGTGGGAGAGAGAGAGAGCAGAAGACGGGGGGAGGGCGCCGGAGGGGGAGGGGGCTGCGCTGGGGAGGGGGGAGCCGCCGGGGGAGGGGGAGCCGCCGGGGGAGCTGCCGGGGGAGGGGAGGGCGCCGCAGGGGGAGGGGGGAGGGCGCCGCACCGCAGGGGGAGGGGAGGGGGAGCCGCCGGGGGAGCTGCCGGGGGAGGGGAGGGCGCCGCAGGGGGAGGGGGGAGGGCGCCGCACCGCAGGGGGAGGGGGAGCCGCCGGGGGAGCTGCCGGGGGAGGGGAGGGCGCCGCAGGGGGAGGGGGTAGCCGCCGGGGGAGGGGAGGGCGCCGCAGGGGGAGGGGAGGGGGCCGCCGGAGGGCTGGGGAGGGGGGTCTTCCCCTCCGGCGCCGGTACCTGGTAATTGCAGAGAGAGAGAGAGAGAGAGAGAGAGAGAGAGAGAGCAGAAGAGGGGGGGCGCCGCAGGGGGACTGCCAGAGCCGCCGGGGGAGGGGAGGGGGCCGCCGGAGGGCTGGGGAGGGGGGTCTTCCCCTCCGGCGCCGGCACCTGGTAGTTGCACAGAGAGAGAGAGAGAGAAAGAGAGAGAGAGAGGGAGAGAGAGAGAGCAGAAGAGGGGGGGCGCCGCAGGGAGACGGGGGAGCCGCCGGGGGAGGGGAGGGGGCTGCGCAGGGGGAGGGGGGAGCCGCCGGGGGAGGGGAGGGGTACTTCCCCTGCGGGGCGCCGGACCTTCGGCAGTTGCAGAGAGAGAGAGAGAGGGGGGGAGAGAGGACGGAGTGGGAGAGAGAGAGAGCAGAAGAGGGAGAAGGGTCTCACAAGTCACGATACGTTTTCAAAAAAAAAACAACTCAAGAGGTGTTTTGTTTTAGAAATAGATTTGAATAGAGTTTATTTCTCTTTTAAAAATTAAAGAATACTTACCAAACATCGTTAAGTGAGTTATCTCTCTTTTTTTAAAATTTAAGAGAGAAAGAGGGAAAAAAAACGTAACCAAACACCCTATAAAGTTGCACAAATGCTGTCGTTTTCTGTGTTACCGACGTGCTCACTCCTACGACGGAGTAGGCTCACTTCAATAAATGGGTTGGACTCGTCTAAGGGCCCAGTCCAGTATTGGGCCAAGTTGCCAGCCACTCTTTAGTCCAAGCGTTTTGAATCAGCTCTAAAATGTGGGCCTACTACACGGTAGACTGGACTCGGGCTTTTGGGTAAGCTCCTCGAGTGTTGGGCCCATTTGCACTGCCATCAAAGATGCGATAAGATTCTTTATTTCAAGAGTAAGTAATCTGATCATGTGAGGGTTTTTTACTAGTTCAAATGGGTGTGTGCCTGGGAGTAACGGAAGAGCTTAGTGGACATGTACCGGCCCTAAACCCTAATCCGCTCTCAAGCGCATCTGAAGGCCCTCTCGCATATTGGGCCGGTTTCAATCTGGACGTTATTAGTCCTCCAAGAAAGGATATTTTGGAAATTAATCCAGTTTATTATGATTGAAGCTATATAGTGATAAATAATAGAAAACTATATATCTACGAGAAGTCTGGAGGAGGGTGATTCCATATTGGGCTCTGTTCATATCCGACCAAAAAATAATCTTTTCAAAATTTTAAAATTGGATATTACAAAACTTTAACCGTTACATTCGAAATTAATAGAGGCTTCTAAAGATGGGGCCGGGTGTCAAATTCCCATTTTTATTGGAGGCCTATCTTGATAACAATCTACAATTAGATAGACAGACACCAACCCCAAAAAAGGGTGAATTCCATGCATGCCTAGTTTTGTATAAAAATTTACATTTACAATGCCTACCTACCTAGCAACAATGCGACGTACTAAAAGCATTCAAAATTGCCGTCTTCCATCTTGTGATCCCTTGCAACCGATCTAGTTAACTCTCAATCAACTAATAATAAAAAACAAATAGCATTTGAGGAGGGGGAGATCGTAAGGTCTAGTGCAACCCAGTAACTTCAGGTTCGAAGTTCCCCTTATCACCAGACTCAATACGACTATCGTCAACCGACTCACAGTTTAGGAATATTATCCAATCATGAGGTCCACTCGGGATTGACCGACCCACGAGTTTGATCTCCCCGCACGTGCGTCCCGGACGCCACGAAATCCGCCAATAGATGAACGTTGAAGCCATAGTTATGGGACTTATCCCGACGAACGTCGAATTTCACCCTTGTCTCTAGGCTCCGGCCTCGTCTCCAAGTCCAAGCACTTAATGTCTCACCGAGCGCTCTCTCCATCCCTAAAACTCTTGTTTCCTTCTCTCCCTACTCTCTCGTTTACTTTTGCATGCGTCTCTAACTTAAGTATCGAAAGATTATTCTCTGAGATCACATCAAGAATTTAGTCTGACACATTACTTAATATTTGCATATTTTCTCGAGACAGTCAGGTGCTCTTCCTTCTAAAAAAAAATCTAAAAAACATAGTACACGAGACTAAGATAACACTTTTCAACCTATGCATCACTCTTGAGTGCCTGTTTTATTCTGGGGTTGAAGTATTTCCTTAACGACACCAGCATTATTGTCCGCCGCATGCATGGACCCGTCGAGATATGTGGTTGCTTTGGCAGTGTTCACAATTGGAAACTAGTTGTCTTACTGAACTAATAAGGGAGTCTAAAGATGCAGCCGCTCTCTAATTAAATCACACTGGTTAAACCCCTTCTTTTGTCTAACCATTCGGCGTCTCCCATGGAAAGGAGATGTTAGTATCACCCAGCCATAAACTTTTTATTCGTTTAATCATGTTCATGCATAGGAGTAATCGAACCAATTAAATCCATGTATTTTGGATGGGCCCTGTGTCAGAAGCGATCGATAAGGCCTCAGCATCACCAATGGGCTACCATAGCGAACTGTAGAATGAAGGACACGACTAACATTGGGCCAGCCAGTTTAGGCCCACTTACCCAATCCCAGTGAACAAGCTGTAGCAAGAGAAAGGCTTGCTGCACACCCTGAGTGTGCAGTGCCTTTAAATTTTTATTTTTAAAAAAAATAGAGTAGTCTTCGAGATATCTTAAACGTAAAGTGTAAGTCATGTCATCATCCGATTATTTAAAAAAATTAAAATAAAACTAACCAATTTTTCAAAGAATAGGCCCAACACTATTTATTGAATTTGATTTTTTTATTTTTTCTAGGATAATCTAGTAGTGGCGTGACTTCATAAATGAAGTCCTGACTCGGCGAACAATGTAACATCCTAAGTAACATCAACTATAGGCTCTACACATACACGATCACCCTGAGCTATGGTCGCCAACTTTAGTGGCTCTCCACCTATCATAGTCTGCTTTGGAAGCACTGGCTTGGTACTAGTAGAAACATACTTAGGAAAAATGAAATTTACCCCTTAAATGTAGTGGATGGATAGTATAAATAGACTGGTTAGGGTCTATAGTAACATGTCACGCTTCCACCCACTATTGTCCCAAAGTAAGGTAGGATCTCGAAGAATCAACAATGCACCATGCTCCGTCAAAATAACTAACAGTTTTCAACGAGGTTTCGCGTATAAACTATCAGTGGAACTCAACAAAAGCTCGATCACCTTCAATAATAATTTCGTCGATTTTCAATAAGACATCAACAACAGCCCAAGAAACATAATTATCTCGATGCTCTGCACCTAGAATTATTTTTGTCGACCTCTTGTTCAGTAAACGCACGAAGAAATTAAGATTTATGTGGCATATGTGTAAGAGATCACCCAAATTGATACCAAACGGGTGTGAAATAGGATGGGCCACTATTGGGCGACTGCTGATTGGGTTGGGCTTCTCACAAGTCGGCCATTGATGCTGCTACTAGTGATTGAGAGGCCAGAGAAGCCTTGGGATGACGACAACGGAGACTATTGTAGGTGGCTAAGGGCAGCAAGCTGGGGCCACCGTAGACAGCTTGAGAGGCAGGGTTGCGGCCGCTACAATGATGTTGTTGTAGCCAGAGGGAGGGTGCAATGATGGGGTCAGTTGTGCGTGCCGGTCAAGGCTGTAGTTGACTTTGTATAGATGGACACGTGGCCGACAAAAGAGGAGTTCCTGCTACACGGAGGGGTGAAAGGTGGGGGCTAGTGTGATGGTGCTCTGGCGGCTACAGCACGAGCACGATCGATGGCGAGGCATGGACAGGACCGTGGGGGTGGCTACACAGTGGAGGGATAAGTAGAGTGGTGATGGTAGAAGTTGTAGGATGTGGCGGCGATAGGCCTATTGGCGCTTGAATCGACCAGAGCGAGGGCATCCCCTGACAATCAACGTCATCGGGGCAACATGGCGGCAACGGGGTGGCAAGGTGATGGGGTTCATAGGCTAGGGTTACAGGGGCTCGCGGGGCTCTGGTTCGCAGAGGAGAAATATTGAATAGAAGAAGAAGGGGAAGATGAAGAGGGAGACGTACGGTTGGCGACAGTTAGAGTTTATAGGGGGATCGCTAGAAGGGGATGGAGGAAGACGGCAGATGGAGCCTAGGGTTTGCTATGCGCCGGACAGGGAGGAGGAAGAAGGCGGATGGGGATGGCAGCGGTTAGGATTTTTTGGTGAGAAGGGGTTTTGCAAGGAGGAAGAGAGTGGGTTGGCGGCACTAAACGGTGGCATGCGGTGGTGCAGATCGGATCTTCAACTCCACAGGAGAAGTCGAGGCCTACTTTGATACCAAAATTGAAGCAGGGCAGGTTGGGGTTCGAGTTTGGGATAGAAGGTGGGGGTGTAGGCCTCTCGCCCTCTATCTCACAGGGATCATCTTGGGAGCCTCCTCTCAAGGCTCTCTCATCTCAATCTTAGAGAAAAAGAAAATATCGAAAAATCATAATAAATTTTTTCATTAAATTGAAAAAAAAGGGTTTACATTACTTATATAGACTCTCAACTCCTAATAGACACTCTAGGACCAAAACATCCTTACACCTGAGAAATTATAAAAATCACATCCAAAAATCTCTAGAAAATAAAGCTTTCATTTGTTGCCGTTAGAATCAAAGAAATAGTACAAAAACTGCACTAAAAATTTAGAAAATAGAAAAAAAACTCTAGATAAAAATCAAAATACATAATAAGAATAAAAAATGACTTTATTTGATAGTTGATTATCTTCCACTATGTTATAGTCGCAAAATCCGTTGATCAACTTGGGTAAATTTGGATCGTCCATCAAAATCGCTTCGCATCAGAGGGACCACAAGTGACACCTTTCTCTCTCTCTCCCCCCACTCTAACTGGGGGTATTTTCGTCATCTAATCATCTTGAGTCAACTTAACCAGAATTTGGTTAATTTTCGTTGAACGGAATGAACGGTGAGGGCATTTTAGTCTAATGGCGAAGGTAGTAAAGATTTATATGCACCACCTAAGAACTTAAGAATTAATAAATAATTAACTTTGCGATGGTAAGAGATTATATTCAAAATTCTTTATGTATATATATATTAGGAATCAAAGTTTAAGTAACTAAAGGAAGTGACAGAAGAAGGAGAGTGTTAGGAGGAGGGATGTGAGGGAGAGAAGAGAGAGTTGAAAAATGAAGTAGGTGGGAGGTTGCAAACTCCATCCCCCTTCGCCCCAGCACAATTGGGCCGCCCCAATCAAAGAGTTTGGCGATAAATCGATTAGGACACCTAGAAAACTATTCAAATATGAACACCATATCCAAATTTACAACATTTTCAACACGGTACATAGAAGAAAAATGGGATCCACCAGTCATTTCCTTCCAAGCAAGGTTCATCCGATGGGTGATCTTGATCGACTCGGCCTAACCATGGTGCAGTATGATACATTTTAACTCGGACTGGCTCAACTAAGTCGGACAATGGAGATTATTGTATAGAGATTACCTCGACCGAGTCACATGGTTCGTATCGAGACTCCGATTCATTAACCCTGATATGATGTGATATGGTAAAGACAAGGTATGGTTCTGAGAGAGACCCCACAAGGCCGTCATCCAATCCTCGGGGTTGCTTCAGGCTGCAGTATGAAGTCCGACTGAGTGGACTCACTGAGTCCGAGTCGGTCTTTCAATGGGCCCCGAGTCCCGGCCCTCTCCATCCACCACCTTGACTTCAACCTTTGCGGGCGGGGAGAAGGTGAAGCTTGTGTGTCTCTCCGGCCGTTGCCGGGTCTGCCTTCGCCTTCCGTCTTTTGTAAGGAAGTTATTTTATTTCCCACGATTGTAGTAATAGAGGGGAGAGTTTATATATATATATATATATATATATATATATATATATATATATATATATTATTTAAATTTTGGACAGTCCGAACGTCGGTTGGACAGTGGATCCTCCCCTCTGATCTGCCAAAGTCTTGCGTGGTGGTCAAGAAGACTTACATGTAAACTTCAAATTTATATCCTTCTTATATTTATTAAGGTTTGACAAATTGAGACGGAACGGGTCGACTCGTCCGTCTCGTCCCGTCTCTCCCGTCTCAATCACTGATCGAGATAATAAGTCTGTGAGACGTAATTAGGACGTTTTATATATTATTTTAATTTTTTATAATAATTTATTTATGTGGCACGGTTGGTTAAGTGTCTCACGGTTAACTGTGAGTTCTCTGATTCGAATTTCACTTTCGAACAATGAAGAAGTTAGGATTCGAATCCATTACCCATAGAACAACTAACTAATCGAGATAGAATTTCATTTGAATTATTTTATTTCATTATATATATAAATTATGATTTATCATCTCGATATGCATCGATATCAACCTGTATCATTCCGTCTCAAACCGTGACCGAGACGACAAATCTTGATATTTATATTCACTCGTGATAGTTTGATACCGTGACCTTAGTCCTTACCGTTACCTTTGCGCTCCGGAGGGATAGAAAAATTAACCCAGATCACTTAATTCGATCTTTTCTTATTATCCCAAACAAATATGATTACTGATTATTGACGTGCAGCTATCGAGAGTTTTTGAACAACACAAAATTTAGAAAATTTTGAGTCACAAGTAATTACTCGTAACAAATTATTATGAATTATTTAAATAATATTATAATATTTAAAAATAAATTAAATTTAAAAATAATTAAAAAAATTATAACGATACAACACTAGTTATAGGTATTGTTTAGTAATGAGGAGCGTTGAACTATATGTTTGAACTCTACGTCACCCACGGACGGCTTCCGTAGACTTTCCTACCCTTTTCCAACTCCGCACGCCCGGTCCTTCCCCACCCGTAATTATTAGTGGCTGCCGTCACTTGTGGCCGTCGGATCATGCACTGAGCACCACGTGTCAACGATGTGCCTTATAATGTGGCCTCCATCCCTTTCTCATTGGCCAGGCGCAATGCGCCCGGTCCAGAACATGTTTTGACCCATAAAGTGCGGTATCGTCATCCTCTTTGGCCCCGTTATCGAAAGTGGGTCCACTCGAAAGTTCCTACCCTCCCGGGCTGGCTCTTTCTTTCCCCGTGACCAATGGAGGGCAGAAGCCACCGCCGTGTGACGTCATAAAGGAATCAAATATACGTCCGGCCCCATTCGAATCAAACTAACGAAAAGGATAACTAAAGGACACGAATGAGGATGGAGTTTCGGGTATCCTTGGACGTATCCACCCGGAGTCCTATGGTACAGAGAGAGAGAGAGAGAGAGAGCGCGCGCGCGCGCGAAAGACCGGGGGGGGGGGGGGTTCGTGGTGCGATCGTGATGTGTGCTCGGTGGAGGCCTTACGTTCTCTTCCCCTGCTCTTGTCTTCTCCTTTCTGTTCTCCTTCCCCTTCTCTCGACCATATCGCCGCAGACCCCCGGTCCCTTGGAACTGCTAACGACCTATAAATACCCCCTCCTCCCCTGCGCCTGTTTGGAGTTGCTTCTTGCGTCACGAAGGCCGAGGGCCAACTGGAGAAGAAGACGACCAGAGCCGGAGGAGTTAGAGACGGAGAGATAAGGGAATGGAATCTTCTGCTGTGCTAGCATCAGCGGTGGACGGAGGAGGGGCCTCCTCCGGCCTCATCGGCCTCGGCCTCGGCGGCACCCCCGGCCACATCGCCCGCCCCCGCCTCCGGATCTGCCGGCTAACACCGCCTGCCGAGGTCGGGTGGAGGAGGAGGAGGCGGAGGCAGCAGCTCTGCGTCCCCGTCGTCGGATGCCACCACGGCCGTCAGAGTTCCGCCGCCGCCGGTCGCGATGATCCCCGCCTCTCCTGTTCCGCCATCGCGGAGGAGGCCATCTCTGTGCTATCATCCTCAGCCGGCTGCCCCGGCGGCGACGAGAGCATCCCCCGGCTGCGGATACGGCAGCTCGCGGACGAGTTCCGCGCCCTGCCGGAGCCGATCGACCGAGTGAAGCGGCTGCTCGAGTACGCCGCGCAACTCCCGCCGTTCCCCGAGGCCGGCCGCACGCCGGCGAACCGTGTCATGGGGTGCACCGCACAGGTGTGGCTCGCGGCCGCGATGGACGAAGCCGGCCGGATGAGATTCGCGGCGGACAGCGACTCGGAGATCACGCGGGGCTTCTGCGCCTGCCTGGTGTCGGCGCTCGACGGGGCGGCGCCGGAGGAAGTGATGGAGATGCGGACGGAGGACCTGGCGGAGCTGAATGTGGTGGGTGGGGCGGCAGGGAGGAAGGCGCCGTCGAGGGTGAACACCTGGCACAACGTCCTGGTGAGCATGCAGAAGCGGACCAACGCACTGGTTGCCCAAGGGGATGGGCGGCCGCCTGTGGAGCCGTTTCCGTCCCTGGTCATCGGATTGGACGGTTTCGAGCCAAAGGGAAGCTACGCGGAAGCTCAGGTGAGCTCCTCACCGTTTCCCTAGTCACATGATGACGTTTGAAGAGGAAAAAGTTATCGGGGTGGCGTCTCTCTTTTTGCTGTTATACATATCACAGATACCTTACCCACCCCCACCCCCAACCCAAGTCTCTGTGTATGTGTGTACTGTATACCAACTCTAGACTAGCAAAGTTGGTGAATAAACTGGGATGATGTGGGTTTTCAAACGCAAGAGCGCAAAACTTGTAATTGAAAATTATTGCAATGATTGGACATATTCATATGTGCTGCTGAAAATGAATTGATCGATAAATACTTTGCATTCTGCTTCTTGGGAAAAAGGAAAGGTAAGTTCTTCAGGGGGCGATAATGTTTGGAGACTCTGATATTCACATATGCTGAACAAATGGATTGAGGGCATGCCCCGAGAGGGGGCTGTGACTGCGTCCTTGATGTACTTCGATAGGCCATGCAGTAATCATGCATTCATAACCTATAAAAGTTGTTAAAAGATCAATTTTTCCAGAGGCACCATAATATATGTCGGGGGAAGACGAGTAATACTTAGTTGGGAAGGCAAATGCAGCCACCTTGTAAATAAATGATGAGAAATGATTGGGCGTGTCTTTCATTTCACATTCCCATTGATAAATTTGCTGTGATTTTGCCGGGGCCTCTTGTTACTTATACTATGGATTCTGAACCAAAACTTAGCTGAACAATTTCTTATATATTGCTTCTTGCATTTATGAGGAAATCTATGGAATCTTGGGATCACCATGTTTATGTGAAAAAACGTACAATGTTTGACCTTTCATCATGTACGGGCTAGGTTAATCAACATCTGTAATCATGTAAAACCGATTTAACTTTTCAGAAAAAAGAACGAAGACATTTTTCTTCATATGTTGACTTACAGTCCTTTGACTTTGTGTACTTTTAAGCAATTTCAAATTACTTATCATAGTAATTGCAGGCAAAGTATCTATCACCCGACGCAGAAAAGGTTAAAGAGCTCGTGAATGTGCTGAAGGAGAAAAAAATTGGTGTTGTGGCACACTTCTACATGGACCCAGAGGTTCAAGGAGTCCTTACTGCTGCACAGAAGCTGTGGCCTCACATTCAAATATCTGATTCATTGGTAATGGCAGATAAGGCCGTGAAGATGGCAGAAGCTGGATGCCAATATATTACAGTTCTTGGTGTGGATTTCATGTCAGAGAATGTTCGCTCAATACTTGATCAAGCTGGCTTCGAGAAGGTTCTCTAGACATGCCTCTGTTACTTCTTTCAAGGATCTATGCTGCCTTATCTTCTCCTTTACCCAGAAAGTTTGCACACATACACGCATGTATATCAAGTGATATTTGTTTACAGGAATGCATTTGAAATTTAATAATGTACATCACTGCCATGCTTCAACATGCCTGCAATCATCATCAACAACCTCTTTCTGTGACATTTTTGTCTTAGATCATCAAGAAAAAGTACTTGCATATCAGAGAGAGAGAGAAAGATGATTTTAGCATTGCTTACATTTTATCAGTCTGTAATCTGTGTCGGTGCTGAAGCTTCTGGTAGAGACCAATGCATCCTTTCCTGGATAATTTACATTCCCTTTAGGTATATGAAAGGATTTGTTTTTTGTTAATTGGTTGTCATGAGAGCTCTCTCGTTTAAGATTGATCACATCCTTGTGTTTGCTTGCTTTAACATATGTTCTTTGTTGTCCAGTGTTCTTGCTACTCTGGAGGTGGTCAAATGCAATGCATTTAAGGTGGGTTCCCGGTAGGCATACAAAGTGTCGACATGAAATACTGGGCTGATGATTTTGGTTTTAGGCTTTAAAAATATTATTGGAGGTACATGCATAATAGAAGTTAGCTTGTTAAATATATTACTTCGAGAAAGACGATTACTAGTAAGTGAAATAGCCCTAGCACTATGATTGTAACCCAACATATTGATAACTCCTCAGAGATGGATCTTGAGTGTAGACAGTCTCCTGATGTCTTGCCATTCATCTGGGCACCATCTTGAATTACAAGCCATCACCTAGGAATGAGAGTAACCTCTGAGAGTCTGTAGGACTTCAGCTTTCACACATATATAGGAACCTGTGAAAGTCCTAACGAAGATGTCATTCTGGGGAACAAATTTCTGACTTTGCCTTTGTTTAATTTCTTGTAACTAGTTAGTTTTGTGAGCCCATTTTGTGGGGCCACTGAAGTAGATGGGATATTCAAAATTGGCCATATTGGATCAATATCACTACTAACATACACAATAATTGAGACGTAGACTGGAATCAGTGGAGTCAACGAGAATTGGCAACAGCCAATGAAGCATTGGATCAGAAACAGTTGAATTTGGCTGATCTATTCTTTTTTGTTTACCCACCTGGCTTGGCTGATTTAGATATATCCAATCCAGATTGGGATTGGAATCAAACATGATTCAGCCACCTTATCCAATTTTGAATTCCTCAGGAAGATTATTGGGGAGTGGTCAGATTTTTTTTTTTTACATTGGTTCACCTCATATTTGGATGCATACCTTTTGCAAATATACATAAAGAAAGATTATACATAAAGAAAGGTTAGCTAGTGCCCAACCGTAATAGTGTGGTCAGTGATGTTGAATTCATTTCCCCTTAGAGGGAGGAAGAAAGGTAAATTGTCATCTTGGAAAAATCTTGTGTTTAAAAGGATTACCATTAATGTCAGATCTACTAGGGTGATCATAGATAGCTTATAACAGGAAAGTGTATATACAAATATAATGTCAATATCTCAATCTTCAAGTCAATCTCTTTCCACTTCCTTGCCTCGCATTCTATCTGATATCCCTTTTCATGTTCTTTCATGATGGTCCTGTGACCATTCTGTTCACCATATAAACTTTTCCAATTGGATTTGCTTTACAAGGCATAGAAAATTTATCCTTTTTTTAACAAAGAACTTTATGTTTTTCTTGAAAAGTTCACAAGATCTTTGGCTATTGGGATCACTGCTCTGTTTGAGTAAAAGAAAGCCTCTTCTTTAATTTTTGATTTCCTTTCAATTGCTAATAGTGGCAGGTTTTATGCAGGTTGATGTGTACAGGATGTCAAGTGACCAGATTGGTTGCTCTCTGGCAGATGCAGCAGCTAGTCCAAACTATCTGACTTTCCTTGGGACAGCTTCAAGGTTGCATCCTTCTTTGCATGTAATCTATATAAACACTTCATTGGAGACAAAAGCTCACAGTCATGAACTTGTTCCGACAATCACCTGTACTTCCTCTAATGTTGTACAGACCATATTACAGGTTGATCATTTGAGAAGTTATTTAGTTTCAAGTTTCTTTCAAGATTACCAGATTTATCATTTTCTGGATTCTGCTATTTATTTCTTACTGCAAATATTTAGTCTCCAGAGTTTAGTGATTTCTTGTATGAACTTTCTTATTTGGCTGTATGCTTTCAGGCTTTTGCACAAGTTCCAGGCTTAAATGTTTGGTATGGCCCTGACTCGTATATGGGTGCAAATATCGTGGAGTTGTTTAACCAGATGGCTAATATGTCAGATGAAGAGATAAAACACATTCATCCAAAACATGATGGGAAGTCCATAAGATCACTATTATCTCGGGTACACTATTTTCAAGTAAGTTACTCATTCCTCAAAAGGAGGCAAACATGTTTTACACAGTACCTTCACAGCAATTATATTTTAGTTCTTTTTCATCATTTGTAGGGATTTTTTAATTGATAATAGGTATAATGCTTTATGTTGGAAATTTTATCTACTAATTACAGTTTTGAAGTTTTTCTTTTTGGGACGTAACATGGTTACATGACATTTTACTATTTTCTTTATCCAATAATCACATTGACTTTCCACCATCCACCTTCAAAAAAAAAATCACCTTGACTTTGTATTCATTTGTTGGACAGTTAGTGTTTTTTTATTGTTCTTTTCCAGAAAATCTGGCATTGGTCATACAGTAATAGAATTTCATTTAAAAAACTTAGCTGCTGCTGATTGACAGAGAAAAAGCAGAATGGATGTGTGACGAGAAGGGTTGAATTGGTTGATTCAGTATACCCATTTTCGGACTCAGATTTCAGGTGTCCAAAATTCAAACCCAAGTATAATGGGAAATAAGATGCCAGAATGGGTTAAATGACGGTCAAATTTTCTTTTCAAATTTGGTTGGGTTTCCGGATCTTGGTGAGCATTTCAGCCCCAATTATAGTTGAGTTTCTGTACAGTCCATCTCGACAGCCATCAGAAACAGGGTGGTTGATGCTTTTGTGACTCACATGCCAAGTATTTGTGCATAGTTTCAGGGAACCAAGTCGGATATACCAAAAGTGCTTTCTAGGATTTCATATTCCACCACACCCCTCCTCTACGAAGAAACAAAAAGATTTGGACCTCCTCTTGCAAGAGTTCTTACTGATTATTTTTTCCAGTCTTTTTTGACTTGAAATTCATGAACACTTCATATTTCAGATTCATATCTATTTCGTGCTGATTGCAGATGGACTTATGTATTAAATTTTCATGCATGATAGTGATTATTATCCTTGCTTACTTGTTACTTTTACTTTGCACTTGTGGCATCACTCCTTTTTTTTTCCACGTTTGTGTCTCAGGATGGCACTTGTATTGTACATCACCTCTTTGGACAGGAAGTTGTAGAAAAGATAAAAGAACTGTATTGTGATGCTTTCCTGACGGCCCATTTTGAAGTCCCAGGAGAAATGTTTTCCTTGGCAATGGAGGCAAAAAGAAGAGGGATGGGAGTTGTTGGTTCTACTCAGAATATACTAGATTTCATTAAGCAGCGAGTGCAAGAAGCATTGGACAGAGACCATGATGATCACCTTCAGTTCGTGTTAGGAACAGAATCAGGAATGGTGACCTCCATTGTTGCAGCTGTCCGTAATTTGCTGGGTTCCAATGCGTCTGCTTCTAGAAAGATCAAAGTTGAGATTGTGTTCCCAGTCTCATCTGATTCATTATCAACAACGTCAGTTAGTACAACTAAACAGCAGGACTTTTCTGAAGCCCATGAACTCGCTAAACTTAGAGTCGTTCCTGGAGTATCGACTGGTGAAGGATGTTCTATCCATGGTGGTTGTGCTTCCTGTCCATATATGAAGGTAAGCATATTCTATCTGGCATCTAGTCTGGATGGGAACATCAGTGCCAGACTGCCCGTTGAAGAAATAATGTCCATATAGATACTATGTTGGATTCTTTTTCCTTCGTTTCAGCAAAGTTGCACATTTCGCATGCATGAAAATGGTTATTAGCTCCACAGATGGCCCCAAATTACCGGCAGTCAGGAGGACAATAAAGCTGAGCTTGTTTAACTTCTAAGCTGTTAACTGTTCTAGCTTATACTGAATAATTGGTTTGACACTTATGGTATGTTACTGGCTGATTAGATGTTCAGAACTTATCATCACCCAAGTCTTTTCCATTTACATGATTAGTGTGAGGACTTAATATATCCCACAACTAGACAGCCTACACAAGATGCAAAGTTATCTGCTGGCTCATCTCACTATTATCTTCAGAAAAAGATACACTAGTGCTTAAGATTGCTTGTGCTGGTTTTTCGGGATTTTCTTGTTCTGTTAGATTTATGTCCATGTTTATTTGCCATATTTGTTTTGCTGAAGTCTAATTTGGTCTAGTTTGCCATCTCCATCCATTCTACTGAGCATCGAAGGATTCTTCCATGGCTATACGTTTCAGTCTCATTCTCTGTCTTCAGATAAAACCTACAAGAATCATTCAAGGCTGATGTTTCTGTTTATTTGTCTTCATTTTCTTTTTAGTCTTCTGTATATGAACCAAGACAAGTTTGTATTGATGGCTATTGCAGCATCAATTCATGCATGCAATATTGGAGCATTTCCTTTCGTAACTTGCTTGTGTCCCCTACAAGGCTTAACAAGAAATGCACTTAATGTAACTGTATTTTTCATGTGCTTTCAGATGAATTCTCTCAGCTCATTATTAAAAGTTGGTCATCAGCTTCCTGACAGAGAAGATTCTCTTTGGGCATGTAAGGCAAAAAGATTCAACTCAAAAACACCTCGAGGAAGATCAGTTGCAGAGATTGGATGTGAGCCAATATTGCATATGAGACACTTCCAGGTTGGTTCTCTCAGAACACCACCTCCCCTGCAAAAAATAAACAAATAAATAATAATTAGGATTGAAAATTTTCTATTTAAAAGTACATGTTCACAACGTGTAGCTTGAACGCTGAAACAATCATAATTGCTCCATATAATGAAAGTTACCAATGAAAACTTTTTATCTCCTTGTGTAAAATCAGCAGGAATTCCCCCAACCTTAATAAGCCACTCTGGGCCCTGAACTTCACCTTGGTAGAGTTGGATGGTCTCCCCTTTTGCTCATTGACCACCTTCTTCACCTCTCATTGAGACTTAATCTCTCTCTTGCTTTTGCAGCCTGAAGGCCTTTTCTGCCACCATTCGGCAAGGGTTGAACAGCATCTCCACCTCACACTTCCTTGATGTAGACGGGGATAGTTTGGATGGGGCATTTCTGTCCTTTTCTGTCTATTGGCTCTTTTTTATGTTTTGTTTTCTGTTTTTGTCTTGTTCCAGTTGCCCCTCATAAGTAGGGATATTTATGTCTTTGTAACACTTTTTTAGTCAACCAGTCGACCCCTCGTGTATATGAGTTTACTGGATTTCTGGCCTGTGGTGACATCCTCATCTCCTCAAACTGTGTGCCTTCTCTCTTCTTTCTTCCCTCTCCCAGCACCTTGGAGTTTCTCATCATGGTATCAAAGCAGGGGTAGTTGCGGATGATGTGAAGAGCTTTCTGAAGCCAGCCTAGACCTGCGGCCTTCTTTCTCTTCATATCCGGTGCTCTGTTTTGGGGTGCTGGTTGCACTAGGTCTTCCGTCCAAGGGTTCCAGTGTGCAGAACATTGTGGTGCAGGCTGCAGAAGTCAAGGGCACAGTCTATTCTTGCTGCCATCTCTCTGGAAAACCTAGGGGACCAGTGGAAGGGTTTGTAGAGTTCCAAACCAGGGCCCCCTCCACAGCAGGTCATTCATCCTGGTGTAGGGAGTCACCTTTGCCATCCGCCACACTTGATAGCATCTTATCAATGTAGAACCCCTAACCGCACAATTGAAATCAGCATCGTCACCTCCCACCAATTGAGACATAAGGAAGCTGGTGTCACTCCTACATCCTAATTGCAAGCTCCACCAACTATCACTGATGTTTGAGTCAATCTTCACAGTTTTTTGGGTTGGATACCAACTTCAAAACCTGCTCAATTGGGAGCAAGGAAGGCGGAATCGGGGATCGAGATCGGATCGGCCAGTCCCAAAACGATCCGGATCGGTGGGATCGGCCGATCCGGCCGAGTCAGGCCAGGTGACTCGGCTAGGGATACAAATGTCCAAAAAAAATCAAAAAAAACTTCCAAAAAACTGAAAAAGTGGAAAAACTGTTATAACATAGTTCTATATCAAGTTTAATGTGAAATAGTTGACATATGCTCATCATTTCATGAAATAGGTGGCATACTCAAATGATGTAAGGATTCCATGAGATAGCTACCTTTCATTCATTGAAGGCGAACATTGAAAGATTTTTCTACATATTGTACATAGTAGATAGTAGATAGTAGATTGGTAGCCAATGGATACAGAAACAGCTAATACAATTTTTAAACCTGGTTTCTTAACAAGAAAAAGGAAATTAAACAGATTAGATTATTTTTGAACTTGCTATCTGATGATGACTGTCAGAGAATAATTCATATTCATATTAACATATGAATCCTGGGGTCTTAATCTGAAGAATATGGAGCAAAGAGCTGAATCGCCCTAACTTAGGCTGAATTTGTGATGCAACTGTCTGTTTTGAGCTTGATGTAACTACACTGGTATTTTTGTTCTACGTTTTTACTTGAAACAAGTATAAAATTAAGTATACTGCTACTTCTGTTAGGCCCTCTTTGATTGAAGAATAAGGTGGGGTACCCCATCCTTATTCACGCTAACTGGTTTGGTTGCCGAAATAAGATATTCCGCCAAAAAGGTGGGTTAAGGGCTAAAAAGGTGGGTTAAGCATATTCTAGCAAAAAGGTGGAATAAGCTAACCCGAATACAATCAAAGTAATATTATTTATTTTTTGATACACCCTAACCCGGGTTATGATATCCCCCTTAACCTATTCTCCAATCAAAGATTTAAGTTTATCTTTAATTGGAGATGTTGGGAAAATACCTTTGCCCGCGTGATCGAGTATTCAGAAGGAAAAGAACCCTCAAGATATGTATGTGGTGCAAGTCTGAATTTTATTATTAGACTTGAGAGGAAGAAGCCTAGGAGAGTGAAAGGGTGTGTACGAGAGAGTCAAATCCCGGTCAAAATGTCCCAAGGACCAAAGACTCTTGGTTGGCATCCCCCCCCAACTTTTTTTTGAAATTCAAATGGGACCATGGGCAGGATCGGCTGGGATCGCCCGATCCGGCCCGATCCCACTGTTGGATCGGTCCACTTTGACTTGGGATCGGGTCGGTTCGTCTGGAAACCGATCGGATCGGCCAATCCGGGCCGATCCGATCCGATCCAGCGAACCATGAGTGGGAGTGGCTGTTTGTGACTCATTATCATAATTTGAAATTTGAAGGTGTTGATGCTTAGGTTTGAAGGACTCGAATCTTTTGCAAGGACTAACACAGCGACCGGAAGACATAACAGTGATCGACACCTTGAAGCATCCAAATCCATGCAAGCCAGATGGAAGTTGCCACGGTAGAGCAGAGCTCATCTGAGCATGGGCTAACAGAGTACCTCCCCCAAAAAGCAGGATTTTGTTTTAGAGAGAACCCATGTAACCCAGCTGAACAGGCATCCAGTTTCTGGACCTTGTCCATCACTCATCCCGTAGCTTCCATCTCCTCTTTTTCATTGGGGCTGCCAAGCTAGTTCTGTCAGAGAGAGTATAGTGTACATCTGCCCTTCCGACAGCGTGATTGTAATCAATCACTTCAGATTGCAGTAGTGTCCATATCTATTTTGGATCCTGTATAACCCTTCCCTCCTCAAGATACATGCGTGCACACACATGCACAACCACAACAAAGGAGGAAAATACTCCCATGTTGATGACACATACGGATCACTTGAAAGAATATATCCTCTTAGTATGGGATTCTATGTTGGTTGCAAGTCAAATAAAGGAATAAATCCTCTTAACTGTGAGACTGGTTGTTTTGAGTCATTCATCTCTTATCTTATCCAGCTTGTGCCTTTTCTTTTGACAGGCCACTCGGGAGCTGCCGGACAGGCTTGTTCATCAAATACTCAACCGGCATAACAATGGCCCAGCGGTACCTTGACGAAACCCATGTTTGCTGTTCAATCTTCGAGTTGCAACTCTGATGACATCGCGTCTAAATAGCCGGAGGAGAGAATGGTACTCCCAATTCCGGCATGCGATGGGGATACAGATTTTTATATTAGGATCAATTGTTATCCATTTTCACCCAGTTTCTGCCCGTTCTCCCCACGCCCTTCATTTAAATATGGACTAGGTTATGAAGAAGATATTCAACATTTGTCCCTTGTGAGCTACTCAAGAATTTTGCTACATCAGCCCTCCACAGGGACCATCACCGACTGTCGTATTGGTGATCATCCTAATTCCAGAGTTAAAGACTCCATCCTGTTCATCTGTGTGGCTTTCCCAGGATATTCCAGACGACGGCTGAGTCCACTGGTCTTGTCTCTTAATCCGTTTATTTGTGAGGTGATACTCAAACCTTCGCTTCTTGGTTGTGATTCCCTCTAGATATGATGCAGCTTCATGGAACTTCAAGGTAGAAATGTGTACTTATTAACTCCATACTCCAGTGGAATTACATATAATTACAGAAGAGCGCTGCCCGTTGGTTCCCATTCGTCTTGTGGGACGAACACTAGATTATATCGGCTACATTCTTTTAATAATACTAGACCCATGGCACCCATGTGAACAATTGCAGCTGGGGTCTGTGCTTATGTGATGCTGCCGTGTTTTTTTTTTTTCACACATATATTATGGTGGACGTTTACGAACCAGCTGGGTGGCCCAGTTGGTTCTTAAGAATCACGAGATCTTCAGTTCAAATATTGACTCTCTCGTTGCTCTGGGAGAATCTAAGGTCTTGAGTTTTTCGGGTCTCAACGAGTGATCCTGAAAAAAAAATCTTATGGTGGAGGGTGACTGCAATCTTTTAACCTGTCTATTATTTGCTCGCGAGTCGATGGATTATAGGGTGCATGGGAATAATTTTTTTTAAAAAAAAATTCTATCTAAATAGTTATGTCGTGTTAATTTTTAACTTAAATTTTAAAATTGATAAAAATTAATAATTTTTATTTAACAAAAGTGTCGTAATTTTTAAAATATATGTAAATATGTTTGGCACACAAAAATACAGAGGGAAGGGGGGAGGGAGAGGTGGGTGGGCGGACGCAGGGAGAGAGAAGAGAGGCTGTGCCGTCCGCAGGGGAGGGGAGTCGCAGGGGGGAGGGAGAACGGCCAAGGGGTGGGGAGGGGAGCCGCGGGTGAGGGGCCGCAGGGGGGAGGGAGAACAAGAGACGAGTGATCTCAAAAAAAAAATTAGTAGAGTTATTTTTTTTAGAAATAGATTATAATAGGATGAAATTCTCTTCTTAAAAATTAGGAGAGAAATATTAAAGGGAGTTAGATGGGTCTATCTCTCTTATTTTTAAATTTGAGAAAAAAAAATAACAATCAAACACCCTGTTAGTCTTCCATAATCATGAACTCAGTGGCGCTGTTTTTCTTCTCTCTTTTATTTCCTTTGTCGCCGGGAGTGGGGGGAGGGGCTGTGGTTGTATCAGTGGATGTAGCTACGAGATTCTAGAAAGTTGCCTCTTGCAGTTTGTTGGATCCGAGCAAGGGTTACTTGAATGATGACGTGCCTTAATCTTCTTTTCACAATAACAGAGTCGGTGCATTGTGACTCTTGCATGTCATCAAGACTCAAGTGGGAGAGAAGACCAAGAAGGACTCCCACACTAATAACCTCGTGTACATGGACATCCGCCTCAACGGACGGGATGCACGTGCCATGGTGGACACAGCCAGGAGCCACCCATAATTTCATGTCTGACCAAGAAGCATGCCGCCTTGCCCTTAACCTATCAGACGATGATCCTTCGTTAGGTGTGGGGGAAGAGGCGACCTTGGAGATAGAGGGAGGCACGGAGGGCCGACTGGTGTCACCGGACGTTGAAGCCGATGATTCTCCCGCCAAAAATTCAGCCACGGGTGGGGTACTTCGGGAGAAATTCAACGAAAGGTGGAGGAAAGAAAAAATACTGTAGTTGAAAGAGCAATTGCTGTGTACCTTGCGATATTATTGTTATATACCTTTTATAGGCTCCGGTGTCCAGAGACGTGTGATGTCATGGGTGTCACCCTAGTCATGATCGAGGGTAGTAGGAGGTAGATCTTGAGCAAAGTCGAACGAAATTATGAAAATTTAAAGAGCCGGAGTCAATTACGAAGACGAGCAGAATCCAAAGTGAGATCTGGGTTGACAATGAAAGGAAGGTTGGCGCCAGATGTGTTCCCGCATAGATCTTGCGGAAAGGCGGCAGAAAACGCCGACGTCATTTTACTCGGTTAACTTAAGACATACTGGCATTTTGATTGTCAAGACTTTTCCTAACCAGCCCTGCTGCGTCTGAAAGCTCTCTCCACTTCCCCATCATGTCTGAATGGCATTTTGATTGTCAAGACTTTTCCTAACCAGCCCTGCTGCGTCTGAAAGCTCTCTCCACTTCCCCATCATGTCTGAACGCATTCAAGTAACAGTAAGAACAGATTGCGATCTCAGTTAAACTCTTTACATTGCCGTATGGAGATTATAAAACCATGTAATTGACAAGTTTCATCCAGCTGACAGACGCCCGAACGGAAATCCAACTGCTCTGTTCTAACTTCTGGCTTACATTGCAGGACAAGAATTTTGCACTTTCATTTATCCGATGGATGATATTCTACAAGACCATGCTTATACTTTCTAACCCTCCATTTATTCTGGACTTAATTTTTTATCCTTTCTAACCTAAACTAAATATTTACACTTTTACTTTCCTGAAGACTACAAACTCCGTAATAAGATTTTTCAAGTGAATCTATACAAAACGTCTATATGTTTTCACTCATGCGACATCTTAAGGCTTGTTTGTTTCATGGTAGAAGATAGTGTCAAGCCAACAATTGTCAGAAGTTGTTGACCACACCGTACTTAAATTTTCAGATTCTGGTTCCCAAACCAACCCACCAGAGAGCAAAACGAGAAGGCAGATAAGCTGAAATTATAACAAACTGGTAAATATCATATTTTATTTCCAATAATATTACAATTATTTTATTTTGATCAGCATTCTACAGTATTTTATTTTTAAGACATTTTTAATTAACTTTTGTTACACGTTGATAAATAATATTATTCCCATGCCCTCGAGTCTTACTGCTAAAAGTTGCCGTGTGTGGCACACATGCCAGTGTCAACAATCGACACCCACGTCTGTGAGACTCACAGATCATAGCTTCGCATCTAATTCCTGACACTGCTACAAAAACAAATAAAATACAATGTCAAATTCAAAATTACCTGCATTCTTGAGCCAAAAGTAAACATCAGTAAGATGGAATTGTTCAGCAATGGTCTGATATGATTAGCTTATGCATGAAAATATTTCCTAGATCAAATTCTTGTGGGGCTTCAAATATTAGTCTGCAGCACCCTTCTTACTCTTTTTCTTTCTCGAGGCAAAGCTGCTAGGGCCAACAGCTATCGACATTCGCTTTGTTCTGCCGATCAATGAAATGGTAACAGTCAAAATAACCAGCAAATGGAAAGAAGGTTTGGTTTTGTTGGGGTGTGTGTGTGTGTGTGCTTCTCCATTTCTCATTTTGGTGTTTTATTTTTTGGGGTGAGAGGGGGGCGGGGGCGGGTTTGACATTGATGCATACCGAGCAGAAAGATCCCCTGTTCCAGCATCATCTTGGGCGTCTGCTTCAGCTGTGGAGATTTGAAAGCCACATAACTAAGACTGTAACTGAATAAATTGGAAAATATTTTGGAATTGCAGTATGGTTTTCTTGCCTCCAATGACCAATAAATGGACGAAGAACGAAGAAAAGCACATGCCAAGAAGAGAGAGACTGTTTCTGATCAAGATATTATAGATGGAACAAGCAAGCTCTCATGTAAGACAGCTGCAACATAAATGGAATCTATTCAAGCTTCCATCTCAAAAACACTTTCAATAAAAGTACACTTCTCTAGCTATCAATAGAAATTATAATTTTCTAGTTTCTTCTAAAAATTGCATCCACGTCTTATTTTTGAAAAGCCTAAATATGTGCCTTGCCTGGTTTAATCAGATGTGGTGCTAACCAACAAATGTGGGACAAGAAAGTTTTCACAAACAGCAACCATGTTGACTGAACAGTCCCCCTCCCCCCAAGGTACTGAAAACAAAAGATATTATCCAAATCAAAGGTAATGAGAAATGCAGAAAAAGAAGGAAAAACATTCCATAGTCAGTGGTAAACAAACCATCTGGGGAACATTATAATGTTGCCTACATTGAGTGGACAACAACTGCTAAAACAGCAGCAAAATGAGGAAATACCAAGAAAGAAAAATGAAGTAGATAGAGTCTATTTTTAACAGAGTTCCATCAACTTTGAGTTGGGAGCCACCTCCAATCGGTACTGTAGCTGGCCTAACTGGAAGTGCCAACCCATCTCAGTTGGGTGTCTTGCATCTTCATGTCAGTTGGAATGAACTTTTTCATTTGTAGTTTTGTCCCTTAAATCCTTTTCCTGTCGATCCATCTGCACATCTTCATCTCAATAGCTTCATTTTGTTTCAAGAGGCACTTTTCACTGCCCAACACTGAGCTCAATATTAGCATAGCTGATCAATCTTGTTGACATGATGCTTCAACCTCAATAAAACCTTCCTATCATGTAGAATGCCAACAGTTACCCTCCACTTCATCCATCCAATCTTGATTCTGTTGGTTACGCCTTCACTCTTATCTCCAATACATTGTATGATGGATCCCAACACCAGAAATGTTAACTGCCAGAACCATATGGTCACCCATAATGATCATCACCTCATTCTCAGAGCATTCTGTATCAAATCTGCATTCCACAAATTCCATTTTCTCTATGACTGATCATAATCTCCTCTCCTTTTAGTGTCTTTTCCATAATCTTGTTGTTCACTCCTATTCTAATGTCACGTACCAAAAGAAATGCCACCGTTAAGTTGCATAAACCAACAGGTACCTATATATATATTTTGCCAAGATATCCATAACAAAAGCAATCAGGTAAGTACTCAAGGTTGATCCCAGATGGAGAGAAACCACAAAAAAAGGCTATTCACAAAACACAGTTCTCACCTTCCACTCAACACTATCACACGTCTCTTAATGATTTGAATATATGTCTCATATACCCATTTCTTTCTTAGCGACCACCATATAACATCTCTTGGTATTCTACCGTATGCCTTCTATATATCATTAAAAAAATCATAAGCAGGTTGTTTTTCTTTTCTTGAAACTTCTCTTTGTTTAACGAAGCAAGAATATTGCGTCTGTACTAGATATATTAGGCACAAAATAAATTTGGTTCTTTGTGACGTGATCTGTCGTGATCAGCTATAAATCACTCACTCGACCACTTCATTGTGCAGTGCAAAAGTTGTAAGTCACTGACACCATCAAATCGTGAGATCTATCGCACCATCCAGTACTCCATTTTTATATATCAAAGTTGAGCAACTGACTAGAGATGACAATACAACAATTTTCTGGCAGGTAGTTATGTACATATGCCATAAATAAATCCAGTGGAGTTCCAGAGAAAACTTTTGGTGTATCAATATCCTTTTAGCATCTTTAAAAGACTTCAGAATAAATAATCCAAAGTGTAGAAAAAGTAACCATAACAAGACAAAGGGATCATTTATGGAGTCGTATTCACAAGCTAGACAATAGATTCAAAATTTTGATGCAAGAAAACCAGAGAATTAACAGGCATAGTACCATATAACAATAGTAAGAATCCAGAAATTCAACATCAAAGGGGTCTAAGTACCTTCTTACAAGTTTCTTACAAGAAGATCGAAATAGAAACAACAATAGTTATAATAAAAGAATAAAAATATTAACAAAGACAAGGGACGACATCTGCCAATGACAACTTATTCACAAAACTCAATATAACATCATAAAATCGCAAAATAGTTTGGTAATATAATAATGGAAAAAGTGGTTTAGTATGTAATTGAACAAGTTTTAAATAATTAATGATCCATGGAGATACAATGGTAGAGTTCAGTGAAATTTCCATGGTAATCACAATACCAGAGCCAAAAATGGGATCAAAGGCAATACTAAGCTAGCTCTTCAGGAAAAGTTTTTGGTAACTCATACTTGTTGCATCATTAGTGGTACTACCCACTTTCAAAAAAAAAAATCATACTTGTTGCATCGTGTACATTACCTTTGCAAACATCTTCATCCTTTTCAGGACTTGAGTTTGAGTAAGCTTCCCAACGGTCCTTCCCATCATCAAAATCCCAACGGCTTCCTATCGGTGGCACCCAGAAGTCACGCTCTTCTGAATCACTGCTCCCTGTCAGGGGCTTGCTTGACATAGGAGCATTTTCATTAATATCTTCTGCTTGGTTCTTTTTGACAATTGTCTGTTTTGAATTTGGCAGCATATCAACTTGTTTAGCATTCTTTTTTAAATGTCCATCCGCTGCCACCTTCCCAGCCTTCTTTTTATCTATATCAAGAACAATATGTGATTAAGCAACCATGATGACAGTATAAATTTCACAGGGATAAAAGTTTGGCCACAATCATCATCATCATCAGAGCCTTACCCCAATAAAAGTTTGGCCACAATCAGAATATAAAATAGTGGACCGAACAAGCTGAAAATAGTTTACCTCTTTTGGTATTCTTTCCTCTAACTCCCTTTGAGGCTGGCACTTCTGTCTCCATTTCTGCTTCCTTTTGTTCTGTCACAAACACACTATTAAGATGTTTCATCTTCAGCAAATACTGAAACTTAATAGGAGCGTACATTTAAGAAACTACAAGATTTCTTTTTTTGTTTTGCTATTTAGTTAGATATTTCTGTAACAAATTAATGCCCGTGATGTTTATAAGACAAGAATCTTGGACAAAACAGCATTTTCTAAACCAGACATGACAACTTCACTTGGACCAATGGAGAATGTACTCCAGAAACATTCAACAGTTTCCACGTCACCAAGATGGTACATGAACTGTAAAGTGGTGGATGGATGATTTGGCTAGCAACTTTCACAATTCACAGGGGTAAAAAGAGTGAGTCCACAAATAAAATGAGAAGAGGGTTATAACATCTGCATACTCAGTTTGTTCTGGAACCTCTTCCCTGTCATGTGCTTCCAAATATGTTCCTCAGATTTGTTGATTGTGTCTCCAGTTAGCTTGCATATTAGCTTTGACCTAAAAGCATACAATGAAAATCATTTAAAAATATCAAACGAATTTAAATTCTCAAGAAGACATCTATTAACTCTTTTGCAGCTACAGTAATAAAGCATCATTCAGCAATTTACATGGCACTAAAACATTGGGATTTAGGGGAAAATACTCAAAATGTCAAAAAGAATAGTTTATCATTTTCCTTTCGACTGATGCCAAGGAACCTAGTCAACCATCACAAGGTCCAAGTAAATCATTTGTCATTGTGTTTATCATTTCACTGCTTTGGATTTATCAACTAGAAGCATAACACAAAGCCATCACAAAGTCAACAAGTATGTTGGGGTTTTAAATCCATACTCTTTTATAAGGTGGTTGTTAAAGGAAGGATCATCGACAAAGTATAAAGGAGAAAATGGCACAGTAACTGTGATATCATTCATTCATTAAATGCAGAAACCGAAGTGAGGATTAAATTTCTCTCTCACCACAAACTCAGTTGAGGTTGTGAATTCAATTCCTCTCACACCACAAACTCACTGGCATCCCTGAATGCTTGCTTGTCTCGCATCATGAATGGTTGGTACCCCAGGATTTTCTAATATTGCCTACGTCTATTTTTTTTTTGAAAGTGGGTAGTACCACTGATTGTATTAAATGTAAAAAATGGATGTACAAGTATAATCAATAAGCTCCCAAAAAGAGAACCTATACAAAAGACCACACCTAGGCGGTGTGGGATAGACTAACTCCCCAGTAAAATAAAAGGAGGGGAGTTGAGGGTATTCACATTACAAAGTAACTCTGCCCATTCCCTCACTCTAGTACAAATGAAAGAAAGAAGAGAGTTCTCCGCTCTAGGCTCTCTCCTAAAGATCATGTTGTTCCTTTTACTCCATAGGGACCAGAGAGTAGCAAATAGGATGAGCCACCACACAATACGATCACCTCTAAGGGGCCAACTCCTATCCCAAGAACGAATGAAGGGTTGCACATCCGACTGACAGCCAAGTGCACATCGAGCTCTTGTAGCCAACCCCTCCCACACTGCCTGTGAGGAGGGGTAACCTATAAGTAGGCGGTCCATGGTCTCGTCCTCCAATCCACACAAGCAACAAGTCGGCTAGATACTCAGGACGAAGTGAAGAAACCTGTCTCGAGTGAGAAGCCTCCTATGAGAAATCCTCCAAGTCAAAAACTTGACCTTCAACGGACTCCTCGGCCTGCAGATCTGAGAGGCAAGACTATGGCGCACTCCACTGTCAGAGATGATGGTATAGGCAGACCTGACAGAGAAGGTCCCCTCCCTACCCCACCTCCAAGTCCACGCATCCTCCCTGAGGGGGTGCGAGGCAAAGTCAAGGAGGAGGAGGGGTAAGTCCTAGAACTGCTCCATCTCAGAACTCCTAAGATCCCTCCTGAAAATCAGCGCCCGAGTGCTCCCCTAAAAGGTGGGGGTCAAAAGCCCGATTAATTGACCCGAAAGGGTCAACAAAGATAGCAAAAAGACTAGGAAAGGAGACCTCCAAGGTAAAGTCGCCGCACCATCAATCCTTCCAAAAAAGGCAGTGATTGACTTTCCCTAGGTGGATCCAAACGCCAGAAGAGATGAAGTCCCGGCAAGACAAGATGCCGCGCCAAATAGGAGACATCTAGGATGGAGCTGGAAGGTGCAAGTCCCAAACTCTCCTCCCGCCGTAGTACCTCCGCCTGATGAGTTGCGTCCAAAGTCCTTCATTCCCTCCTCCCTGTTGGATTTATTGCTTTAAAAATTATCAAAGTTTGATTTCCTGTGTAGTTTTGTCCCACATTGGAAGATGAAAAAAGTTTCATCTTCTTATTAGTTGGGACTCTTTACTACCTTGTGTACTCCTTTGGGGAGACTATGGTAGTTGGGCCATTTGAGCTAGTGGGCTCCTTGCGCCTTATTCTATATCACACACGCGCGTGTATTGCCTTGCCTTGCCGATGCCGTGTCGTGCGTGCGTGTGTATAATATTCGACCTTTATTTTATTTTATTTTTGACCGTTTGACCGAGCGTCTCTTGGGTTTCCTCCGCGTCTCCTCGGATTCTCTCCCGAACGGGAGTGTCGGTTCGTTCGTGTGCTTGACCGTTTTAGACTCTTGTTGAGAGTCTATTTAGGGAGGCAGTTCTTCCGAGGGTTGGAAAAGCAGCGAACTGTTCTTCCTCTCGTTTCTTCTCCTCTCTGTCATCTTTCTCTGCAAGATCTCGAAGTGGTCACTGTGGTGTTCGCCCCGGCGTCGCAACTTGGAGTGCACCTTTGCGCCGCCATCGTTTGGGTCGTCGTATCTTGGGGGAAGTTTCGCCGTGGAGCCTATTACACCGTGTAGGGGCGAAACAACTCTAAAGAAAGCGACATCGCGCTTCGACCCGAGTTTGATCTTTCTAAACTTCATTCCATATTCTTTTTGTTGATCCGCCTGATAGAGAAATCCCTCGATCGTGCATCCGTGAAGAAATTATTTTCCAATATTTAGAGTCGTTTCTCTCTATCAGACGAGTTTCATGATGGCCCCGGAGATTGTTGTCCATCCTGAAAAGTTTTCTGGTCATTTCTTTAAGCGTTGGCAACAGAAGATGCGTTACTGGCTTACCTCTCTGGCCTTATTTTCTGTAATCGAATCTAATCCTCCTGCAGAGGATGAGAATGAACCTGCTAGGTCTGTAGATTTAGCTAAGTTTAAATAAAAGACTATTTATGCACTGGTAGTATATTGTCGTGCATGTCTGACAAGCTCTATGACATTTATTGTTCTGCAAAATCTGCTAGAGAGCTTTGGAACTCTTTAAAGAAGAAATATGATTCTGAGGACACCGGTCTAGATAAAATCATCGTAGCTAATTATTTTGATTACAAGATGATAGAGGGAACCTCCATTGTTGACCAAGCCCATGAGATCCAATCCCTTGTTTTGGACATCCAACGTTGTGGGATGGCCATTGATGAGAAGTTTCAGGTGTGTGCACTAATTACCGAACTTCCAACATCCTGGAATGATTTTTCTCTATCTCTTCAACACAAACGAGATGAGATGAATGTTGAGCATTTGATCTCTGCCATTCAAGTTGAAGAGAGGAACAGGGATAGGAATAAGGCTAGGATCCCTCCTCCTCCTCCTCCCTCAGACCCTGAATTCCAGTCCAAAGGTAATCTTGTTGAAAAATCCAAGTCTCATACCTCCACTTCCTATAAACCCCGCCAGAAATTCAACAAATTTAAAGGGAAGAAAAAGATTCAGAAGGACTCAGAAAATATTACATATTATGTCTGTGGGAGACCGGGTCACAAAGCCTACAGATGCTATGATAGAAAGGACAAGAACAAGAAGAAGAAACGCACTGTTACTGAACCTGTGGTCAACATGTTGACAGTTGGATCCACCTCAGAGGAGAGGTTTGTCTCTTATAATCCTGAAATCCATGTGGCAAGTCTTCCAACTGAATGGTTGGTAGACACAGGTGCAAATGTCCATGTCTGCTCTGATAGAAGCTTGTTCTCTTTTTTACTAGGGCACCGGTGCCAGGAGCGTGACAATGGACAATTCCACTGTTGCACGAATAGTAGGAGAGGGACGCATTGACTTGAAGCTCACTTCAGAAGAAAATGTTAAACCTCTATGGAGTGCAGCACGTGCCGGATATTAGGAGGAACTTGATTAGTGGATCTTTGTTAGTGCAACAGGGTTTTAGACTTATTTTTGAATCCAACAAGTTTGTAATTACCAGGAATGGAAACTTTGTAGGAAAAGGTTACTTGAGTGATGGATTGTTTATTCTTAATGTACTTGGTTCTAGTTGTTCAATTAAAAGTTCCTCCTCTGTTGCTTTTCATATTGAATTATGTGATGTTTGGCATGCGAGACTTGGTCATGTTAATTTGAATGTCATGAAAAGGATGATGCACTTAAACTTGATTCCTAAGTTTGATGTTAAGAATAAAGATAAATGCCAAATTTGTGTTCAAGCAAAGCAACCTAGGAAGCCTTTTAAATCTATTAAAAGGGACACCTCGGTGTTGGAGTTAGTACACTCCGATGTTTGTGAAGGGACTGGTTCCCTAATCAGAGGTGGGAAAAGATATTTTATCACTTTTATTGATGATGCTTCTAGATTTTGCTTGTTGTATTTGATAAGCACTAAAGATGAAGCTCTTGATAAATTCATGACTTAAGATCTCTTGCTGAAAAACAAACAGATATGATTCTTAAGAGGCTTAGATCAGATAGAGGAGGTGAATATACATCTAATGCCTTGCATGATTTTTGTGAAAAGAATGGTATTAATCATGAGTTAACTGCTCCTTACTCCTGAATCTAATGGGGTTGCTGAGAGGAAAAATAGGACTTTGTTAGACATGGTGAATTCCATGTTGTGCAGCTCAGGTTTACCTGAGAGTATGTGGGGAGAGGCTTTACTCTCTGCTTGTCATGTCCTAAATTGTGTTCCTCATAAATCAAAAGATAAATCACCATTTGAATTATGGTTTAAGAGGAAACCAAATTATAATTTTTTGAGAGTTTGGCCTTGTTTAGCAAATGTTAAAATTCCTGAAAATAAGAAAAGAAAAATTGGCCCCAAAACTGTTGATGGTGTATTTATTGATTATGCTGAGCATAGTTCTGCGTATAGATTCTTAATTATTAAATCTGAAAATTCTGCTATTTCTGAAAACACTATATGTGAATTTGGTGATGATATTTTCTTTGAGAATATTTTTCCATTCAAATCAAACTTGCATGTTGAATTAGAACCTTCCTCTTCTATTCCTTCTTCTTCTACTGGCTCAAAAGTAATAGATTCTCAACCTGATGATTTAGAGCCCAGAAGGAGTAAAAGAATAAGGATCGAAAAATCTTTTGGTGATGACTTTGTATCTTATTTAATTGAAGATGATCCATTAACTTTTAATGATGCTATGACGTCTAATGATTCTGCTTTTTGGAAAGAAGCTATTAAAAGTGAAATGGATTCCATAATTTCTAATCAGACATGGGAATTGGTTGATCTTCCTCCGGTAGTAAAACTATTGGATGTAAATGATTTTCAAAAAGAAATTGAAACCTGATGGCTCTGTTGACAAATATAAAGCTAGACTTGTTGCCAAGGGATATAGGCAAAAAGAGGGAATAGATTTCTTTGATACCTATTCTCCTGTGACTAGGATGACCACAATCCGTGTGCTTATTGCAATGGCGTCCATATATGATTTAAAGGTCCATCAAATGGATGTCAAGACTGCCTTCTTAAATGGAGAACTTGAAGAAGAAATCTATATGATCAGCCTGAGGGATTTGTAGTTTCTGGCCAAGAGCACAAAGTGTGCAAGTTAACTAAGTCCTTGTATGGGTTAAAACAAGCCCCTAAGCAATGGCATCAGAAATTTGATGATGTTGTTATTTCCAATGGTTTTACCATGTGTGAATCTGATAAATGTCTGTATGTTAAGTTGATGAATGATGCATGTGTTATTTTATGCTTATATGTTGATGACATTCTGATTCTTAGTAGTAGCATCATGTTGATTAATGAAACCAAACATTTCCTAAATAGTAAATTTGACATGAAGGATCTGGGAGAGGCAGAGGTGATTTTAGGACTTAGACTTCTAAAATCACGTGTGGGATATGCAATATCCCAGGCTCAATATGTTGAGAAAGTATTAAGAAGATTTGGATTTTATGATTCCAAACCTGTTAGTACTCCTTTGGATCCTAGTGTCATTCTTAAGAAGAATAATGGTGATAGTTTTGATCAACTTAGATATTCGCAGCTTATTGGTAGTTTGATATATTTGTCTAACTGTAGTAGACCTGATACTTCCTTTGCTGTGAATAGACTTAGTAGATATACTCAGTGTCCTAACAAAACTCATTGGCATGCACTTGAGAGAGTATGTAAGTATTTGAAAGGTACCTTGTCACTTGCATTACATTATGAGAGATTTCCTGCTGTACTAGAGGGGTACAGTGATGCCAGTTGGGTGACAGGAAAGGCCCAAGGTAAGGGCACCACTGGCTTTGTTTTCATGCTTGGTGGAGGGGCAATCGCTTGGAAATCCACCAAACAGACTTTATTAGCTCGATCCACTATGGAATCTGAGCTTATAGCTCTTGAGATGACTGGTAGAGAGGCAGATTGGCTGAAGAACCTAGTGGTTCAGCTACCTCTGCTGAGTAAGCCTATTCCTGCAATCTCTATACATTGTGATAGCCAGGCAGCGATAGCCAAGGCTAAGAGTGAAAAAATAAATGATAAATTAGGTACTCATATAAGACTCAAGTTGAGGTTTGTAAGGGAGTACTTAACCAAAGGAATTATTTCCTTGGATTTTGTGAAATCTGCAAGTAATCTTGCTGATCCTTTAACCAAATGACTTAACAGAAAATTGGTTGAAGATACATCGAGGGGGATGGGACTGAAGCCCATTATTTAGACACCGTCAATGGCAACCCAACCTATTGATTGGAGATCCCATAAAGTAGGTTCAATGGGAAAACAAATTGAGTGGGTGGCTAGTAGAGAGCACATTGTTGGAGACTTGTGTCTCATTGTCCCTCCCTATGATGTAGTGCTCTATCTGGAACGGCAAAGGCTGAACTAGATGTTCTTAATGAATCCAAAGGCCATAGTGGCAAGGTGTAGACACGTTTCAGTGCACCTTGGAAGATTCACCTATGTGAGTGTGGTTGTGTGGCCGCAACCTATGAGATGCTTGAGCTATCTCTAGAGCGCTCATGAAACAAGATACAAAGCACATGGCCAGAATGTGCTACCCCGTGAGAACACTACTATCGACCAATACTGTGTGTGATGTATGGAACTTTCTGCATAAAGGTTTAAGTTCAAGACGAAGTTCACTTGGACCTGTGGAGAGAGGGAAGTGTTTCACTACGTGAAGGTTCAAGTCGGAAGACACCTTCCCTTATGCATAGTATTTCACTTCGAGCTCTTGTATTTCCATATCTCAAACTTTGGAAAAAAAAAATTTGTGGTGGGCGAATGTTGGATTTATTGCTTTAAAAATTATCAAAGTTTGATTTCCTGTGTAGTTTTGTCCACATTGGAAGATGAAAAAGTTTCATCTTCTTATTAGTTGGGACTCTTTACTACCTTGTGTACTCCTTTGGGGAGACTATGGTAGTTGGGCCATTTGAGCTAGTGGGCTCCTTGCGCCTTATTCTATATCACACACGCGCGTGTATTGCCTTGCCTTGCCGATGCCGTGTCGTGCGTGCGTGTGTATAATATTCGACCTTTATTTTATTTTATTTTTGACCGTTTGACCGAGCGTCTCTTGGGTTTCCTCCGTGTCTCCTCGGATTCTCTCCCGAACGGGAGTGTCGGTTCGTTCGTGTGCTTGACCGTTTTAGACTCTTGTTGGGAGTCTATTTAGGGAGGCAGTTCTTCCGAGGGTTGGAAAAGCAGCGAACTGTTCTTCCTCTCGTTTCTTCTCCTCTCTGTCATCTTTCTCTGCAAGATCTCGAAGTGGTCACTGTGGTGTTCGCCCCGGCGTCGCAACTTGGAGTGCACCTTTGCGCCGCCATCGTTTGGGTCGTCGTATCTTGGGGGAAGTTTCGCCGTGGAGCCTATTACACCGTGTAGGGGCGAAACAACTCTAAAGAAAGCGACATCGCGCTTCGACCCGAGTTTGATCTTTCTAAACTTCATTCCATATTCTTTTTGTTGATCCGCCTGATAGAGAAATCCCTCGATCGTGCATCCGTGAAGAAATTATTTTTCCAATATTTAGAGTCGTTTCTCTCTATCAGACGAGTTTCATGATGGCCCCGGAGATTGTTGCCCATCCTGAAAAGTTTTCTGGTCATTTCTTTAAGCGTTGGCAACAGAAGATGCGTTACTGGCTTACCTCTCTGTCCTTATTTTCTGTAATCGAATCTAATCCTCCTGCAGAGGATGAGAATGAACATGCTAGGTCTGTAGATTTAGCTAAGTTTAAATAAAAGAACTATTTATGCACTGGTAGTATATTGTCGTGCATGTCTGACAAGCTCTATGACATTTATTGTTCTGCAAAATCCGCTAGAGAGCTTTGGAACTCTTTAAAGAAGAAATATGGTTCTGAGGACACCGGTCTAGATAAAATCATCGTAGCTAATTATTTTGATTACAAGATGATAGAGGGAACCTCCATTGTTGACCAAGCCCATGAGATCCAATCCCTTGTTTTGGACATCCAACGTTGTGGGATGGCCATTGATGAGAAGTTTCAGGTGTGTGCACTAATTACCGAACTTCCAACATCCTGGAATGATTTTTCTCTATCTCTTCAACACAAACGAGATGAGATGAATGTTGAGCATTTGATCTCTGCCATTCAAGTTGAAGAGAGGAACAGGGATAGGAATAAGGCTAGGATCCCTCCTCCTCCTCCTCCCTCAGACCCTGAATTCCAGTCCAAAGCTAATCTTGTTGAAAAACCCAAGTCTCATACTTCCAATAAACCTCGCCAGAAATTCAACAAATTTAAAGGGAAGAAAAAGATTCAGAAGGACTCAGAAAATATTACATGTTATGTCTGTGGGAGACCGGGTCACAAAGCCTACAGATGCTATGATAGAAAGGACAAGAACAAGAAGAAGAAACCCACTGTTACTGAACCTGTGGTCAACATGTTGACAGCTGGATCCACCTCAGAGGAGAGGTTTGTCTCTTATAATCCTGAAATCCATGTGGCAAGTCTTCCAACTGAATGGTTGGTAGACACAGGTGCCAATGTCCATGTCTGCTCTGATAGAAGCTTGTTCTCTTTTACCAGGGCACCGGTGCCAGGAGCGTGACAATGGGCAATTCCACTGTTGCACGAATAGTAGGAGAGGGACGCATTGACTTGAAGCTCACTTCAGGGAAAATGTTAAACCTCTATGAAGTGCAGCACGTGCCGGATATTAGGAGGAACTTGATTAGTGGATCTTTGTTAGTGCAACAGGGTTTTAGACTTATTTTTGAATCCAACAAGTTTGTAATTACCAGGAATGGAAACTTTGTAGGAAAAGGTTACTTGAGTGATGGATTGTTTATTCTTAATGTACTTGGTTCTAGTTGTTCAATTAAAAGTTCCTCCTCTGTTGCTTTTCATATTGAATTATGTGATGTTTGGCATGCGAGACTTGGTCATGTTAATTTGAATGTCATGAAAAGGATGATGCACTTAAACTTGATTCCTAAGTTTGATGTTAAGAATAAAGATAAATGCCAAATTTGTGTTCAAGCGAAGCAACCTAGGAAGCCTTTTAAATCTATTAAAAGGGACACCTCGGTGTTGGAGTTAGTACACTCCAATGTTTGTGAAGGGACTGGTTCCCTAACCAGAGGTGGGAAAAGATATTTTATCACTTTTATTGATGATGCTTCTAGATTTTGCTTGTTGTATTTGATAAGCACTAAAGATGAAGCTCTTGATAAATTCATGACTTAAGATCTCTTGCTGAAAAACAAACAGATATGATTCTTAAGAGGCTTAGATCAGATAGAGGAGGTGAATATACATCTAATGCCTTGCATGATTTTTGTGAAAAGAATGGTATTAATCATGAGTTAACTGCTCCTTACTCCTGAATCTAATGGGGTTGCTGAGAGGAAAAATAGGACTTTGTTAGACATGGTGAATTCCATGTTGTGCAGCTCAGGTTTACCTGAGAGTATGTGGGGAGAGGCTTTACTCTCTGCTTGTCATGTCCTAAATTGTGTTCCTCATAAATCAAAAGATAAATCACCATTTGAATTATGGTTTAAGAGGAAACCAAATTATAATTTTTTGAGAGTTTGGCCTTGTTTAGCAAATGTTAAAATTCTTGAAAATAAGAAAAGAAAAATTGGCTCCAAAACTGTTGATGGTGTATTTATTGATTATGTTGAGCATAGTTCTGCGTATAGATTCTTAATTATTAAATCTGAAAATTCTGCTATTTCTGAAAACACTATATGTGAATTTGGTGATGATATTTTCTTTGAGAATATTTTTCCATTCAAATCAAACTTGCATGTTGAATTAGAACCTTCCTCTTCTATTCCTTCTTCTTCTAGTGGCTCAAAAGTATTAGATTCTCAACCTGATGATTTAGAGCCCAGAAGGAGTAAAAGAATAAGGATCGAAAAATCTTTTGGTGATGACTTTGTATCTTATTTAATTGAAGATGATCCATTAACTTTTAATGATGCTATGACGTCTAATGATTCTGCTTTTTGGAAAGAAGCTATTAAAAGTGAAATGGATTCCATAATTTCTAATCAGACATGGGAATTGGTTGATCTTCCTCCCGGTAGTAAAACTATTAGATGTAAATGGATTTTCAAAAAGAAATTGAAACCTGATGGCTCTGTTGACAAATATAAAGCTAGACTAGTTGCTAAGGGTATAGGCAGAAAGAGGGAATAGATTTCTTTGATACCTATTCTCCTGTGGCTAGGATGACTACAATCGTGTGCTTATTGCAATGGCGTCCATATATGATTTAAAGGTCCATCAAATGGATGTCAAGACTGCCTTCTTAAATGGGAACTTGAAGAAGAAATCTATATGGATCAGCCTGAGGGATTTGTAGTTTCTGGCCAAGAGCACAAAGTGTGCAAGTTAACTAAGTCCTGTATGGGTTAAAACAAGCCCCTAAGCAATGGCATCAGAAATTTGATGATGTTGTTATTTCCAATGGTTTTACCATGTGTGAATCTGATAAATGTCTGTATGTTAAGTTGATCGATGATGCATGTGTTATTTTATGCTTATATGTTGATGACATTCTGATTCTTAGTAGTAGCATCATGTTGATTAATGAAACCAAACATTTCCTAAATAGTAAATTTGACATGAAGGATCTGGGAGAGGCATAGGTGATTTTAGGACTTAGACTTCTAAAATCACGTAACGGATATGCAATATCCCAGGCTCATTATGTTGAGAAAGTATAAAGAAAGTTTGGATTTTATGATTCCAAACCTGTTAGTACTCCTTTGGATCCTAGTGTCATTCTTAAGAAGAATAATGGTGATAGTTTTGATCAACTTAGATTTTCGCAGCTCATTAGTAGTTTGATGTATTTGTCTAACTGCCGTAGACCTAATATTTCCTTTGTTGTGAATAGACTTAGTAGATATACTCAGTGTCCTAACAAAACTCATTGGATGCACTTGAGAGAGTATGTAAGTATTTGAAAGGTACTTGTCACTTGCATTACATTATGAGAGATTTCCTGCTGTGCTAGAGGGTACAGTGATGCCAGTTGGGTGACAAGAAAGGCCCAAGGTAAGGGCACCACTGACTTTGTTTTCATGCTTTGTGGAGGGGCAATTGCTGGAAATCCACCAAACAGACTCTATTGGCTTGATCCACTGTGCAATCTGAGCTTATAGCTCTTGAGATGACTGGTAGAGAGACAGATTGGCTGAAGAACCTAGTGGTTGAGCTACCTCTGCTGAGTAAGCCTATTCCTACAATCTCTATTCATTGTGATAGCCAGGCAGCGATAGCCAAGGCTAAGAGTGAAAAAATAAATGATAAATTAGGTACTCATATAAGACTCAAGTTGAGGTTTGTAAGGGAGTACTTAACCAAAGGAATTATTTCCTTGGATTATGTAAATCTGACAGTAATCTTGCTGATCCTTTAACCAAAGGACTTAACAGAAAATTGGTTGAAGATACATCGAGGGGGATGGGACTGAAGCCCATTATTTAGACATCGTCAATGGCAACCCAACATATTGATTGGAGATCCCATAAAGTTGGTTCAATGGGAAAACAAATTGATTGGGTGACTAGTAGAGAGCACACTATTGGAGACTTGTGTCTCATTGTCCCTCCCTATGATGTAGTGCTTTATCTGAATAGCAAAGGCTGAACTAGATGTTCTTAGTGAATCCAATGGCCATAGTGGCAAGGTGTAGACACGTTTTAGTGTACCTTGGAGGATTCACCAATGTGAGTGTGATTTTATGGCCACGACCTCTGAGATGCTTGGGCTATCTCTAGAGCGCTCATGAAACAAGATACAAAGCACATGGCCAAAATGTGCTACCCCGTGAGAACACCACTATCGACCAATATTGTGTGTGATGCATGGAACTTTCTGCACAAATGTTTAAGTTTAAGATGAAGTTCACTTGGACCTATGGAGAGATGGAAGTGTTTCACTACATGAAGGTTCAAGTTGGAAGACCCCTTCCCTTATGCATAGTATTTCACTTCGAGCTCTTGCATTTCCATATGTCAAACTTTGAATTTTTTTTTTTATGTTAGGTGAATGTTGGATTTAATGCTTTAAAATTATCAAATTTTTATTGCCTTTGTGGTTTTGTCCCACATTAGAAGATGGAAAAAGTTTTCATCTTCTTATTAGTTGGGACTCTTTACTACCTTGTGTACTCCTTTGGGGAGACTATGGTAGTTGGGCCATTTGAGCTAGTGGGCTCCTTGCGCCTTATTCTATATCACACACGCGCGTGTATTGCCTTGCCTTGCCGATGCCGTGTCGTGCGTGCGTGTGTATACTATTCGACCTTTATTTTATTTTATTTTTGACCGTTTGACCGAGCGTCTCTTGGGTTTCCTCCGCGTCTCCTCGGATTCTCTCCCGAACGGGAGTGTCAGTTCGTTCGTGTGCTTGACCGTTTTAGACTCTTGTTGGGAGTCTATTTAGGGAGGCAGTTCTTCCGAGGGTTGGAAAAACAGCGAACTGTTCTTCCTCTCGTTTCTTCTCCTCCCTGTGATCTTTCTCTGCAAGATCTCAAAGTGGTCACTGTGGTGTTCGCCCCGGCGTCGCAACTTGGAGTGCACCTTTGCGCCGCCATCGTTTGGGTCGTCGTATCTTGGGGGAAGTTTCGCCGTGGAGCCTATTGCACCGTGTAGGGGCGAAACGACTCTAAAGAAAGCGACATCGCGCTTCGACCCGAGTTTGATCTTTCTAAACTTCATTCCATATTCTTTCTGTTGATCCGCCTGACAGAGAAATCCCTCGATCGTGCATCCGTGAAGAAATTATTTTTCCAATACAACCTCCATAACCACTTGCTTAAAAGAGCCAGATTGAAGTCATCAACATTCTGGATCCCAATACCCCTTCGTTGCTTGGTAGCAACCACCCTCCCCCACCTGATGTCGTGCCAACCCCTACACCTCCCCCCACTCTCATGCCAGAAGAACCTTCCCTGAATGGCTTCAATATTCTTCACCACAGTCTTCAGGATACAGAACATGGAGAGAAAGTAGACAGGTAAGTTGTCCAAAACAAATCTGCAAAGAACTAATCTACCCCTATAGGATAGCAACCTCGCCTTCCAGCTAGCCAGTCTAGCCTTATACCTCTGGATAATAGGAAGCCAATCAGCGCACTGAAGAGCACCTGGGGTGAGAGGGAGACCCAAGTAGGAAATAGGGAAAGCTCCTATCTGACAGTCCAGGATGTATGTTGCCCTCTGGAGTGGCCTATCCTCCATGTTAATCCCAACAAGTAGGCTCTTGTTGAAGTTAACCTTCAAACCAGTAGTCAGTAGTCACCTCAAGTAGTTCTAGCAAAATTTTAACCACATACATCTGCCTCTCATCCTTTGTCAAGAAAAGGATAGTGTCATCAGCATACTGCAAGTGGGTGACAAAGAGGCCACCTCTCCCAATGTGAAATCCCCTAATCAGCCCTGCAGACTCTGCTCTCTGTACCCTACTAAAAACATTAGCCACAAACACAAAGAGGAGAGGAGACAGAGAATCTACCTGGCGGAGTATTGTTAACATGTATATCAAATATTGGCCAAGGGTCATAAGGAGGTAGAGCATATTGGTCTGCTTGGCAATATGAAGCCAAGGCTCACAGATGCAAGGCTTATGCTAAAGTAGGCCCTGCAAAAGAACTCAAAAAGAAACACATCGTTGAGATTCTTGAAGTCTGATCTTCCAGTTACAGCAAGTTATGCCTCTATAATGTTGAGAAGGCTGGAAAACATTCTTCCAGTATTCTGGTATGGCATTGGTCATGTGGCCAGCAAAGAGGTTAATTAAAGCTGCTTCAGGCAGCTCTACCTTGGCTTGGGAGGATCAAGGTAGGAACAGACACAGTAGCTGCTGCTAGACTCTGTACCCTCATACATTGAAGCCGATGAAGATATCCTTTGTCACCCTGGTGGTGCCAAAGTGGATGAGAAAGCACTTGGTTACGAGGAGGCGAAGACTTGTGTGTGAGCCAAAGGAGGTTAAGATGGGCATTGACGGTGAAGTCTCACTAACCTATGAACTCAATTTCTAATGAATTCTCAGATAAAACTCAACAAGAAAAACTTTTTCATGTGAAGGTACGATTCATGCAGTTGAATTCAGTCATACATCTCACAAGCAACGGTTGAATAGTACTGTTTGCTCAAATTTTCAGGCAGCAAGGGGACTCTGTATAGTCCCCATTCTTAATGTTACTCTGGAAGTTCAACCTACATAGCAAAAGCCTAGGTTGGTCTATTCGCTTGGCATGTCTGAGTAGGCCCCAAATGGTTCAAGACTAAAAGAGCTGATCACAACTGTATAAGATTACAAAACTCAAATAAAGTTACATGCTTTCTTGTAAGCATCCAAGAAGTTGTGCAGGCTAAATATATTTTGTCCCCCTAAAGCATCAGCAAACATGGATATAGTTCTAGAACTGATTCACACACATAAAAGACACAGAGAGGTATATAGTTAACCAAGAAGTGGTGTTGAGAGAGAGATAGAGAGAGGGGTGTGGAGCGGCTTTACTTGGAGAGGGGGTCGGGCTTGAACATGTTGAGAGGGGGCTTCCTGCCGGCCAGGGCGGTGTCAATGAGGGCGAGGCGGCAACCCTTGCTCCGCCCGTAGCTCTCGGCCATGTCCCTGGACGGCAGCTCGTGCCCCGTCTCCACGCACCTGACCCGCCCGTTCCCCAACTCCTCGAACGTCGGCGCCCCCAGCAGGAGCTGCCCCTCCCTCAGGTCCTCCGCACCCTGACCTCCGGCTCCCCCCGCCATCCTCCCGTCCCGCCGGCGCGTGATGCGGTCGGCGCCGCGTTTCCGCCGTCGAAGGAGCGACGGGAGATCGCGCCGGACGGGGAATTAAGAGGGCTTTTTAACAGGCCGGACCAAAGCGAATCGGAAGCAGACCGCATCTGGTTTGAGATGGACCGGTATCGGCCCAGACGGGCCCTACCGGAAATTGCATCACGATGATCGGACGCCCAAGATGAAAGAAAAAAAGAGTAATACTTTGCGCACCAATTTTGGTGTACAAAGTAAATTACGTAACACTTCCTCTCGTTGACCTAAAAATCAGGTAAAATTATGATTTTTGCACAAGAAATGATGTTCACGTAAGATCTGTCCATCATCCGTTAAATGTTAAACGCACTTAGACGAAAAAATATAAGACTTAAATATTTTATAAGACTTAAACATTTTGCATATGAGTGAAACATTTAACATAAGATTGAAATGTTTTATTAAATTTTTATAACAAAATATTTCATTCATGTAAAATATTATTTTTATAAAATATTTCATTAATTTATTTTTATATTTAAATAAAATATTTCATTCATTTAACAAATATTTCACTCTTATAATAAAATATTCCGTTCATGTAATAAAATATTATTTCTATGAAATATTTTTTTACTTTATTTTTATAGTCAAATAAAATATTTCGTTCATATAATAAATGTTTAATTTTTATAACAAAATATTTCGTTCATAGGTAAAATATTTCAATCATATATTTTCCCGCCAAGTGTGCTCCACATTTAATGGACGAAAAAGTGGGTCGTACAAGTATGACGCGGATGTCGTTTTCTGTGCGAAAATCATTATTTCACCTAGATTTTGGGTCAACGAGAGGGGGTGTTACATAATGACGTGACTTTATGCATCGGATTCGGTGCATAAAGCATTACTAAAAAAATCCTAAAAATGTGACATTAACATTTCTCTATAATTTTTGGAAACATTTTCTTTGTTGTGAAATAATTTTTAGAACAATGTAATAACCTCTTTTCATCTTCTTTAGCATTTTTATCTCAATTATTTGATGTTGAGATTAGATAGTTAAAATATAAACAGTAATGCACACCTTGGGGTGTGCACCAAGTTTCTTTTTTAATAAAAAAATTATGTTTCTAGGTCAGGCCAAGTTGAGTTACATGACAGGACATGGCACATCTTGATGAGAGGACTAAAAAAAATTAAAAACAACGAAGACAAAATTATTGACATCTTACCAATCTTATCTCAACATCAAATAATTAAGATAAAAAATTGATTGACAAATACAAGTTTCGGATGAAAAATGCATTTTTGGGTTGACAAATGCCACTTAGGATTGACAAATACAAGTTTAAATTGATAATCGCAATTTTGTGTTGACAAATATAGGTTTCAATTGAAAACTTATATATTTGCATTGAGAAATATAGTTTTAGATTGACAAATACACAAGTTTTGATTAACGATGCAGGTTTGGATGAATAAAATTTACAAGTACATATTTGGTATGAAAAATGCAACTTTGAGTTGGCAAATACATCCTGTGGGGGTGGGTTTCCGTATGGCGATTTCGGGACTCCGGTGAGGTGGGTATGGCTCTTCTTCTCAGATCCGTGATCTGTTCTATCATTCCCGATGGCATGCCATCTCTATTAAAGGGGTGCATCGCACCACCTCCCCTCCGTCCCACTTCAACAGTGCACCCAAGACAAGATCCGGGAAACCCGGTGAGTGGTTCCCTAACAGCACTGTCGGTGCCATTATTGGAATTATTGGTTGGCCACATGCTAACATCTCCCACTTGGCCAACAAACTATTATATCCCCACTGTCCGTGAGTGACATAATATTTCTTTTGAATCACTCCCACTATCCGTGAGTAGTGTTTCCACTCACCATCACTTCTATACTCTCATTATCCATGAGTATTATTTCTGATACGCTCCCACTATCCGTCAGAGGTATCATTCTTCTCATAGTCTCACTATACGTGAGTACTATTCCGATACACTCCCACTATCCGTCAGAGGTATCATCATTTTCATTATCCATGAAAATATTTCTTTCTGGCTTATATATTCCTAAGCCCCATTAAGCCAACATGCTTAATGAAATTTTCTGCTGAGATACTTTTCGTCAATGGATCAGCAATCATATCACTTGTGGGAATATAAGTAACTTTTATTTCCCCTTTCTGTACAATATCTCGAATATAATGATATTGTACTTCAATATGTTTTCCTCTTGAACTGTTTGCTCCACTGTTAATCAGGCTAATAGCCGCTTGATTATCACAGTACATCTCAATTGGTCCATCTACCAAGTTGAGATTCAAATCGTTCAAGAATCTTCTGATCCAAACTGCATGAGTAGTAGCTGTACTACATGCAACATACTCAGCTTCCTGTGTGTATCGAGCAACACACCCTTGTTTCTTGCTTCCCCAAGAAACAGCAGTACCACCAAAGATGAACAAATGTCCCGACGTGGACTTTCCGTCATCTTTATCTCCTCCAAAATCTGCATCCGAATATCCGAGAACCTCAAGCGTATCAGCTTGATAAACAAGACTGTGGTGCAAAGTTCCTCTCAGATATTTCAAAATCCTTTTAACAGCTTCCCAATGTGCTGGACCAGGATTACTTTGGTATCTACTTACCAAACTGACTGGGTATGCCAAGTCCGGTCTTGTACACATCATTGCATACATCAAGCTTCCGACTGCTTGTGCATACGGCACCATGAGCGGCTCTTGTCCCTCTCCGGGGCATTGACCCTTACACAACCGTTTCTGATGGACTAACGGTGTAGGTGCCGGATTGCTATTATGCATTCCGAATCTCTTTAGTACAGACCTCAAATATTTTTCCTGGTTTATACTCAACATTCTAGACTTTCTATCCCTTAGGATTTGTACACCAAGAACATAGGATGCCTCACTCATGTCCTTCATCTCAAACTTTCCACTGAGTTCAAATTTGACTTTATTCAATATTTCTATGTCATTACTGGCGAGTAAAATATCATCCATATATAGGGATAACATGATATACTTACTCCCACTATTCATGACATATACACAGTTATCCAACTTGTTTGAAGCAAACCCTAGTTGGACAACTACTTCGTGGAATTTGAAATACCATTGTCTAGAAGATTGTTTTAAACCATATATTGATTTCTTTAACTGGCATACATTTTCCTCTTGGCCTTCCACCTGAAATCCATCAGGTTGTTGCATGTAGATGTCTTCCTTCAACTCTCCGTTAAGGAATGTTATTTTTACATCCATCTGGTGCAGCTCCAGATCAAAATATGCAACAATTGCCAAGATCATTCTTATGGATGCAAACTTAGCCACTGGAGAATAGATTTCTTGAAAATCTATACCTGGTTTCTGTGTGAACCCCTTGGCAACTAACCGGGCCTTATATTTATCAATAGACCCATCAGCTCGAAGCTTTTTCTTGAACACCCATTTGCATCTTATAGCCTTTCGGTTCTTTGGAAGATCGCATAATTCCCATACATTGTTCCTTTTCATGGAATCAATTTCTTCATTCATGGCATCTTGCCATAATTCTGTATCATGTGATTTCATCGCATCTACATAATTCATGGGATCTACGTAATTTTCGTCTTCCATGTCTATCATCAGACATGAAGGCTCACAGGAATACAAATGATAATCATCCATCCATGCTGGTGGAGTTCTCAATCTTTTGTTGCCTATTCCGGGTTGACCAGGCTGCATTTCATTCATAGGTACTGGTTCATTTTCCATATTTTGATGTTCTTCCTCAATTTCTGGATCATTTCTAGGGACATCATTGTAATAATCATCATCTATTACAACCAGAGGTTCCTTCTCTTTTTCAAGAGATTCCTCTTCCTCTAGATTTTCTAGAAATGTCGCATCCCTATATTCAATGATCCCTTTTTCTTTATGGAAAAATCTATAACCAGATGATTTCTCACAATACCCTATGAATCTACATTTCAATGTCTTTGAGTCCAACTTATCTCTAAGTTGACTCGGAATGAGAACGTGGGCAATAGACCCCCATTTCTTGAGGTGACTCAAATCGGATTTCCTCCCATTCCATAATTCATAAGTTGTACTCTCTACGGATTTTGTGAGAATTCTGTTTAAGACATAATTTGCCGTAAGCAATGCCTCTCCCCACAAATTCTTAGGGAGACCTGAATGCGATAGCATACATCTAACAGCATTCATCAAAGTTCTATTCTTTCTTTCTGCCACACCATTTTGTTGTAGCGTATAAGGCATTGTCACATATCTTTTGATTCCGTGTTCTTGACAATATAACTCAAATTCTTTTGAGTTATATTCCCCACCTCTATCCGTTCTTAACACCTTAATATTCCTTCCATGTTGCCTTTCCACTTATATTCTATATTTTCGGAAGCAATCAAATGCCTCTGATTTTGCATAAATCAAATAAACATAGGCAAATCTGGAATAATCATATATAAAGGTTATGAAATATTCCTTGTTGTTATATGTCTTTATACTTAGGGGGCCACAAATGTCCGAGTGGACCAACCCTAACAATTCGTTTGATCTATGACCTACTGCGAAGGATTTCTTAGTCATCTTTCCCACTAAGCAATGTTCACAAGGTGTTAATTCCACCTTTGACAAACCCGACAGTAGACCCATCTTAATCATTTGTTCCATTTTAGATTTTCCGGGATGTCCCAATCTAAAATGCCATAGATCACATTCTGATAAAGAACACAATGAATACTCAGAATCTTCAATATTATTATTCTCAGTGTCAATTACAGGGATACAAAATAAATCATGTTCGGGGACAAACCTCCCCATAGCAAGTACTTTCTTATCCTTCCCTATTGACACTCGATTATTATAGCCATGCCATTTTTCATCAAGACCGGTACAGAAATTAGATTCCGCCGGATTCCAGGTGCATAGAATACATCTTTGAGGACCATGATGTTTTCTCCAAAATCCAGCCTATATGTACCAACACCTTCTACATCCAGATAGGTGTTACCCATGTAAATCCTCTGTTCGCCCGCCTTTAGCTTGTTTAGCATCACCAGCCTCTTTTTCGTCTTTGCAATATGACGAGTGGCTCCAGAATCGACCCACCATTCATTTGAGTCGATCATCGCGGCATTGCACTCCATGATGCCGATAAATTCTCTCTTTCCAGCTCTTCTATTTTCTGGGTGTTTACTTCCACCCTCATTGCCTTGCTTTTGGGGATAATTTGCCATAAAATGCCCAAACTTCCCACATGAGTAGCAAGCACCACGAGGAATCTTCTTTCCTTTGCCTTGGAATTTGTTGCCCTTAAACTTGGGCCTTTGCGTTCCGAGTGGACGATTCTGGCCGGTGGGCTTCCGGTGTACAGCATTAGCCTCCTGTAGGTGCGCTTCTAGTTCTTTTCTCCTGGCCATTATGTCCTGCTCAATTGCTAACCGAGCTGGCAAATCTGTGACACTTATAACAGAACCACTCATTCTTAAGGTTGTGGCAGCCATGTCTAATGATGCTGGTAAACTATTCAATATAGTCGCCACCTGCATCTTCTCTGGAATTTCGGTTCCAGCAGTCGATAGCTCCTTAGCCATGACAATCATTTTATTCACATGCTCGACAACGCTATCACCTTCCTGCATCTTACATGTGTTGTAACGATGCAATAAGAGTTGAGTATTCACCTCTGTTTTGGTGTCATACTTCTCTTTGATAGCTTTCCACATTTCATTGGAGGTTTTGTAAGTTTCGAAAAACTTTATTAAATTATCCTCCATGAACATGAGCATTAGGCTCTTAGCCTTTTTGTCATCTATTAACCATTGCTCCCGTTTTTTCTTTTCCACTTCCGTGGATGTTTCAATAACTTCCGGAGCATTGGTGTCAATGACATGTTCTATGTTGTCATGGATAAGGGCATATCGGATTTTCCGGTGCCACATGTCAAAGTTGGTTCCATTAAGTTTGTCTAATTTTGTCAACTCCGAAACAATGAGTTTACTGGCCATTATGATTATAATGAATCTGAAAATATGACAGCTTAATTTAATAAGCCTAAACATGATGACAAAAATTAATCTAAGGTTTAAGTTGATTAGTTCTATCATTTATTTGTGAAGGGTTTGATATTTTTATTTTGTCTTGTTTTAGTTTGTGGTCGAAAACAACTAATTGGCAAAATAATTAAACATGTATAACTAATCACTAAATGATAAACATCATTTAACTATATATCAATCTCCAATATCATAAATATTTATCTGAGTTTTAAATGCCAATAAATAAAGATATGATAGTAAATATAAAATTGTTCAGAAATTAATTAAATATATTTCTATCACTTCAACAGATTATCAATGTAACTAAGTTTAATCAAGATGTTAGCAGATTACGTCAAATATTAACATAGGCATGATATACGTACAAGTAACGTGATGTTGATCAATTTTAAGAAGTATAACCCCCTTTATAAATTATTGTGACTGTATTCTATTGAAAACACATCACGTGAGTGTACAACCCTTTTATGCCCACAGATGAGAGACCACCTTCCCTCTATTGCTACTGACAGATGACATGATAATGTTCAAGCATATTCACGTGTTAAGAGGAGTGCTCATACATGGCAATGATGATGTTTCCCACTTTATATATATATATTTAAATGAGTTGTGTCTGTTTATATTGTCACGAAAAATGACTTAGAAGTGGGAGATCGATCTACTTTGTTTGATATTTTAACTTCTGATAAAGAAACAGTGAAATAACCTACTTCAGTCGATTATTCAAAATGAGAGGGTTAACTTATAACAGGTGTGAAGTCTTTATCTAGATGACTGAGTTGGATGGGATCATACAATGACTAGGCACAGACATCTGCACAGTAGCTCTGGTGGCAAAGCAAGTAGACTGACAGTCTGTGAAGAGTTTATCGATGACAGTGTAAAAAAGATATTTTTCTTTTTAACTTCACGTGAACCACAGACAGTGAGCCAGTGTATCTCTGTTCCACCCTTTTATTATCCAAAGAAACTAAAAAAACAAGGCTATCGTTCTCCAATGTGCAAGAGCACTTACCTGTGCGTGAGGATGCCGACAGCAGGCGCACCGGCGGTGCCGGTGGGGAAGGCCGGTCAGGTGGCGTTCGTGCGGGGCGGTGGAGATGATGGCTGACGGTGGCGTCCAAGCGATGCTACAGCGGCCTCCAGCAGCGGCGGGTGGTGCCGCAGCGAGCAGCGGTGGGCAGTTGCGGCGGAGGCACGCGGGAGAGGTGCCGACGGCGAGGGCGCAGCAGGAGGCCGACGGCAGCAGCGGCAGGCGGTAACGACGGCCGGGCGTGAGAGTTCACAACAGCGACAACGGCAACGTCGACAGATGCAAATGGCGACGCGGTGGCGAGGGTGGCCTCGTGGCGTGGGCGACGCAGGCCAACCATCGAGCGGGGGGGGGGGGGGGGGGCGGCAGCAGCCGCAGCGGCGACGTCGGCGGAGGGGGCACACGAGTGATGAATAAACGTGGTGTTGGTGTTGCTCTCAGGTGGCAGCAGCGGACGGCAGCGGTGGTCAAGCAGTAAGGATGCCGATAGCAGTAGCAGTGAATCGGCGAGCTGGAGCCGCGGCGGAGCAATGGCAGCGGCACGCGACGTCGACGAAGGGGGGTGGCACACAGGTGAGGATCAACGCACGCTCTGATACCAGTGTGGAGGTGGGTTTCCGTATGGCGATTTCGGGACTCCGGTGAGGTGGGTATGGCTCTTCTTCTCAGATCTGTGATCTGTTCTATCATTCCCGATGGCAGGCCATCTCTATTAAAGGGGTGCATCGCACCACCTCCCCTCCGTCCCACTTCAACAGTGCACCCAAGACAAGATCCGGGAAACCCGGTGAGTGGTTCCCTAACAGCACTGTCGGTGCCATTATTGGAATTATTGGTTGGCCACATGCTAACACATCCTATGGTTGACAAATGCAGGTTTTGTATGAAAAATGCAATTTTATGATTGACAAATACAAATTTCAATTGAAACCCATGTGACATTGAAAGAATCACTTTCAAATTGAAAATTGGGGTTTACATTGACATATGTGGTTTTCATTGAAATATGTAATTTTAGATTGAGAAACGCATGGTTTCCATTGGAATATGCAGATTACAATGATACATGTGCATGTTTGGATTGCCAAATGCAAAGTTTCGTTTGAAAATGGCAGTGAGACTTTTATGAAAAGTCAAGTGGGGATTGGGGAAGGCTTGAAAGACTAGTCTCACTGGGCACGGTGATGAAGGTCTTTTATCTGGCTGTCTGTTAAAGCTTCGAAGAAAGGGATTTTAATTGGTTTTCTCCCATCAAAGAATTTTTAATGTTCAAGGTAATGAAAAGATAGGACTATGTTCAGACAAAAGCAATGGCCTTGGCACTGTCCCTTCAAACAAAAGTGACACTCTATATTTTTTTATAAGTTAAGAGTAGAGGTGAGAAAATATACCGCTTTCACTGTCGCTCGTAATATTTGAACCTACTATCTCCTAGGGTTGTCAACGAGTCAGGGTCGAGTCGGACTTAGGTCGGCTCAGCTCAGGCCCGACTCATTAAGTTTAAAGCCGAAGTCTGACCTGAGCACAGGTTATATCGGGTCGGGTCGCGCCATGCCGAATCTAATTATTTTTCTAAAACATAAGACCCAACTTAGATCTGACCTGGCCCGACAAAGAAAAAATAATAAAATATAAAAAATATAAAAAATTCAACAATTACGATTAAACTTTAAAAGATCATATCCTCTGGACAAAAGACTAATAAATAAAGAGGATTTTAGAAAAGCTCCACTTTTAACTGTTCGTGATCATTGTCAACACTTCATCTTCCAACCATGACAAACATGCGGAGAACTCGGGGGATCATAAAAAACAAATCATTGTATTTTTCCTAATCAGATCCAACAAATCATAGTTCTCAACTAATCTATCAGGTGATGAGCGGAGAAATGAGGAAAGCAAAGAGGCTCACCGTCCATCTCAATGACAGGGTTGAGGACCTTGATCTTGTTGAACACTATGGCGATCAGATCCACAAGGGGGGAGGAGGCGATAGCGGTGATCCAGGCGAGGAGAAGAGCGAGGTGGCCGAACACACCTATCCACTCGAAAGACACGAGAAATGGGTGGGGTGTGTGCCATGTGAGGGAGAGGAGAGTGATAATATCGATGACTAAAGAAATTTAAAAGTGAATTTAAAAAAAGATGATTTGAAGTGAGATTCATGATTCGCTAACATGCCTAGAGATTAGGGCTATCAAATGTGACAAGAGAATAGATTTTACTCTCCTAATATATTTTCATTGTCACAAAACGACAAGAGGATAACCTAAGGTTGGGTCGGACCGGACCGATGGACCTACTCAAAAGTCCGAGTCAGGCCCGCTTAATAGTGTGGCTCAAGCTTTTAGACCTTACTAAAAACCCATAGGCTGAAAAGAGACTTGTGGCCCGACCCAATGTTGGGCCAAGCCCTCGGGCCGGTCGGACTAGCCCGACCCATTGACAACCCTACTATCCCCCGTACAAAGAAGAGGAGTCAACCACCAAATTATAAGTCGGAGATTCATGGATATATATAGCTGTGTGCAGAACACTGCACACCCCGTTTCTTCCTCCCTCCATGAGGATCAACAGGTGGGCACCTCCTCTAATCTTCCATGCTCACGTGAAGGGGACTAATAAAAGAACAGTACAACTACTCCTCTCTTCCGCTTCCCCAATCACCAGGGAGTCGTGAACAGCATACCCCTCTCCTCCCTTCCATGGTGTCCTTGCCTCCGTCCACATTGCTGCTGCTTCTTACTCTTCTCTCTCTCTTTCTCTACATGGGCATTTTAGGAATTTGCTAACCTTATATAACTATCAACTATAGTTAATCTAAAATTGCTAACAATGTATTAATAGAATGTGACATCGAGGTTGTAGGGGACAAACAATTCACAAACGAAGGATACACATGACGCAAATGCAAATATAGGATACATTTTAATGCAAATTTATTTTTAACGGGAGTATACATGCAAGAAAAAAAACTCCATAAAACATACAGATACAAGATGCAATAGGTACATATCTAGTTCTACAGATGGAAATCGCGCTGCAGCTTTGCATCAATTCCCGAAACCCATCCAGTAGCATCCATGATGGTATATGCCCGCCATCCAGGCAGTGGCAATAATCCAACAAAGAAGGTTTAGATCTTCATAAACACAATCAACCTGTTTGTCATGTTGCTAACTCTCCCAAAATCTCTGTCCTCAGTTTCATCAACAGCCTACCCAGATAATTTAGGCCTTCTCCGTCCCGGCCTCCACCCCAAAAGAGATCATGGGGAGAAGCTTCAACGAGAATGGAACCTGCGGTTGAAAGTAGCATCGAATTCAAGTGGGTGTACGTGGAAAACTTGCATTTCAGAGCATTGTACATTACTTCAATCTTCACAGAATCCCAGTTGGGCTGAACCTGGATGGAAGAGCAAATCAAAAAAATGTGGACCGCAAGTGAGCAAAATGAGAGAACAAATTTAAGTTATGATATTCCATACCATCCCCTCGACTAAATGTATAAAAGAACCACCATTTATGTAAGATTAAAAATACTTTTTTGTTTTAAAATACACACACACACACAGAGGGGAGGGTTCCGTTGCCACCAGTGGCAAAATAAGAACGGTGCCACCTAATCCAAAAGCATATGATTCAATCTCCAATCTTTAAAACTGCATAATTCAATCTCTGGTTTTAGATCTACATCGTTAAACCTTCTTCACTAGCATAAATTTAACTACAAATAAAAAAACATTCAAATCCAATATCAAAAACTTATATAACACATGATTCCCTAAATTGCACTATCTGAGCCATTTTTTATATTCATCAGATGCATGAGAAATAAATGTCAGAACTATATGACTTTTAATCCATGAGTAGCTAATAGTAGAGGAGATTTAATGGCGTAGATCAAAAATCGGAGACTGAATCATGCAGTTTTAAAGTAGGTGGAGCACGTGCGCGCACACACACACACACACACACACACACACAGAATCTTTCGCTTTTTTCTAATCACAGAAGTTGTTCCCAATGAATCACTATCTATGTTTCAAAAATAAATGAAAGCTTGTCTGCATCCATAATTTCACTTATATTGGTCGTGTCCACCAAATTCCAAACCCAGTCTCAATAGTTCTGATCACATTCTTGGCACTCAAAATCTTGGTGATAGCATAAGAAAGTTCAATTGCTGTTTGGTTGCATTCCCATGGGACCTCAGCTACTGTGCAATGCCTGGGTTGCACTGATTCTGCCAGCCTTTTGGGGGGTATACTGTGAGAATCTACCAACTTTCCCAATGGAGACCTTATCAGGTGATCCCTGATCTCCACATCAATGCACACATACTAAAGTCTCCAACCACTTCCAAATATAATGAGTTCACCAAATCGCAATTGGCACCCCTAGCCTTTTTCCGGTTCATCAGCCATCTCTGCCCCATGTTTATCCTCAAAATTCATCTCCCTTCATTCGAAATTTCGAGGTCAAAGAAGGCAGGATGGTGTGACTACTATCTACTGGAAACCAATGCGTATGAAAACAAAAGGGAATGAAACATGTGCTACTTATGAAATTTAATCTTCATTTACACAGTGAATATTATGACGTAAAGAAACCAGAAAGGAAATGTCATTTCAATCAAATTGAACTCTATGAAATGATATGATACTCGTCAGAATAGACCTAATCATTTTATAATCCACCCAAGTCAGATTTATTTAGGAAGAGGAATAAAATGCAATGATCTTTCACAGGCTTCAGAAGGTGCACGGCCTTAAAGAAGTGTTCATCAGGGAACACTTCTACCTCCCTTAGCTCTTATGATGCACTATCCATTAATCTTTCCTCACCCGTCGCATGGAATGCATTGCCGCTCAATTGCTACCCTATTTCCTCTCCTTGCTGCCACCAGTAAATGTTCAAGGGGCCTTACATGGCTAGGTAACATCGTCGTCAACTGCATTTAGACTATGGAGATGGACTGTTGAGCAATATCCACATCCAAATTGATATCATTTGTGCCAACACCACCACATCCAAATTGATATCATTTGTGCCAACACCTAGGCCTAATTCTAGCTCAACATCCTTTTCATTGTCTCCACATTCACTCTGGCTCCCCACAATTGAATTCACTGGATTAACCATGATGTCAATCCCCTAGCAACAGAACTGGAACGTATCAAATCCACTTGTTCGATAGATAAAAATGGCTTCCACTGACATCACTTGTGTTCTTTGATCAACTAGAAATGGAATATTAAATATTCATTATTGTTAATTGATTATATGATAGAACAGATACAGAAAAGTAATCAGAGAACATACCACTAGAAATTTCTCCACCTATGGAAGGATGATTTGGAGAAAGTAGCCTAACTTAGTGAGATACACTAAATTTCTCACAAAATTATCATCAGGAACTGTATTATTAGTAATGTTTGAATAGAATTGGAATTCACTGTCCAATTTGCACTCTAGGATGAAGATCTTTCGATGACTCCATCATCATCATTATCAGAGCCTTGTCCCAATTAATTGGGAATGACTACATGAGCCCTAGTCCTCCATTTTAATCTATCTAATATCATACCCGTAGTTAAACCTAGGAAGGTTAAGTCCTTCCTCAAGTTCTTTTATTCACTTGAATTTGATCACACCTCCCAACTGGTGCTGAACTTAGATGCTAGTGCACATGACCAAACTATCTAAAACTTAAATGTCCCTAAGCTTGGTGTCAATAAGAGCTACACCTGTCACACCCCAAATTTCGAAGGACATGATACTGCCAGACAAACAATTCAAAACAATAATACAACTTTATTTGATAAATATTTATTGTCAAAGATAATAGTGTCAAGGGCAAATTACAACAATAACTCATGTCAATATTTAAAATAATTGCTACCCTTATTGGCTAATAAAGCAACTTTGCATAGTATATATATATATATATACATATATATATATATATACTAAGATGGTCCTCTTCTAAATCTCATCCAATATCCCATCTACCAATTCTTCTGTACCTGAAAATTTTGCAACAAGATTTATGAGCTTAACAAGTCTAGTCAAGTCAAAAGATTCTACAATTTACGTGATTAATTTAATTCATATTGTTGCGGTTTAGTCCTATATCAAAAATACATGGAAGTCTTTCCTCTATACATGTGGGGGATTCTGTCAACTTAATGCCTAGGTTTTGAATTGAGTTCTGGTCTGAACATGGTATCAGAGCTAGATTTACCCATCGGATCCATATGTGCACACTTGGCCCTACCTGTGATGCGCCCCAAACCGGTTGGTTCGGTGCGAGGAGAGGTGTTGTGGTTTAGTCCCATATCGGAAATGCATGGAAGTCTTTCCTCTATAGATGCGGGGGATTCCCTCAACTCAATGCCTAGGTTTTGGGTTGAGTTCAGGCCTTAACACATAATATTTAAAAAATAGTTATATGTTGGTATAGATTAGCAATAATAGAATAGCAAGGAAGCTTCAAGGGCAATTTCAAACATAAGTCAACAAAGGTATCAAGAATTTATCAAATGACCCACGGGAAGCTACCGCACAATTGAATAGTATGCAGCTAACCCATTTATCTCGAGTCAAAAAGAACAAGATAGTAATGTCCATTCAAGCAATATGTAGAAAATTCTACCAAATCAAATCAACATAAAAGGTGCAATGGTGACACCATACAAAACTACCTCTTATAGAACCCCTTGATCAAGCACTCCCAAAGAATAATCTTCAACTACACCCCAAGATTAAAAAACTCTTAAGGGGATTCCCTATCAAGAAATTCTATAGGACTGCTCCAAAGGGGAAATCCCAAGTGAGACTTTTTGCCAAATGATCATTAAACCCTTGTAGTTATTCATATGTTTTGGAGATCTCATCCCCAAAATTTGATCGAGCCCTATGGCACTGGCATTGACACAAGTCATAGAGCACAAAGATCAAAAGTAATCATGTTGTGCTAGACATGGTCCACAAAACCGGCCAGTACATACCGGACTGGCCTGAACCTAGGTGACTGGTCTGGTTCAACTGGTTCTGGGACAGGACCAGCCGATCCTTTAGAAAAAAAAGGAGTTTTTTAAGAAAAAAGATAAATTTGCAAGTTTAACCAACAATCTTAATGACCATAAAGACTTAAGTCATTAGAGACTAAAATCTAATGAGATTAAATGGTTAGAGTTTAAAATCTCCTATTAGAGTTTAAAAATACTTGAGATTAGGGTTTAAGCAAAATTAGAGTTTAAATCTCACTTGATCTGTTGAGATTTGAGATTAGGGATTAAACCTCAATGAGCCCTAATGATCTCCCGTTTTTGAAACTTAATGTGCAGGTATTTAAGGGGCCGGTTTGAACATGCCAGTTTCCAATCTAAACCAGAACTGGGACCGGAACAGTCCTTCACCGATCCCAGAATCTGAACCGGTTCTGCAAACCTTGGTGCTAGATTGAATAACATGTACGTGTCATTGATATTCAGGTCTATAAGAATTCACAATTTCAATGAAATACCAATAAGATCAAATATTGAAAACATAGATTGTAGTCTATTCAGTAATGTAAATTGATAAAATTTACAAGCTTTTAGTTTTTAATCCTTCTAAATATTTTTAATTAAGAAAAAATCCCCATAATTTGCATACATAGCTCTAATCCCAAGAAACTTCGGCCTTTGAAGTTTTTTACCCATGCCACCTATTTATGTTACCTATTAATAACTTAACTATGGTTACTTTGGAAACAAAATAACTACTTTACCCCAAGGGGGGGAGAGGGAGAGGGAGAGAGAGAAAGAGAGAGAGGGGGGTTCTTTTTCTTTCAGTCTATTAGTTTAGACCATTCCAAGACCCTTCTTTGAGAAACTTCTCTTTTTTAATTGAAATGTAAAATGCACATATGGGTACCTTTTTTACATAATCGAGAGAGAAAATAAAAGATGAGAGTTATTTGTAAACATTTAATTTAAGACCATTACTATACTAAGAATATAAATTTTACGGTTAACCATGTTTGTGTCAATGTTAACGTGCATGTTCTAATGTGCTTATTGGACCTTCTCTAATTGAGTTATTACACAGCCACCAGAGGAGCATGCGAAGGCATGGTGGCTAGGATTTGGCCTCAAGAAAAGGGCAAGAAGGGTGAAAGGGGAAAGTTGCAAGGGTGAAGTGTGTCCCGTTCAGGGTTCGCCGACTCGGGGATCCGTATCGGATCGGATTCCCCCTGATCCAATACGAGTTGGCCCAACTCGAAGCCGACTCAGACAGACTCGGCCGAGTCTCATATTTAACGTAAACTAAATAATAGAGTTTAATTCTTTTCATCCATTAAAATGCAAGATTTGTGACTACTGTTATATCATTATTATAGTTTTTAAATTGTTAAATAAAAAATTATTTTTAGATATTATATTATTATTTAAATAGTTCATAGCGACTCGGTGCGATTCGCCCGACTTGCGATTTGGAATCCTCTAGATACGATATGAGTCACCCAAATCGGGGCGAGTCAGACCGAGTCAGCAAACCATGGTCCCGTTTCAAACATAGAAGGACTTATCCTGAAATCACAATGATCCATGGATGGGTGAGCCTAACTATATTTTGGCCTTAATGAAGTTTGGGGATAACTCACCCCTATTCCGGCCCAAAATGCCAATCAGGGACCAAATGATTCCACCAATTTTTTGATCCTTTTTCAAAGCAGAGGACCAGAGGAACTACAGATAAGACCAGCTTCATTTGTGCCAACTGAAGATCATGATAGGCAACCATTTGAAGCTCCCATGTCCACAATCATATCATTGTTCCCACCACTTCCACCACACCGTCCTCTTCCCCTGATGGAGCATCCTCCTTCACTAGGCCAAACACTACAAAGCTATCCTCAATGACTTTATACACGTCCCAGCACCACTGTTACTCCCACATTTCTCCAGCAATCTTAACCCCTATCACATCCACCCCCCCTTCCACCACAGAGATCCAGAGACAACTTCTCATCCACCACGACTTGCTCCAAGTGGCACCTGAGAGAGACACAGGCAATGTTAGCAAGGAAGGATGCACCGTCTTCCTCCTCAATCACTCCAGCTTCTGCAACTTGACCCTCAGAAGTTCCATACTTCCATTCACCACCTCAACAAATGACCTAGAAGTCTTCCAAGACACCAGTAACATTGACTATTCATGCATGTTGAGAGAGCCAGAAAATCCCCAGGTCTCTCCTGCCAAAAGAAGATTAAATGTTCCCATTGACTATTGTTATCTCTAGCATACTTCCCAACAGTATCCAGTTGCACTAATGGCCAAGGGTTGGACACCACCATCATCCACCAGAGGAATCCTGAGATGTTCACCGTGTAACTCCGGACAACATCAGTGTACTTGATACTTTTATTAAAAAAATCAAAAAGGTCTGCCTGAGATCCTAGATAAGTTTGCAGAGAAAGAAGAAAAAATACCAAAGAATTCAGACATCAGCATTGAATATCCAATACAGTCTTCTTACACCCATGCAGTCATAACTTGGGAACAAAATCATAATCATACCCATGAAGCATGATAGATGGTGGATGGGGTAATGTTTGAGAACAAAAGCACACTTTGTCAAAGGCATTTGATTAAGACCAAAAAAAGCAATCAAATGAAATGAGCTTGGAACCATATCAAAGATCTACACATATGCACATGATATACACGCTAAGCATTTAAATGACGGTTCTTTCTTTTTTTTTCTGTTAGACCACGAGAGCAATGATAGAAATCCAACCATAATACTTTAGTCAAGCAAAACATTGTGACCCATCATTGATCAACATACACAATATATAGAGAGAGTATCTTGGCTTCAATTTCCAATCTAATCACAAAAAGAAATGGTAAAAAGATCACTAACTGTAGCATGAAACTGGCAGCAACTAGCAGCATGTAATCCAATTGCAGTAGGACAATTTCAAGGTGTAACATGTATACCAGATTAGGATATTTCCTCTGTACAGATCTCCCAATTTTTGCTGCTTCCTCAGGGCTCCTTGCAACCTTTATTTGCTCAACAAAATGGATTGCCTGTGGATCTTCAACCCCGACAAATTTCTGTGCCTGTAGCATTAAATCATTAAAGGATGTTCCAAAAATTATCCCCCCCCCCAAAAAAAGGAAAACTAACAGGACAACCTCATCGAAGAAAAACTGGAAAAACTAACAAAACAACTGTGATGAAACAAAGTCACATCTGCAACCTGATAATAGTGTTCAACAGTTGGCCACGTGTAATAATCTCCATTTTCATCCAGCAATTGCACAGGATGAGGAGAGAAATTTGAAAATGCCCCATAAGGGTCCCATGTCTTGTAAAAGAAAATGATGTTTGCATCATAAGGAGCAACAGCTGGATCAATTGCCAAATTTTCATCTGCTAATGGGATTACAGGTGAAAGGTCTGGGATGGGCTGAAGGAATCCACTGACAAGTATGTCTGTTCCAATCTGTAAGCCAAGAGACAAGTCACACACCACAAAGAGTTAGAAGCATAAATTACACAACTAATAGCTTTGTTGGTGCATATTTTGTTGCAACTAGAAGCTAAGAATGTCTATGAACTAAATTTTAGGTGTGCATACAACTCACATTTTAAGCATCCCTAATAAAGTTTGACAAATACAGGAACTAGGATCACAAGATATTACAGAATTAAGCACCTGCCTGCTCGTACGAGACATCAATCAAGTTAAGGGCTTGTGACATTTCAACCATCCCTAGTTCACCCACCGGAGATGGAGCATTCACTCCTCCAATAATTTTTGGAGCAACAAATGCAAAGACCTGCATCAACAAATAGCCTTATGCCCATTATATAGTGTAGAAATAATGAATCATGTGATGATGACATTGTACAATTGTAGTGACATGATCTAACACATCGGATGCTAAACCTTCAAGGAGAAATTTGATATTAGACTATGGGTAAGGAAGCTGTTTTGCTAGACTGATCATACCATGAGAGTTATTCAGCACTAAGACTAATTTAGAGGTGAAAATTATTCAAACAACTGGGATATGAATTAGACACTATACAAAAGATGAAAAGCAGGGCTTCACAGACAAAAGCAGTTTCATACTGAACATTTACATAAAGAGAAGGCATGTTCAGCAAGATTTGCCGTCTCGACCGTCCCGGCCGTCCCGGTTTTTTGCCGGGACGGGACGGGACTATACCGTCTCGATCCGTCCCGCTCCGTCTCATAAGATACCAAGACAAAAAAGGAACATTTAAATATCTAGTATATGTAAAATAATACAAAAGAAATCTTTAGCTTAGTTGGTTAGGTGGTTCGTCCGTTTCGTCTAAGACGCCCCAGGATCGAATCCTGTGAACATCTCTAAGTTTTTAAGTTTTTAAGTTTTTTTTATTGAAAACCTTAAAAAAAAGGAAAAAACGCATGAAACCGGTGAGTTTCGAACTCAAACCGCCCCCGAACGAATAAAGCCACTTAACCAACTGATTTATAAAATGTTTTATATTTAAAATAAAATATCAAATATATATAGCGACCCGGTTGCGTCCCACAGACCGGTCGTCCCGGTCTGTGGCTGGGACGGGCCGGGTCGTGCTAGTCGGGCCGTCCCGACTCGGTTTGTCAAACCCTGATGTTCGGTGCTCTGTTGCGGATCACATAAATATATATATGTACATATATACATATATATATGTACACACACACACACATATTATGCATGTCCACGTATCAGAAAGACACTGAGGTTCCGTACAATCTCAGAGGAAATACATAACACCTCAGCGGAAGTATATACCACACCTTATACAATTGTTTTTTTTTAAGTGGGCAGTACCACTGATAACAAAAGAGAGAATGAAAGTACAAGTATAGGCCGTGCAAACCCCAAAAAATGTAGACCCAAAAACCTATACACCAAAAGGCCACACAAAGGCAATGTGGATCAAACTAGTCCCCCAAACAGCCAAAAAGCATAGAAGGGAATTCACATTACAAAGAATAGCATCCCATTCCCTCACTCTGATACAAACAAAAGAATCAACTATCTCCTCAGCACAAGAGTCTCTCCTGAAGATCCAATTGTTCCGCTCCCCCCACAGCGTCCACAAGGTGGCATGAAGGATAAGTCAAAAAATAGTCATGTCACCCCTACTGGGCCAAGGCCGGCCCCAGTTGGCCAACAGAAGACCCTGACACCATCATTTAATGCTTCCAAACCTTTCCTCTTTGTTTATTGTGGGATCCCGTCCCACCTTTCTTCCCTTCTCTCTCTTTTTTCCTTCTCACAGCGAAACCTTCCCTCCTTTGTCCACATCTCCTTGTCCCTTACCTATTTTGTCTCTTCTCCTCACCCCTTTCCCTTCTCTGTCTCATAGTTCCAATCTCCGACTGAGTCTACTAGAAAAGGACGGATCAGCCTCACACTGTTACCGGCGGCGCCCAGCAGAGGCCCAGCCACGCCCGACTGCAGGTCCAGTGACATCAAAGAGATCAGCCCAGCTCGGCCCATTAAAGATCCAATCTTGCTCCCGCATCAGCTCTGTTAAGGACTGTCTGAACCACAATGGTTCTATTGTTGCATAGTCTGTGGTTATGTGAGGGCCCCAAAGGATGCAGAAGTAGAGTATATGAAGCTTTGCAGTTGGAGTCAGATATTCATAATATAGAAAATGAGAAGGATTCTTTCAAATGGGACAGTAAGAATGAAACTGCGTAATCTTTGTTTGATGGAGATCTGTCTGCCTTCCATTTTCATCATGATATCTGGAAGTTAAAGCTCTTCAGGAAGTGAAGGCTTTCATGTTGCTAGTTTTTTTCTTGAAAGGATAGCCACAAAGGTATACAGGAGTAAATGGAGTAGGAATGTTGAAACAATATGTGCAATGTGTGATGTTGATGAGGATGTGGATCATCTTCTCATTGCGTGTAGCAACAGCCAAAAGGTAAGGGGAATGGTTGCTACAATTTTCAAGTTTGCACACAACTACTACTCTATCCAAGGGTGGGGGAGTACTTCCAAGACTTGAGCAACCAGCCAACAAGATTTGGGGGAAGCTTTTAATTTTACTACCGCAAGCTATTTGTTGGAACATTTGGAAGGAGTGGAACAACCATATTTTTAGGAGGGCTTTTTGGAAATACAGAGAGTAAACCCACCCATGGTTGGCGGTTTCGGCCGAAACCGATACGTTTCGGCCGAAACGTATCGGTTTCGGCCATACCCGATACGAAAACCACTCGGATCACTGTAGCAAACCGAAACTAAGTTAGTTTATCGGTTTCGGGCGAAACCGATGTGGGTTTCGGGCGAAACCGATGTGGGTTTCGGGCGAAACCGGACGGTTTCGGCCGAAACTCACGTGAACTGCCCTTTAGGGAGTGAACTTGGTCACCTTTTCAGGAAGTTTCGGCCGAAACCCCTCCCCTCCTTGCTGTGCCTGTCCGGCTGTCCGTGGAGCTGCTGCTGCTGCTGGCGGAGGCCGCAGGCTGCTGCTGCTGCTGCTGCTGCTAGCGAAGGCCGCAGGCTGCTGCTGCTGCTGCTGCTGTTAGCGAAGGCCGCAGGCTGCTGCTGCCAGCTGCTGCCGCCTGCCTCCCCTGCTGCTGCTGCTGCCGCCTGCCAGCTGCCAGCTGCTGTGCGCCTGTGCGGCCTGTGGAGGGCCTGGAGGCAGCCGTTGCCGGCTGCTGCTGCTGTGCTAGTGGGGCCGGCTGGGCCCAAGGCCAAGGCCGCTTGGGGTTGGGGGGCTGCTGCTGTGCCTGTTTAGGCCTTTAGGGGGCAGGGGGCTGTCCACACTCCACACTCCACAGCGACCGTCCGACTGCCACTACGAAGGTAAATTTTGTGAAGGTAAATTTAGGGTTTTTTATGTTTTGTGTTTTTTTGGTTGAGTTGTTGAAAATTTTTTTGTTGTAGGTTAAATGTTGTGTTGTAGGTTAATTTAAAACCATGATTAAGTTTTTAAACCCTAATTAGAAGTTTATATTTGGGGCTTTTCTTTAATTAGGTTTAGTAAGGGTCAATTAGGGCTCAATTAAGTTTCATTGACTAATTTGAAGCGGGAGCATGCTGGTAATTAATTAATTCGAAGGGTGATTAAGGGTTAATTGCTAATTAAGGGTTAATTAGTTCATAAAAATTGGGGCTTTTGTCTAAATCGGTTTGCTTAGGCTAAATTGAAGTTCAATTAAACTTCATTGAAGATTTTGGGGTGGGATCATGCTGCCAATTGATTTTTTCAAAAGGTGATTAAGGGGTAAATGATAATTAACGGTTAATTAGTATATAAAATTTGGGGCTTTTGTCTAAGTCAGTTTGCTTAGGCTAAATTGAAGCTCAATTAAACTACATTGAAGATTTTGGGGTGGGATCATACTGGTAATTGATTTTTTGCAAGGGTGATTAAGGGTTACTTGCTAATTAAGGGTTAAGTTTTTAATTGTACTTATACCTTTTTGTGTGTCACTGTCTTAATGCAGCATCATGCCTAGACGTCAGCAAACACAGGAGGAGCAAGGGCAGGAGGATCCGGGGTGGGCCCACATGTCTTTAATAGATGCTAAGAGAAGAAAGGTGAAATGCAATTACTGTGGTAAGGAAATGTATGGCGGAATTACCAGAGGAAAACAACATTTGGCAGGGGTAAGAGGAGAGGTCAGACAATGTGACAACTGTCCCCGAGAGGTGCGAGAAGAGATGCGCCAATGCCTTCTGGGGAAAAGGGAGAGGGTGCAACAAAGGGCTGAGGATGAGGCTGAAATTGCTGAGGAGATTTCTGGCAGAAGGGTTAGAAGGGATGATGATGAGGAAGGCACTGAGGATTCTGATCCAGAGCTAACTGAAGCAAGGGAGCGTGAACAAGCCGCTCGAAGGAAAGGGAAGGGAGCCATGGGATCAGGGACCTATGAGAGTACAGCTGCACGACGTCCTGACGTTGGTGCTGCCCCACATACGCAGGGAACAGGTCCCATGGACAGCTATCTGCACAGAAGGCCCCAAGCTACACAACCTAAAATCAAGCAAGCAATGAGAGGGGTCAAAAAATCAGCAGAAGTTGCAGGGCATGCATTTAAATCTATTTGCAAATGGTTTTTTCATGCAGGTGTCCCTGCACATGCAGCTTCAAGTGAATATTTCCAACCTATGATAGATGCCATAGCAGATGCTGGCCCTGGCTTGCAAGCCCCCTCACGTCGAGACATATACGGGCGTGGCCTTGAGGGAGAGGTTGAGGAGCTCCATGATTGGGTTGAAAGCTTCAAGCATATATGGGTGGAGAGAGGATGCACCATCATGTGTGATGGTTGGACTGGTACCACGAAAAAGTCCATGATAAACTTTTTGGTCTATTGCATCAGCGGTACAGTGTTTGTGAAATCAGTTGATGCATCAGATTATGAAAAGAATGCAAATTATTTGTTTCATTTGATGGATGGCATGGTAGAACAAATTGGAGAGGAGAATGTTGTGCAGGTGGTGACTGATAATGAAGCCAGTTACAAGGCTGCAGGGAAGAAATTGATGCAAAAGCGCAGTCATTTATATTGGCTCCCATGTGCAGCACATTGTCTTGATCTGATGCTTGAAGACATAGGGAAGGAAAAGCATGTGAAGAAGACAATTGACAAGGCACAAAAAGTCACACAGTATATCTATGGCCATCCTAGGATACTAAATATGTTCAGGGCGCATGCCAGTGGAGGGCGAGATATCATCCGTGCAGGCCCAACCAGATTTGCTTCCAATTTTATTTCTTTGGAGTCTTTGCACAGGTATAAGATTGATCTCAATTCTTGATACTTTATCCTTACTGATATGTAGCAGTTGATGCAGCTTCAATTTTCATTTATCTGCACAGGTACAAGAATGAGCTGAAAGCTTTCATGTACCACAATGCCCTGCGGGAATACATCGACAAGGGCAATGCTGATACACAGATGGATTATCTGGATGTCTGCCACGTCGTGGACGACAACAAATTCTGGGACAGGGTGTCACGGTACTTGAAAGTAGTCACACCTCTCGTGAAGGTCCTAAGAATGGTGGATGGCGATGAGAAGAATGATATGGGCTATCTATACGAGGCCATGGACCGTGCCAAATTGGAGTTGCAGCATTCCCTTCCCAGACATTATGCAAAATGGTGGAAAATTATTGACCAGAGATGGGACAACACATTACACCATGACTTGCATGCAGCTGGTGAGTGATTAATTGTACTGAAATTGGGGTAATGCCTTTATGTTATTTTATAAATTTTATTTAGTTAATTATACACAAATGCAGGTTATTTCTTCAACCCTCGATTTATGTACGGTGCTGATGCACATGTTGATGGCGAGGTGCTTCAAGGGACTTTAAAAGTCATTGGTCGTTTATCGAGGAATCCAGAAAAGAGACTAGAGGCCGAAGTAGAGGTTCGCCTTTATTTGATACTGTCAATAACATGTATAGAATTTATTTAAGTAGTTATGTTAATCTATTACTTTATGTTTGTAGATGAACCATTACAGAATGAGGACTGAGACATATGCTGACTCCCAATTGCAATACGCTGTGGGAAGAGTGAGCCCAGGTATATTTTATTTTTTGGATTTCTTAACCTGATGAATATATATTTTTACAACTAAAATGCATTTTTTTATGGTTGGTGGAACAGCTGACTGGTGGATAATGGTTAACAACCGAGATATGGGTAGCAATGCATTGGCTTTCATTGCAATTAGGGTGCTCAGTCAAACAACATCAGCAAGTCAATGTGAAAGAAATTGGAGCACGTTTAGCCTTATACACTCAAAGGTTCGCAATCGGCTAAAGGCTGAACGGTTAGAGAAATTAGTGTACTGCCACTACAATATGAGGTTGAGAATAAAGAATATGAGGTTGAGACAACAGCTGCGAGACAAACGCGCCGCCGGGGATGCCGCCGCAGAAATTGATGTGGATGCCTTATTTGATGATGAGAATCCGTTGCAGTCTTGGGTGGAGACACGAGAGCAGGTTGATGAGCCCGTTTTTGATGATGATGATAGAAGATGGGCAGAGGGCATACTAGATGAAGATGAGCAAAGGGATCCCGAATTAAGAAGAAAATCAAAGAGGGCCAGAGATACTCATGCCCACATGTCTAGGGTTGTTGAGGACACTGAGGAGCAACATAATTTTCAGCCAGCTAGACACTCCGACTCAGATAGCAGGCCAGTCACTCCTAGAATGGGCAAGGCACCTACATCCTTAAGAAGAAGTACATCAGTGCATGGGCAAACTGAGAGAACAAATATTGCTGCTCGAGAGGACCCGGCAATTGAACAGTTAAAGCAGATTTATTTGAGGCACACGCCAAGGGGAACAGGATTCATGTCAAGGGTGCAAGAAGAAAGCACACCGGCACAGGAAAAAGCATCCCCAAAGGCCAAAAGGCGACTGGAGACTGCAGGTTTCGTGATCCTTTGATTTTTTATTTTGGAAAGTAACTTAAATTCTTATTATCAGTTCGAATCAGAAAAGGTTTTGGTAGGAGATAAATTATATATTTTCGTATGTGCCAGGTGCTACAGGTGCTACTACTGGCGGTGGGGATGCTGGTGGTCCTTCCTCCTTCCACGCAGACACAGGCAGAGGATACAGTCAGGGTGAGGGAGGACATGAGTCACAGAGTCAATATGGACATCCATCAGGTTATGGAGGTGGCCAACAGGAGGCAGCGATTTATGGGTCGTGGGGTTATGAACCATCATTCAACTTCCATCCGGCCAGTTCCTCTTCTCTTCCTCAAGATTCTTATGCTGATACTGGATTCGGCTCAAGCCAACCAAACACTCCAAGAGGGATCCAAAGAGGGATGCAGGACTTGGCTACCTCATTGTTTGGTTATAGTGAATATAGACCATACATGCAACATGGTTATGGGTATCAACATCAAGGGCCAGACGATGAGGGAGAAGGTTCTTCTAATAATTATTATCCATATTAGGTAAGAATCAATGAATTTTTGTAACAATTATTTTATCTATTTTGTCTAATTTTGTACTGCTTGTATTAATGTACAATGGAATATTACTTTAACTTTCACATGTTCAATGTTTGAAGTTCAATTTTTGTAGTTGTCTACTTCAAAGTTATTGCACTAACTTATTCAGTCAAATGCATGTGTAATGATTTTTGTGATTTTAAGTGATTATTAATATTTTTTATGATTTTTTTATCATATTTTTTAGAATTAATTTAATTTTTTTGACCTTTTATATGGGTTTCGGCCGGTTTCGGCCGAAACCGAAACCGAAACCGAGTCAACTCGGTTTCGGACCCGGGCGAAACCGAGACCGAAACCGAGTTTGCCATCCTTGAACCCACCTGCATCAAGCCATGGGGCAGGCCAAACATCTCTTGGACGGTGCACCACCCTTCCCCACCCCTACCCCCCCACCCCGGCGAAGTCCGTCAGGTCGGAACCCACATGAAACACATTGGTACCCTCCCTGCATTTATGTCCACAATGGGAGTTGATACTGCGACCTCACGCTTATTAGTGAAGTAGAATTTATATTGAAAAGATTTGTTTTAGTACAATTTCCTGCCTTCATTTATGGAGTAAATATTAGATGGCTACTTTCTGTAGAAGATTAGAGGAGGGAGGTACAAAATAACCTCACCTCAATAGCACTGTAGTTTTCACTTGGCTGGTGAGAGAAAAATCTCTCCTCTCTCTCCCTGATTTGTACCTCCTATACTTATTTCAATAAAATTGGTGGTACAATCCACTTTCTTTCAACCAAAATGCATCTGGACCACAAAAGCACATACCACCCATTGAGAAGCCATGCAAGGTTTAAAAAAACAGCTGGTCAAAACTGAAACCGAGAGAACCAGACTGAAACTGGCTGGCATTTCTGCTCTTTTTTTGGATAGAACAGATGAGCTTTATTTAAAGGGATTTTTTCTTTTTAGTCCCTACAAATAAGTGCATTTACATTTTAGTCCCTCAAATACAACTATTTCTTTTAAAGCCCCTACAATCTTCGACGTTATGCAAAAGCGACCCTGCCGTTCGTTCTGTTAACAAGAGTGAAACCTAACCCGGGTTAACTTTACCCAAATGTGGTAAAATACTAAAATACCCCTGGTTCGCCCAGAGAGAGAGAGTGTGTAGGGGCCTAGCCTGGCTGGCCTGGGGAGAGGGAGGGAGAGAGCGCGCAGGGGGGAGAGAGCAGGGGGCCTGGTTGGCAAGGTTGCCGTGGAAGAAGCAATTTCCGATGCTGGAGCGGAGCTGGCGACACGCTCCGGGACGTGGGTTTCTGTTTGGCAGAGCTGGCGAGGTCCGTGGGCATGCCATTCGCCTTCCGCAGCATGGCAGCGAACTGCCTGGACGACGCGCTCAGGGGAGGCCGTCGAGGTAAATTTGGTGATGCAGCTTCACCATCTGCTAGGCAACGCGGAATAGGAAGACACCCCGGGGGGGCGTCTCCCCAACACCGATCAAGTCCATGCTGTGGTGGATCCAGGGGCTGCGCCCCGATATCGTGGAGGTGGTGGAGCAGGAGACCAACCATAACAAGGCGAAGTTCCTGGACAGGTTCACGGAGGCGCTCTTCTACTACTCCACCATGTTCAACTCCCTGGAGGGTGGCGGGCAGCAGTACATGGGGATCGTCATGTTGGCCGAGGAGCGGGCAGCGGCAGAGGCATACCTGCAGTAGGAGATATGCAACATTCTGTGATGTGAGGAAGCCGCGAGGGTGGAACGCCATGAGCATTGGCACGGTGGCAGGGAAGGATGAGCAGGGTGGGGTTCCAGCCGGCCCACCTCAGCTCCAACACCTTCAAGCAGGTCAGCATGCTGCTCACCCACTTCCGAGGAAGGCTACGTCAAGGAGGTCGACGGTTGCCTGACTCTGAGATGGCACAGCCACCCCCTCATCTCCATCTCTGCCTAGAAGGCCCACGCCAACGCTGTCGACGCCACAAGAGACGAGGACGAAGTGCACCACGTGAGGGGTTTGGAAGGTCACCCTCCCTGCTCGTGACTGGCAACCCGGTGTTGATGGGAGTCCACTCCGGCGGCAGCGTTGGCGATGGTGCCCCTCGACAATCCCACCACAGCTGCCCCCAGCAGACCCACCAGGATCCACTCCCGGGTCCAGGCCAACCGTGAGCGCGTAGGGGGAGGGGGAGGGGGAAGGGGAGAGAGAGAGAGAGAGAGAGACGACTAGCATGGGAAGGAAGAGAGAGAGTAGGGGAGAAAAGGTAGAGAGAGAGAGAGAGAGAGACACACACACACACACACAGAGACAGAGCAGCTGGCCCGGTACTAGCTTGGGGAGGAGAAAGAGAGCAGGGGGCCCACGTTGAGGAAGGGCATTTTTTAGATTTTCAGTGCTCCATTACCCTCAAGATGGAATATTCCATGGTAACCACCTAGAAATGATTAGCAACGGCTATCTCTAGGCTTCTGCTATTCCTAGCTTTATCCCGCTGTAGCCTACTTTCTTGCCTTAGCTCTGTCTCCTGCTTCTATCAAAGAAGCCACTTTCACTCCTAGATGCAATGGGATCAAGCTAGCAAAGCTCATTTGTTGAAGCGGTTAAACTTTGATTTTCCCCTCGCCGAGACTGCCCATCTTTCACTCTACTTAGATGAAGCCTCTGAATCTAGATCGAAGAGACTCTTTTTTTTAGGAGTGACTTAGGCCCAGAGGATCTATCTAAGTTTAATTTTACCATATGTGCCCAGTGGGCAAGATAGATTGCTGCGTAATTTTCTAACGTCTGCAAGTCACATGGGTTTTTAATAAGATTCAGAATATTGTAGGGGCTTTAAAAGAAATAATTGTATCCGAGGGACTAAAACGGAAATATGCTTATTTATAGGGAATAAAAAGTAAAAATCCTTTATTTAAAAGGAATCTGAAGATACATTTTTTACATTTTTAGAATTTTTTAACATTTTGAGACTTATTTCAAGTATAAGAAATTGTAAAGGAGCATCTCCAAGGGATATGGGGTAAAACTAACCTCACATCTTGCCAATAGACTGTGCTACCCTTCCTGAGGAGGCCATCCAACAGTTTGAGGCTCGGTTGCATGAGGATAAGCTTCTAAAACCCAGCCAAACTTGGCTAAGGGCAAAGTCCACTAATGTTTAGAGAGCACATTGAAGCTATGTGATTTAAAAGGGCTTCAAACTTTACTAATTTAAACAAGGACTAATGCTATATTATTTTCATTACAGGGATTACAATTATAATAGACCATTGAAATTCCCCACACAGAGAAACACGGATCTTGGATTGGGATTTTTGATGGGTGGTTAGCGGGTGTCATGTGTGTCTGTGAACACCTACCTCCCAGGTGAACCCCGAACCCCTGACTCCTAAATCTGATTTTAGAAAGTTTAAAACCAGTGACTTCTCTTCCCAATTCAGTCAAGTTGTTTAAGAAAAGATATTTACCATCTACCCTTAATGGTTGTTTTGTAAAAATCTTGAATATTGTGTAAACATACAGTATCATGTACAGGTCGCCTATTCCATGGAGCATCTTCTCCAAACAGTAATGTCATTGAGCTCATCCATTAATCTTCGACACATGGTATTGTTGATATACACATTCCATATGGCTCAGCCACTCAGGATCTTGCTTCCTTTGGTCTCATTGAGAGGATTGATATCAAGGTTTAAAAAACTGGTTTTAGGGACCAGAACAGTCCAGGCCAATTCAGGTTCAATTTCCCAGGCCTATTTTGGCCAAAACTGACCGATTCTGGCCAAAAACCAGCCACCGGAACTGGACCAGCCAGTTTTTTAAACTTTGATTGATATACACATTGACAGGGACCTGGGATTCTTTTCCAGTTTTATCTCACTGGAAGGTTTTTGTCATTTTTAGACTTTTCACAGACAAGTAAAGTGCCCAATATTCCTTTGCCTCTTGTTTTTTCTTCTTGACATCTTAGTTTCGGCTCAATGACAAATCTTCAGAGGCTGGTTCATGCCTACCTTAAGATAGCAAAACAATTGTATGACCCTCACAGATAGATGGTCCCAGTTTAATGAAATCAGCACCGAGCGCTGTTATTACTAGGGGGAACAAAAAGACACATTGGTCATCATCCTTGGAACATCATAAAAAATACTGTTGTGTGAGGGTTTCTAGTTAGGGTAGCAGACAATTGCTAGATGAGAACCTAGATAGGGTAATTGTTTGTAGAACATACCTTGTGGATGATGCCAGATGAAATAGCAGGTGCAGCCAGGTTACCTCCACATTCCCATAGAACCGAAAGATAACCTCGGTGGTAACAGTATTCCATAAGATCTCTGGGGTTCAAGCTATCAAACTCCACTACTTCAACACCTTTTGATGCAAGAACTTTCTGGAACCTCTTTCGGGCTCCCCTTTGTGTAGCAACAATTGTGTATGCATCAGAGGTATTCCAGAGGTTTGCATCTTCGGGAAGATCAAGAGTTTGTGACATTACAATTCGCACAGGAACATGGCCAACCCTAAGCCTGTTAGTCAACCGTGGATCTAGAGGCAACAGTGAATGCAATATGTCACAGAAAAGTTGACAGCTACATTATTATATTTGGCAAAGTGAAAATCAGGTAAACCGAAAATATATACCATCCCGACGTACAGTATTTCCTCCTACAATAACAGCATCGCTCCTTGCCCGCAACTCAAACACTCGGTTCCGAGACTGCTTGTTGCTTACCCATGAGGCATGTCCACTGCTTGCAGCAATTTTTCCTGTTACCCCCAAAGCAAAAGACTATCAGGAGACACAGTTTTTTTTTTTGAAAGAGGAATCTTGTCATGTTCAAAGCTCAAACACAAAAAATTAAGAAAAGGCTAAAGCTCACCATCTAATGTCATAGCATATTTAAGAATGGAGTAGGGAACACGATATGTAGCTCTATAGAGCAAAGGAGCGTTGACAAGAAGGCAGGATTTCAGAGCTTCCTGCAATATTGCATTCCAAAACACTAGATAAAATAATAACACATACAAAATACTGTGTGGAGAGATGAGAGACAGTAAATGAGACTACATGATAGGAGCACAGAAAACAGGTCTATATACCACCTCCTCAGCTGAAAATAGAAGAAGCAATGCACTTAAGTCTGTAAGATGCTATGCCACAAAAATGCAGAGTATAAAAATAGTCTACCTAAAGACATGCAAATTATGCAGATTAATAAAAAAAATGGAAGGTGACCAAAGGAGGCCACAATTCATTAAAATAAACACACAAAGGCTATAGAGAGGCTAAAAAAAGGAAAACCCCTGGACTCTTCCAAGATGGTAGAATCTTGACAGGGAACAGAAAATATAGTCCATCTTTTCCATTTGACTGAAACTACTACCAATTACATTGATCATGCACACCTCTTCGCATGTCTTCAAGGACTATCTGCTACATCGTTTGCCAATGAGGTCTGAGCTCGTGTAACATGAATTTTTAAAGCACAGTCATGTCTGCGGGAGGCTCACACCAGGCATAATCTGGAGATCAAGAGCTGGTTTGATGGGTTCAAAAAAATTTCCCCAGTATTTTTTTCATAACTCGTCATTTAATGTTAGGGTTTTTAGGAGTAAGCCCCTATAAAAAATTGAAATTAAAAAAGGCCCTCTAATCTCACTATTTATTAATAAATCACCAAATTCTTCTCTGATAAAGGAAAAAACCCTTCCGGTCTGTCTCCGTCAGAAAAGTTTGAGTTAACTTAACCCGACCATGGTCTATCTTAAGTCGGGAAGAGTAAAAGACTAAAAAAAATCTTGGTTAATTGAGAGAGAGAGAGAGAGAGAGATGAGGGCGCCGGTGGGGGTCTCCCCCTCCAGCGCACCCACCAGTGCCAGTACCCCCTTCTGTAGCCAGAGCGTCTTCTCTTTGTCCTCCTCTGCCGGCTCGTCCATGATCTCCGCTAGTTTCCTCATAGGCGCCGCCACCATCTCCATCTCGCCCGGCGACAACACACCCACCTCGCCGGGCTGGGCCAACGCTTCATCAGTGGCATTGCGCCGGCCGCCGTTGATCCTCGTCCCCGCCTCCCCACAAACCTCCCTCACCATCGCCCTCCATTGCCTTATTGGCGACGATGTGCAGTTCCGTCACCTTCACCGTTGCCTCCCTCCCCCTCTGCCCCACCATCAGCTCTCTCGCCATCTCTTCTATGCACTCCCTCCACACAAGCCCACTTCGTTTGTCGTCGGCTGACCGAACTCGGAGTCCAATACCGAGCTCTTCCACCACCAACTTCTCGTTGAGATGTTGTTTCGCCGTCATCGGCCACGCCATAATGGGCACCCCTGCGCAGATGCTCTCTAGGACGGAGTTCCAACCACAGTGGCTGAGGAACCCCCTCACCACGGCGTGGGACAGCACCTCTATCTGTGGCAGCCACTCCCTAGCCACCATCCCCCTCCCTACCACCCTCTCTTCAAACCCTGCTTCAGCAGAGGCGACCCCCTTCATCTTCGGCCGCACCACCCAGAGGAAGTCCAGCCTCGAGTTCTCCAGCGTCAGCGCAAGTTCCTCCATTTGCAGCGCCGGAATCTCCGCCTACGTTCTGAACGAGACGTATCGGACCGGCTGTCCTTCCGCCGGCCAAGCGTCGAGCCACTCAGCGTACTTCACGGGGAGGGACCGCCGAGCCTCAGTTGGCTAAGTCTGCAGACAAAGGGGGCCGATGCTCCAGCCCTTGGATTGGAAGTGTTGATTCCAGTGGTTTGCGAAGGTGACCTCCATCTCGTAGAAGCTGTTCACAATGATCTCGCAGCTCTCGGATGTGCTCTTCGCCTGCTCGAGGAAGAAGTCCTTCTCCTGGCAATCGGTGTCAAGGTTGTCCATGGGCGGTGGGAGGTCGGCCTTGGTAAGCTGGATGTGAGGGTAACTCGGCTTGTAGAACGGCTCGACTTCAGAGGCAGCAACAGCAGACCTCCCCCAACATCAGTGCCAAGGTGGAGCAACAACAGCTGGTACTTTCAATCATGAACGATCCTGTCATGAGTTGCATCTCCGGCGAGGCCCGCTTTCCTAGCTACGACATGAAGTTCACGATCCTCCGCCCACCGCCTTCCGTCCTCCGTCAGGGTCTAAGGGGGGGCGGAGAGGGATATAGGGAAAGAGCGGGGATGGGGCCACCAGAGGGGGGCGCCGTGGGGTAGAGAAAGAGAGCAATGCAGAGGGAGGGGAAGAGAGAAAGGGGAGGGAGAATCAGAGGGGGGATGGGACCGCCGGAGGGAGCACCGGGGTCGAGGGAGCATAGAGAGAGGGGGGGGGATGGGGCCACCGGAGGGGCATGGGGAACGATCCGGTCCTGCCACCACCACTATCGTCGGGCATCCCTGGCCATCGACGTGTCTCCCCTTTGATTGAATGGGGAGAGAGAGAGAGAACAGTAGGGTAAAACAGAGAAAGAAAAAATTAACGGTGATAAGAAAGAATATTCTCCAGAATATTCTTCCTTTTAGACGGTGGTTAACCGTATGGGCTTTCAACCAAAGGTTAGAAAATTTTGGGGGTTAAAAAATAAATAGTTGTATTAGGGGGGCTGATGTCTAATATAGTATAGATTGTAGGGGTCGAAAGCTAAAAATCCTTAAATGTTATTTCCAATGATTAATGCAATCAATGAGAAGAATGTGTATGCCTATTTTTGCTAGAATTCTATCTTTATACCGAAAGTTTCTTGGTTTCACAATTGTCTCACTTGAATAGGAGGAAAGATACAAGAAACTGAGTGAGGCAAAACCCACTACCACAAAAAAAGAAAGTCCAACAGGTATGTTCCAAAGTGTACTCTACCAGAAACACAGGACTTTACAACCTAAACATCTCACAAACATCTCCGTTGGATCCACCAGCTATCCCAATAATTAACAACATCGCAGCTTTTTGTATTCCTCAGCATTCACAAGTACGCCTTTCATCGCGTTCATCATGTCACTTGTTTTTATAAAGGAATCAACTTTTACGATAACCTATATAGAATTGCATAAAGAAATAGATTGGATTATCCTGCAGACCTGAGATGGTGTAATACATCAAAAAAGGAACTTCAGAAGGACATATGGAATTCTTGACCTAACCAATCCATGTCCTTCAAAGCCAATAGTTGTTTTAGTGCCATCAAGACACCACCAATTACCTCTCTCACATGCAAGAACATTGTGATTCAAGCAAACTGCCGGAACTTAGAGAAACTGAGAAATTCCAAAACTTCTTATATTAAGGGTATCCATACATATTAATGAAATCATCACTGCAAAAGCATCAAATTGGACCAACTACTATGCATCTCTGGGTTGAAAGGATATTGCTGCATGGCTTAATAACAATTTGGATTTCTTTTGGAAGACAGAAAGCCCACTATTCATTAAAAATGTAAAATGTTACAAAACATAAAAGAAAGAATAAAGATCCCCTTATCCGACTACTCCTGCTACATATCAAGATATTAAGCGATGCACCTCATGCAAACAAGGTTTCATGAAAAAGAGAAAAAATTACGTAACAATACATCAACCCCTTCAATCAACTGTGATGGTGCTATCCTCCATTCTGGCAATAATCATTCAATTAACTGAAAGAAAGAGAAGGTTGCACAGAATTCATCAGATATGATCATCCAAAGGATTGCCGAATAGTGTCCTAAACCAGAGTTGTCTACCGCACTCCCCCCAACAAACTTGATGCTAAAATCATCCATTCCAAATAATCAGTCAATTTGTCAAAAGAAATATATGATTGCATGGAATTCATCAGACCTCACCGTCCATCAGGGTTGGCAGTATCGGCCGAAACCGATACGTTTCGGCCGAAACGTATCGGTTTCGGCCTATACCGAAACCGAAACGGGCATTTGCACTGTAGCAGGGCCGATACCAAAAATAAAATATTTTTTAATGATTTCGGACCGAAACCGACCGAAACCGTCCGGTTTCGGTCCGAAACCGTCCGAAACCTAACTTGTTTTCGGGCCGAAACCTAACATTTTCATAGATTGCCCCCTTTTCTAACTGTTTTGAACCGGTTTCGGCCGAAACCGAAACCGATACCGAGTCGTATCGGTTTCGGACCCGGCCGAAACCGAGTCCGAAACCGACACTGCCATCCTTGCCGTCCATAGGATTGCCAGTAGTGTTCTAAACAAGAGTTGTCTAACCTCCTCAACTGGACACAAGTGTCTCTACCATTTTATCATCTCTAGTATGTGTCAAATTAAAACTCCTTACAAAGCCACTACTGCACTTGATGAAGATGTGACCCATAGACTCCTCGCCAATTCCACAAAATGCACAGTTTCTTTTCTTTTCTTTTTTTGGGATGAAAGTGGGTGGTACCACTATTGTATTAAAAGTAAAAGAGGAGCACAAGTATTGTCAATAAGTTCCCAAAAGACTCCTTATACATCAAAGGCCCACACAAAGCTAGTGTGGCCCACATTAACCCCCCAACAAAACAAAAATGGAAGAGTTGTGAGGATTCACCTTGCAAAAGAGCTCCGCCCAAAACATAACCAGACTTTCCACAGCTCTTGCTTCCCCTCTGAACGTCCTGTTGTTCCTTTCCTCCCATAAACCCATAGAGTAGCATGGAGAATCATCCACCAGACGAATCTATCCCTTCTTAGGCTCCAGCTTCTGCTCCATTTCCCAATGAGGTGGTGCACCTCTCTCTAGCAGCCAAGAGCACACTGTGTCCTCCTAGCGAGCTCCTCGCACACCCCCTATGAGTAGGTGCAGCCTACAAGCAGGTGGACCAAGGTCTTATCCTACACTCCACACAGCCAACAAGTAGAGCATATGCCCTGAAGAAACGGAACCAGCCTATGACAGGTGGGAAGCATCCCGTGGAAAATCCTCCATGTAAGTAGCTTCACCTTCAGCGGACAAAAAAAATGCACAGTTTCTATTAATACTACTTAGGGCTTTTACAAGACCATCAGGCAGTGGGTAGTCTACCAACAGCCACTGTCCAAAAGAATATTTTGAATCTTCTTGGAATGACGATATCCAACGCTGACAGATGACACAAAACATTCCAGCTGGCTGCTTCACATCTGCTAACAAGGAACCTAACAGAATAGAGTCATGTCCTTCCCAATCACCATATTCTCTTGTCCTGCAATCTTCGCCCAGTAGACTGGTTCTAATAGCTGAAACAAATCAGTCAACCCTATGATTTCCAGCTTCACGACCCACTTACCGCCTGTCCTGTTTCAATTTCAGATCAAGTTAACCAATTGTTCTTTTTCTACAGTGATACTCTGTAATTACGGAGTAGCTGCCCCTCCTTTTCCTCGGATCTGATTCCGGTCTTGCAGTGCCAAATGGAAGGTTGATCTAGTTAGAACTGGCCTTCTTTCTCGGTTTCTTTCATTTTTCCCCTTTTTGTCCAAAAAGTGTAGCAGTCCTTGTGGATGTCCATGGAAACGATTCTGCAGATGTCCAACAACCCTGGTTGTTATTCCACTTTTTCCGTAGCACAGAAGATAAAGGTTTCTGGAATATGCACCTTAGCATTGCACTTTTTAGAAGGCGACCGAAATGCCACAAATCATTAAAGAGATAATAGGCAATAGTACATAAGGGACCAAATTCACACACTCAAATACAGTAGTGTTCCAAGGTGGTTGGAACCACTGCCACCCAGAACCCAGAACCCACAAACCCCAGCTAAACAGACTAACTGTGCTTACAAAACCAAAATTTTCCAGTTATACAGGCTAGAGATGAGCCAGGATTCCACAATCTTTTTACCCAAGATACAGAATGTCATTCCTGAAGAAATAAAATACAATGCCTGATGATCTCTGCAGGTCTCCTAACTTCATCTCTAAAAATACTGTTGATCCTTTCTCTCCAGAATCCAGATAGACCACAACATAGCAATTAGACAGTTTTTCCATATAAATTCTTATTTGAGTGGATTCATACTGTCCCAAACCTGCAGAAATGTTGTAATATCTGACAAACCAGGCCAAGTGATTCCCAGAGTCCTGAGAAAAAATCCTCCAAACTATATCAATAATGCCACAGTTGAGGAAGAGGTGACCTACCGATTCCACAAAAACCCCACAAAAAGGACGAGCACCCTTAATATTAGTCAAGAACCTCTTGAGTCTCTCCCCTGTAAGGACCCTTTTCCATGCTACTTTCTGCATAAAAATTCAGAATTTAGCAGGAATGCCTTTGTTGCATACCTGCTTAAGCCAAGCTACTTTCTACCCCCAGACATGAGAACTTTAACTGCAGACTTGACTGGGAAGATGCCACCACACTTGAACATCAGGTCTATCTGGTAAGATTCTGACCTTATGAAGAACGGCTGAGAGCTCCAGGAATTCCTGAGTTTCCCTTTCAGTCAGATTCCCATGGAATGTTAAATTCCAAACTTGCTGCTGGCTCACAACCACAATCAAGTTGTTGATTCTCTGATTTAACTGAACAGGTGACCGCACAGAGGTTAGGAAATCTAGCGGCCAGAGATGTATGCTCCCACCAAGAGTTCTCTCAAAAAAGTGTAGTCTGCCCATGCACAATGTTTATTTTGGAAGAACACCTGAAGAAATCGATCCTTCTGCATATGTGTCTCCAAAGCAAATGGCTGTCAAAACCCCGATTGTCGGTGAGTCCAAGGGATACAAACTCACCTCATCATCCCACCCCCGCCAGAAAAAAAAAAACACAAATAATGTGATTGATTTGTTATGTATGTGTAACATCATTTTTCACCTCAGGTAAAAATCAAAGTTGGATAAATCACAAGATACACGATTGTTATACTTTAGAAAATGTATTACCTCAAACACTTTGCTCTGTAAATCTTCTGCAATAACATCAACCTGCAAGCCTTCATTTCTTAGTATACGTATTGCACTTCCTCGTAGATGCGGAAGAGGATGCCTAAGACCCACGACAACTCTTGTGATCCCTGCCTATCAATGAAACATTAGTGCCTTAGAAACATACACTGATTAATTTACCAACTGTGATCCCATAATAAAAAATTGGGGGAAAATTTTACCATCATGGTGCCTAGTAGAATATGAATTACATTGTGTCAACAGTTCAAACAGAGAAAGATGATAGATAAAAAGGAGCTCCTCACTCATGATTATGATGCCAATAAAACCAAGGAATTGACAATACCAAAGAACCACGGAACTTGAAGTTATATCTCCTTTCATAAGAAAGCCATATACTTCTTTTATCTACTTCCATGGTCACGGACAACTATGAGAAGGGCTCATGTTATACAGGTAAACTGGATTTCACCCAAGTAAGTCACTTCAGACGAGGAGTGAGAAAACAAACGAGAGACTTTAAGGTTCTGTAAGATCGAGGACTAAGCAAGCGGCATCTTGACGACCCAACAAACCATTACTAGCATTGAAAATAAAATCTGGACCAAAACTAAAATGGCAAACAAATTTTATAGATCTGCATCCGAAACTAAGAACAACCACATAATAAATCATAAATTGCATTCACACATACGTATTCCAAATTGAAAGGCATATAAGATGGCAGGCATGAGCGATGCACATTCAACATATACATCGCGCCGAATCATGAACCGGTGGATTAGTTGATAACAGCAGTGGCGGGGATACCTTTACGAGGGACAAGACTGGAGTCTGGTCGCCGTAGCAGTCACCGGGTTCCAAGTTGAGGTAGGCAGTGGCGCCACGGCAGAGCCCGTCGGCCGCCTCGACGGCCTGCAGCTCGGCGCACTTGGTGCCCTGCGCGTACAGAAAGCCCTCCCCGACGACGTGCCGGCCCCTGGCAACCACGCACCCGAAGTTGGGGTGGGGCGATGTCAGGCCCGCAGACAGGTCCGCGACGTCGGCGGCACGGCTGACGTGGGCGGCGTCCAGGGCGTGGTTGGCGGCAGCGACGGAGGGGTCGCCGGCCGTGCTGCTGCGAAGGCAAAACACCGGGCGGAGGACGACTCCTCCCCGTCCGAAGTAGTGGTAGTAGCAGAATCCCGGGGCGGACAGCAACGCCGTCATCCCGTCGCAAAGTGATGTGGCAGTGGGAGGGGGGAGACTGGAAACAAAATGGCATGTTATTAGGGGGTTGCATTTTTCTGGATTTTTCGGATGACGAAGAATTACGAGAAATATTATCTTAAAAATAAAAATTTATAATAAATGATTTTTATTAAAATACAAATATATATTTACAACTTTTGTCAAAAAAATGTGAAAATAAAATTTTATCTTTGTGTTAAGTCGTTTGAGAGAGAATTGGATGGAATTTTTTTCTCATAAATTATCTATTTTTCTAAATCTTTCGACATAAACATAGATCTCATGAAAAAGTGAATACTCAAAATATGTGAAAAAGTATTTTATTAAATAACTTTTCACGACTTTATAAAATTTAAAAGTTAGTTAAAAATAAAATTATTAAAAATATAATTAAATAGATTGTCATTATATTCACTTAGTTAATTATTTTATTTAACAATTAAAGTGGTCGTGTAAGTGAAAGGAGGAAATTGTAAAAAATATTTAAAGATTAATAATATAATTTTATAATTAACTTTTGAATTAAATTATATTTTTAATTATTATTCGATGTCCACTTAATAGTTATGCATATAATTGAAAATATTAATCATTCATTAATAAAAATTTATATTATATATATATATATATATATGAATACATATAAGAGTGTGGTTTTTTACATGTTAAACGTAAAATAAATTAAATATTTCCTTTTACATAGTATAGATAGATTAAAATGAAAGATGGAGAGAGAGAATTGGATCTTCATCTAATGTGAAGGTCCACTAACTTTACATGATGTTGTGTAAAATAACATAGTTGATGTCCGTAAAAGGAATGTGATCTTTTTATCAATATACTGTTGATCAACGTAGGGAACAAATAATAAACATAGATAGACTAAATCAAATTATTTCTTTTGTCATATAAAAAGGGATTCCCACTCGTAAAATAACTCATCAGATAATATAATGTCAAATAATTAATTTTGTCATGTCTTAATTATTTTGTGTTGAAATTTGATTGTAAAAATATGACAAAAGAAATATCACGTGACGAGAGTTATGAACATGTAATTTTTAACAATTTAAATTAATTTATAATTTTTCATGTAATAACAATATATATGAAAATAATTGTAAGATCTCTCTAATATTAAATAATATGTTAGAAATTCTAATATAGACATATGACATACGTAATAAATTTTTAAATATTAAAAAAATAATATAACTAATATTAGAAAGTTAATATTCTATTAAAAGAAAAAAAAGTAAAGCATCGTTGAAATGATTCTCATCTTTTATTAGGTCATGCGACTTAATAGTGACAGTAAGTAAGATTCTGAAAATAATTTACATCTGACGTGTTAAAAACTCAATCATATTGACTTGAACAATAGGGGCCCTTTTGATAACCGGGCGGGGGTAACGTAATCGACCCCAAAGGATCGATTACGCTACCCGAGGTCGGTTAGTCGCGGCTGTGTGAGGGGAAGGTGGGGCCTTCTCTCTCCTCAACTAGCGCAACCCCCGACAACCCTGCTATCAAAGCGGGCCTAGAAGATTCGATTGACAAGTAGAAGACAGATTGAAAAAGAGAAGTTTGAATGAAATAAATATGTTTTGGATGAAAATATATATCTTGATTAAAAATTATAAGTTTAGATTGAAATATATATATATATTGATTTTAATATATAAAATTAATTAAAATTTATATTTTTCTAATTTAACGTTAGAGAATGAAATATAAATAGATAGACGAATGAAGATGTAGAGAGTTAAGAGACATGAGGGACATTTTATTGTGATCTTTTTAAAAATTAATTATAGTTTAATAATAAAATATATATTTTCTAATCTAAAGAGATAGAAGAAAAGATACGCAAGTAGGTAAACGAAGATAGAGATAGTTTATAAGAGATGAGATAATTTTAATTTATTTTTTATTCAAATTCAATTAAAGACTAACTAGAATAAGATGATATTTTTAAGAATTTAATAATAAAAATAGATAGTAACGATATAAATAATTTTACAGGTAATTAGATTATCAAAAATAATTTAAAAGTAAAATAAGTAATTCTATAATAAAATTTATAAGTATTTCACTTCCTCGTATATATAGAAGAGGATGTCGATTCACGACAATTCTTATAATTACTGCATATCAGTAAAATATTAGTGACCTAAAAATATATAATAATTAATTTATTAATTATGATGATATAATAACAAATTGAGAAAAATTTATCATTATGATGCTTAGTGGAATATAAATTTCATTATGTCAACGGTACAAGCATATAAAGATAATTGATAAAAAAAATTCTTCATTTATGATCATGACACCAACAAAACTAATCAATTGATAACATCAAAGAACTTAAAAGTTTTATCTCATTTCATAAGAAAAATATATACTACTTTATCTTATTCCATGGTTACTAATAATTATGAGAATGCCCCATGTTATACAAACAAAATAAATTTCGCTCAAGTAAGTCACTATTTTAGATTATATTTGGTATCACTTTTTTAAATAGATTCTAAATATTATAGGGTTTAAAGTGACAAATATGGGAGATACAAGTGCATTTAATGCACTTTTTAAAAATTTAATGCTCAAAATTTTCTCCTCGTATTTTAAAGAGAGATAAGCACAAAAGTGTATCTTTTTTTTCTCCACCAAAAACTCATTTTGAGTTACTTCTGGAAATAAATAAATTCTCAATGATTAATTGGGGTTCACATGTTTCCACAATCTCCACGTCAAATTATTTTTATTCTCACTCATCTTATCAAATGCAATCTTATACGATGAGTTAGAAAGCAAACGAGTGACTTTAGGGGGTCTAGAAGGCTGAGTTTGGAAATAATTGGAGAAAATAGATTATTTTCAAAATATCTAGAAAGAGATTAAGTTATATTTGGGGAAATTTTGAGTAATTTTAAAGTGATTTTTCTCTCTCTATCTCTCTCTAAACCTCAAAATCCCCCCATGGGAGAATCTCATGGGATATGTACACATTTGTAAGGGATTGTGAAGGGGTGGAAATTTCAATGATTGGAATCCTCATAATCTATTGTCATTCAAAATGCAGCATAAAAATAGGAACTAAGCAAGTGACATATCGACGACCTAATAAAGTATTACTAACATTGAAAGTAAAATATGGAACAAAAGTAAAGTGACGAACAAATTTTACATATATACATTCGAAACTAAAAGCAACCACATAATAAATCATAAGTTTCATTCACACATTTGTATTTCAAGTTGAAATACATATGAGAATGACAGGACGAGTGATGCACATTCAACATATACATCGAGCCGAATAATAAATAAATTGATTTGATTTGATAATTGTAATGACAAAGACACTACCTCTATGAGGGATGATTTGATAATTGTAATGACAAAGACACTCTAACAAGGGATCGAACCTGTGACCTCCCTATCGTGGGGGAGGTCGTGAACCATCAAGGCACGTCTCAAGTTTAAGATTTTAGATCATTAGTAATCAAGATATGAAGTTCAAATAAGACACAAGATTACAACATTCATATAAACTATCTTTCATGATAATTACTTTTATTGTAAATATCTAATTTAACCGTCAAGGCACGTCTCAAGTTTAAGATTTTAGATCATTAGTAATCAAGATATGAAGTTCAAATAAGACACGAGATTACAACATTCATATAAACTATCTTTCATGATAATTACTTTTATTGTAAATATCTAATTTATTTAGTAATTTTTCTTATAAGATTATACTTTGTTTGAATATTTGCGTAGAGTAATACTTACTGCACTGTCTAGCTTGGTGCACTACTAGACAGTGCAGTAGGTTAAAAAAAAATCTTTACGTGTTGGGGCTAACCTATTATACATGTTCATATTGTCTGATATGAGATTAGATGTTTTTTTTTAAAAAAATTAAAGATCATATACTTTTAATAGGACAAACATAGTAGTCCCATAATTGATCTTCAATTTTTTTTTTTTTTTGAGCTATTTGAGATTGGATTGTGCATAGACATAGGATAAGTTGATCCCTACTTGTAAAAAAATATAATTTTTTTACCTATGTTAACTGATGAGATCTCGAGTCTCATCTTGACGTGCTCACCTAAAAGATGAATGGAAGAGTCCACACGTAGGACTCCTCCACCCACATCTCTCACCTTTCCTGATACTGATAGAGATGAGGAGAGGGGTTAGACGTGATGAGGAGTGAGAAAGAGAATCATTGGAGGGAGAGAGAGAGAGAGGAGAGAGATTTCAAGAAACCTTTTGTAATATTTTAACTTACGATGATATTTTTCCCTAATTTTTCATTAATAAGATGGGGAAGATTGGGCCCTATGGGTCACCTCCCTCTATGTTATTCTCCCAAACCCAATTCCAACTTGGTATCAGAGCCGTCCCGTCGCCGTCGGGAGGAGCCTGCGTTGTCGTCGCCGGACTCGCCTTGAAGGAAACCCGCAGACGTCGGTGGACGCCTGTGGTGTCGCCGCCCGGGAGGGAGCCCGCGGAGGCCTCCGAGGGTCTCCGTACATTGTCCGGCTCTCTGTTGGCGCCAACTGCCCTTTGTGGGCGTCGACCGCCCTCCGCGGGTGCATACGCCGGTGGCCCTCTGCTAGTGCCCAGGAGACACCGCACGGCTACGCGCTGGCCCTCCACACTCCGTTGCGTCCCTGCACTCCAGCACCTCCCCATGTCGCTGTGCCCTCCCTGCCGTGAGCTATGCTTGCTGATTTATATATATTGATGATTATTATGTTTGAATGGTGAATGTGGGTCACACGATAAAGTGATAGTGACGTTGAGTTTTTTTACTGTTGATGGTATAATTATATTGTGGGCCACATGACGTTGAGTTTTTTTACTTTCGATGGCATAATTGTGGGTCACATGATAAAGTGGCAGTGATGTTGAGTTTTTTACTGTTGATGGCATAATCGTGGGGTGTTAGGTGGTCCCCATTTTTTGTTTGTTGATGTCATTTCAACAGGGATGGACAATCTGGTTACTATAGAGGATCTTGAAAATTTTATTGGACGTCTTATCTCAGCTCAGATATCTGCTGTACAATCTGCCATTACTTCAGGTAGTTCACCCCGAGAGATTGCATCTCTTAATGCTTTGCAAGTGGCGGTCAAACTTGATGGATCGGCAACATATATATTTGACTTGGGCAAGAAGTACTCGTTTGCTTGTGCAAAGTCGAGGTTTGGAGGAATATCTAACTAGGACTGCGAAAAGGCCTACTCATGGTAAGTCTGGGGTGACTCAATGGGCAATGAGAAATTTTGTTGTTTTGACGTTCCTGTTGAATATGATGGTGCCTAGTGTTGCTCGGAGCGTGCAGTTGTTGGAGACTGCACATGTAGCCTGGGAGGCAGTGGCCCAACTATTTTCTCAGAAACTTAATTCTGCACAGGAGTTTGAGATCCGGTCCCAGTTGAGGGAGCTTCGTCGGGGGTGAGTTGTCTGTAACATAGTATGCTACAGAACTGAAGCGGCTATGGTCTAAGGCAGATCATTATCGCACCTTTGTTCCTAAATGTTCAGCGTATGTTGAAGGTTTTTAGAAGTTTCTTGAACATGAACGAGTACAAGACTTTCTTTATGGGTTGAACACGGAGTTTGAGTCTGTTCGTGTTCGACTCTTAGCTCGTGATGCTTTTCCTACCTTAGCACAGGCTTTCTCTACTGTCCCAAGTTAGGAAACCCGACGACGAGTTACTTCTGCTGTGAGTGCTCCGATAAAATCAGCTCTTATAGTACAACCTCAACAACAACAATTTGAAGAGAAGGTGTGTCACGACTGCAATAAGCCTGGACACATCAAGGCACACTGTTGGGAGCTTCATGGTCGTCCTGCTCAGCGTGGTGGTGGCCGTGGTGGTGGCCGTGGAGGAGGCTGTGGTCGAGGTCATGGTGTTGGACAGGTTCATCTCTCTGTGGAGACTGAGGGTAGCACAGTTGGTTTGTCTGCTGAGGAGTATCAGACTCTTCGCAAGTTAATGGAAAAGCATGAGGCATTCTTTGGCACTACTTCCTCTGCAACAGAGACACCTAGCCAGCCTGATGGGTATACTGACTCTTCCCTTTTTGCACAGTCAAGTAATGCATCTAACATTGTCTATGCCCTCGGTTGTGTAGATAGAAAATCTGACTCTTGGGTAATAGACTCAGAAGCCTCCAGTCACATGACAGGTCCATCCACCTCTTTTCGATCCTACCTCCCATGCTCAGGTAGGGATAAAGTCCACATTACTAATGGATCATTTACCTCTATCTCAGACAAGGGATCTGTGGATTGTACCCCTACTTTGCGATTATCTTCTGTCTTACATGTTCCTTCTTTTCCTACAAATCTACTTTCTATTAGTTCCATTACTAAAGATTTGAATTGCTCTGTCACTTTTTGGCCTTCTCATTGTCTTTTTCAGGAGTTGAAAATAGGAAAGACAATTGGATGTGGTAAAATTCACAATGGACTATACTATTTGGAGGCTGAATGATGCAGTTTGAAACTTGTTGGGGAGAGATCTGCTCTTGCTACTGAGGATGATATTTCAAAGATGATGCTATACCATCGAAGGCTGGGACATGTCTCTTTTCCACTTCTTGCTAGGTTATTTCCTTCTTTAGCAAATAAATACAGTAAAAATCAACTGCATTGTGATCACTGTGAGTTGGCCAAACATACATGACGTGTTTATCCTGTTTCTGGAAATAGAAGTTCCATACCTTTTGAGATTGTGCACTCTGATGTATGGAGACTTTGTAGTACTTCTGCTGCTATAGATCATCAATGGTTTGTGACTTTTATTGATTGCTTCAGTCAAGTTACATGGGTTTATTTGTTGAGAAGTAAATGAGAAGTTCTTAGGTACTTTCAAGAATTTCATAAGTTAGTGGACACACGGTTTAGTGCTAAGATCAAGATGTTACGCTCTGATAATGAGACAGAGTACACTAACGGGGAATTCTGTAAGTATCTTCATACTCATGGAATTATACATCATACTACTTGTGTTGATACCCCTGTTCAGAATGGAGTGGCTGAGAGGAAGAATAGACATTTATTGGAGGTGACCCAATCTTTATTATTTACTATGCATGCTCCTAAGTTTTTATGGGGAGAGGCTGTGTTGACTGCTGCATATTTAATAAATCGAATGCCTCTCAGGACTCTTGATTTTATGTCTCCCCTTCAGTGCCTTGTGGGGTCTACTAGCTATATAGTTCTCCCTAAAGTGTTTGGTTGTGTGTGCTTTGCCATAGATCATACTGTAAGGTTTCGTACAGCATCTACGGGCGACGCAGCGGATAACAAAAATTTAATTTGCCCGATTCCGGTGTTATGGAAAGCTTAATCTGTGCTCTAATCGGTGTTTCTAATACCCTAATTACGGGTTGCGTGTTTCACCTTGCGCGGAACGACGCTGTCCGCGATGCTCGATGCAGAATAACGAGCCGCACAGCTGTACGGCCTCTAGAGCAGATCCACACGGACCCTTGCGCAGCGACGGTACCTCCCCGGCACAACTTTCCCCGGCTCTAACACCTTCTGGAGAGAGAGAGAGCAAGGGGGAGGTTAATCCTCTCCCTTAAGCTTAATGCTTGTTAGCTTAAGGGAAGGAAGGAAGCAAGAGTTCGAATGAACTCACGTATGTGGCTATATATAGAGTTTAGGTTTATTAGAAAAGGGTTCTAAAAGACCAAAACTGTATATATGTCCTATCTCATATTATACATATGTATTAAACTCCGTTTACACTCCTTTCCAAAAGGAATTAAATGGAAATAATACATACACTCGTATAATAATAATCCGTCACCCAAGAATCCATTGTGTGTGATCCTCTAGGCCCACAGTCACTCTAGTTTAAGGTCCATTAACTTCTAATTCCTAATTAGAAGTAAATTAAACGTATTCTTCGCTTCTACTAGAGCCGAACAATAGTTTAATTTATTCCGAACCTTTGATCACGTTGGGTCAAGCAAATCCGCGTGATCCTAGATGACCCCGGGTTTAAACCAATCTGTCTGGTACCTGTAAGTCCACAGTTACCGCATCGATATAATCCCTCGCTCATTCTATGAGTCTGGTACGATCGAGGGTACGGTTTCTGTCAAACCCCATGATCGTGCCATTTGACTATGACCTCCTTAAAGTGTATGACGTCCGTCCTAAACAAACTCATACGACCCTAGCCAGGGATTTAACGGAGCGTCAATGTCATGACCCATTAACTGTCTGATATATACCCGACAGTGAGCGATCCCTTCTTGACCATTAATGATCTTCACACGTATCCTGGAGTGGTTAATGACTCGGCAACTCATGACTTATGGTTAAAGTCACTTAGCTAAGTAATTAAACCATTCCAGTCCTCGTGCAAGATCCGATCAATGTCTCAGGTCAAAGGACCAACGATGCTGCTGTGACCGTTGGATCTTCAGTTGACATTAGGTATAATCAACCATCTGAAGATCCAATAGCGGATCAGTTCAGTGCACATCCTCCAAGGACATACACCTACACATATGTGTTGGTGCCCCGCACCAATGACCATGAGACTGGTCACTGACACATCATGTGTACTGGTTTAATAGGTAATCAAAGTCCCCGAGTGATTACCCTCCAACCAGGAACAGTTTAAGGTATGTGTACATGTAAAGTCAATCTCATGTTCGAGATCCCATCTCGAGCTGACTTTACAACCACATATCCTAGGGACAACGTAAAGTAACACAATCGCATATTTACGCTCAAACACCACTTTATTAATGAACAAGATTGTACAACTATTAGGCCTACCCGATCCGAAATTGGCCTGTAGCACACCAACACTAACAATCTCCCACTTGAACTACAGCCAATTGCCCACAACTTTGAGGCCCATCTTATCCCGATGACGCTCAAATACAGTCTGTGTCAAAGGCTTAGTTAGTGGATCTGCTATGTTATCTTCTGACGGTACACGCTCTACCATCACATCTCCACGATCAACAATCTCCCGAATAAGGTGAAAGCGCCTGAGAATATGCTTTGACCTTTGGTGAGATCTCGGTTCCTTCGCCTGGGCGATGGCCCCATTATTATCACAAAATAATGGGATGGGAGCTGTTATCTCGGGAACTACGCCAAGTTCCAAGATGAATTTCTTCATCCAGACGGCTTCCTTAGCAGCTTCTGCTGCAGCAATATATTCTGCCTCCGTCGTCGAGTCTGCAGTCGTGTCTTGTTTGGAGCTTCTACAACTGACTGCCCCTCCATTCAACATGAATACAAATCCAGACATGGATTTGCAGTCATCTGGATCTGACTGGAAACTAGAATCTGTGTAAGCTCTAAGCTGTAGGTCCTCTCCTCCATAAAGTAGAAAAAGATCCTTAGCCCTTCGCAGGTACTTAAGGATGCCCTTTACTGCCTTCCAGTGCTCTTCGCCTGGATTTGCCTGATATCTACTGACAATGCTCAAAGCATTGACAACATCAGGCCGTGTACATAGCATTGCATACATGATTGACCCTATCGCCGAAGCATAGGGTACCTTATTCATGTGTGCCACCTCCTCAGAAGTTTTAGGACTCATCCCCTTGGATAGGCAAATTCCATGTCTCATGGGAATGAGACCTCTCTTGGAATTTTCCATCCTAAACCTTTTGAGGATGGTATCTATGTACATGGATTGGGATAATCCTAGCATCCTTTTAGATCTATCTCGATAGATCCTTATGCCCAGCACATAGGATGCTTCTCCCAAATCCTTCATGGAGAAAGTCTTGGACAACCAAGAGTTAGTTGTTGTCAACATCCCTACATCATTCCCAATGAGTAAGATGTCATCAACATAAAGGACCAAGAAGGTCACTGAGCTCCCACTGACCTTCTTGTAAACACATGGTTCATCTTCATTCCGAATGAAGTTGAAAGATTTGACAGCCTCGTCAAATCTTAAGTTCCAGCTTCTAGATGCCTGCTTTAATCCATAAATGGACCTTTGAAGTTTGTATATCTTATTAGGATGTAGCTTGGAGGTGAATCCTTCAGGCTGTACCACGTACACCTCTTCTGACAGATTTCCATTAAGAAAAGCTGTCTTTACATCCATTTGCCAGATTTCATAATCCAGGTATGCAGCAATGGCAATGAGGATTCTGATTGACTTAACCATGGCTACCGGCGAAAATGTCTCGTCATAGTCAATGCCTTGCCTTTGACGATATCCTTTCGCCACTAGTCTAGCCTTGTATGTGTCAACCTGTCCATCTGCACCGATTTTCCTTTTGAAAATCCATTTGTAGCCGATCGGGACCTTCCCTTCGGGTACATCAACTAAGTTCCAAACTTTGTTGGTGTACATGGACTGGATCTCTGAATCCATTGCCTCTTGCCATTTCTCGGAGTCTACACTACGGATCGCCTCCTAGTACGACTGAGGATCATCATCCTCATCGATACATACCTTAGAGGACCCCTCTGAGACATGTCCAACATATCTCTCAGGTTCTCTCGGTAGTCTACCAGATCTCCGTAGTGTCAGTGTTTCACCTTGAATAGGATCAACCGATACCGTCTCATTTAACGAGTTTGTGTTTATGGGTTGTGGTTCTTGGACCTCGTCCAATTCTATCTGGCTCCCACTATTTTTCTGGAGTAGATATTCTCTTTCCAGAAATACAGCTCTCTTGGCCACTAAGACCCTTTGCTCAGAAGGGTGATAGAAATAATATCTAAACGTCTCCTTTGGATATCCCACAAACCTACACTTATCGGTTCTCGACTCAAGCTTATCACTCTCGTTCTTCTTTACATGAGCAGGACACCCCCAAATTTTAATGTGATTAAAATTTAGTTTCCTGCCCTTCCATATCTCATATGGTATAGAAGAAACTGATTTACTTGAGATCCTATTCAATAAATAAGCCGCAGTCTCTAACGCATAGCCCCAAGAGATAATGGTAGTTCTGACATAGACATCATGGATCGGACCATGTCTAACAAGGTCCTGTTTCTCCTTTCGGATACACCATTGTGCTGTGGTGTATACGGTGGTGTCCACTGAGAAACTATTCCATGGTCTTTAAGATAAGAAGTGAATTCATGGCTTAAGTATTCACCTCCTCGATCCGATCGAAGAGCCTTAATACTTTTGCCAGTCTGTTTCTCTACTTCATTCTTATATTCCTTAAACTTCTCAAAGGCTTGTGACTTATGTCTCATTAAATACACATAGCCATATCTAGAGAAGTCATCAATAAAAGAAATGAAATAGAGATAACCTCCTTTTGCTTCTATGGACATGGGTCCACACACATCCGAGTGTATGAGCTCGAGAAGGTCAACAACCCTCTCTCCATGTCCACCAAAGGGAGCCTTAGTCATTTTCCCCATGAGACACGACTCACAGGTATCAAATGACTTGTATTCAAATGAATTTAAATACTCATTTGAGTGTAAGTGAGAGACTCTTTTCTCACCTACATGACCAAGTCTGCAATGCCATAGATATGCAGAATTCACTTCATCAGCATTGGAAATTTGCATAACATTAGAACGTGTATCTAATACATATAGACCATTGACTAATGAACCATTGGCTATAACCAAACCATTATTCATTATAGAGCACCCAGTGCTATTAAAAGCCAATGTATATCCAATGTTATACAAGCCAGAGATTGAAATAATGTTCTTAATAATATTAGGAACATAATAACAGTCATTCAGCTCCAGAATGACTCCTGAAGGTAAACTGAGGCGTGCAGTCCCGACATCTTTGGTAGAAACCAAAGCTCCACTGCCCATCCTCAGTTCAATCTCCTTTTTGCCCAATCGCCTTCTATTTGCCAGCACCTGCACAGAATTGCAGATATGAGATGCACATCCAGTATCCAATACCCATGATGTGGATTCCATATATGACAAATTAAGGTCTATGACAAAAATACCTTCATTTAGAATTGTCTTGCAATTCCTTTTCCAATGCCCAGTTTCCCCGCATCGAAAACATTTGTCTTCCTTTTCATTCTTCTTGCCTTTCCCTTTGTCAACTTTGGCGAGTTGCTTACCGTGACCTTTTTCTTTCCCTTCCCTTTGTTACTCGTAGTGGATATTTGAGAGGTCTTCCTTTTCTTGTTGGCCCGGCCAATAACCATTACAGACGAAGATGGTTTATCTTTCTGCATGGTTCCTTCAGCACTCTTTAACATATTGAGCAGCTCTGGGAGAGTTGCTTCAATCCTGTTCATGTTAAAGTTCATGATGAAGGAAGAAAATGAATCGGGCAATGACTGGAGTATAAGATCAATGTATAGTTCAAGATCCAACTTGAACCCCAATGCATTGAGTCTTTCAATCCACTCCATCATTTTCAGTACATGGGCCTGCACTGATGAACCCTCAGACATCCGTGTCCTGAAAAGCCTTTTTGAGATGTCATACCTCTTAATCCTACCCTGCTCCCCGAAGAGCTGGCGTAGATTGAGAAGTATACTTCTACAATCAGTCTTTTCAAATTGCCTCTGTAGCTCGGGAGCCATAGAGGCCAACATGTAACATTGGGCAAGGGATGAGTCCTCAGACCACTTGGCATAAGCCAGTAACTCGCCCTCGTCGACATCAGGAGCTGGCTCAGAATGAACCGTGTCCAACACGTACGCAATCTTTTCGGCGGTAAGGACTATGCGTAGATTACGCAGCCAATCCGAGTAGTTCGGTCCAATTAATCTATTTGCATCCAAGATGCCGCGGAGGGGGTTGGACGACGACATTATAATCTGGATAAGAAATAAAAGACAACTTAGCATGTGTTCAAATTCTAACTTAGATGTGGTTTTCTATCTTAGTTAGTCCCACTATTTTTCGATCGAACTATATAACCCTCAGTATATAGAACGGGAGATCAACGAGATCTACCTAGTGGGTCGGAATCCCAACGAGACTGATGTACGACCTTGTGGAAAGCACAACAAGCCATACACCATCTCAAGGGCAGTCAACAAGCACTTGTATCTAATGCAATATCCGATATTCGGCCCCCGAGAAATCATCCCCTTGTGGAAAGCACAACAAAGGATATTTTCGGTTAGATCTAACCATCATTACTACATAGCAATGAGTTCATGACCCGACCCTTGTGGAAAGCACAACAAGGCCGAGTTCAATTCCTCACCCCATTGAGGCCGAGCCTTGGAGTTTAATCCCGCCCCCAAACTCATGGACCTTGTGGAAAGCACAACAAATCCATGACATGAAGACGTTCATTCACTCCATAATGATGGAGGGCCACGACGACTCCTAGAGCCACGCTTACCAGATCTAAAATTTAATCGTGAGGGAATTTAATTTTATCTTGATCTCACCCTAGGTGGTAATATAAATATATCCAATATATTTACCGTACCTAGTAGTTTGCACAAAATAAATGCATCCAATACAAAATAAACGCAAGTGATCATGGACTTTAACCCTAATGTAACTAAGACATCCGGCCCGCTTCCGAAGCAGCTGGATCGTCCTCATCGGGTGTGCTCCGCGCTTTCAAACTCCGACGCCGCATCAATTACAACTTTTACACGACACGCAGGCCGGAAAAATTAAATTACATGTGACTCAAATTCCAGCAGCCCTCAGGGCGAGTACAACAATTGAGGAAGATAGAAGTACATTAGAATTTTAACAGAGAGAAAGGAGGTTCGCAGACCCCTATTAATTACATTAATCCAAGTCCATGATCACTTGCCAACCCATTCAAATAAAATCAATCAAGGTTTATTTTCTGAAAATAATCCTTACTTTGAATTTAAAAATGGGATGTGCAAACAAAAACAGGCTAGCTTTGTTTAATTTTAAAAATCAAAGCATGATTAACTAAAATTAAACATACAAGCAGGCCAATACAAGGTAAATAAAGTAACGCACGTAAAGAACCATCATTTTCTATAGGGGCATCTAATTGAGATAATTAATTAAATTTAAATTTAAATTTAATTATTCAATAATCAAATTTAAATTCAAAATTTAAACATGCCAATAATTTAAATTTAAATTCAAACTAATTATCCAATAATTTTTGTTTGAAAATAAATTAAAAATAATGCAATTATCCTCAATTAGTAATTTTCTAAAATTCAAAATTTGAATTTAACAATTATCTAATAATTAAAATTCAAATAATTGAATTTTCCACATTTAACTTCAACAAAATTTAAAATTTAAAATTTAAAATTTATAATTATCTAATAATTAAAAATTTAAAAATTAAAATTTACTGAAGTAACTTCAATTATTACCATTTTATCCCAAGGTAAATAGTAATTATCTCACCTCGGTAAATTCAACACGGTTAAATAAAAATTAACTTTTGACATTTACCATCGAGATAACACTATTAACCTACTCCATAAAATTCAATTTAATTTTCTGTGCATTTCCATATATATATACCATATATATATATTAATGTCTTAGCACAATAAATTAAAAACAAGTAAAGCAAATTTTTTTTTAATTAAAAAAAAACTGTCGGCAGGCGCTGGGCGCGCCGCCCACGCGCGACGCGTGGGCGGACGCGCCCGTGCCCGCCCGCGCCCGCGTGGCGGGCGCCCGCCCCCCGCGGGTCAGCGCCCGCGGGCGCTAACCCCGGGTGCCGCGTGCGCCGCCCACGCGGCGCACGCACCACGCCCTGGGCGCAACGCGCCCAGGGCGCAGTGCGCCCAACTCGGGCCAGCAATTTTTTTTTTTTTTAAAGAAATTTGCTGCTTGAATGCCCAGCATCCAGCAAGAACTGAGATGCCCAGCATCCCATTCTACAAATTATAATTGAAGATTTTCAATGCCCCTAAAACATGGTTCTAAACGGCGATAAAAACACCGACCAGAGCGCGAACCTGTCTCTGATACCACTGTAAGGTTTCACACAGCACCTACAGGCGACGCAGCGGATAACAAAATTTTAATTTGCCCGATCCCGGTATTGTGGAAAGCTTAATCTATGCTCTGATCGGAGTTTCTAATACCCTAATTACGGGTTGCGTGTTTCACCTTGCGCGGAACGACGCTGTCCGCGATGCCCGATGCAGAATAACGAGCCGCACAACTATACGGCCTCTAGAGCAGATCCACACGGACCCTTGCGCAGCGACGGTACCTCCCCGGCACAACTTTCCCCGGCTCTAACACCTTCTGGAGAGAGAGAGAGCAAGGGGGAGAAAGGGGGAGATTAATCCTCTCCCTTAAGCTTAATGCTTGTTAGCTTAAGGGAAGGAAGGAAGCAAGAGTTCGAATGAACTCACGTATGTGGCTATATATAGAGTTTAGGTTTATTAGAAAAGGGTTCTAAAAGACCAAAACTGTATATATGTCCTATCTCATATTATACATATGTATTAAACTCCGTTTACACTCCTTTCCAAAAGGAATTAAATGGAAATAATACATACACTCGTATAATAATAATCCGTCACCCAAGAATCCATTGTGTGTGATCCTCTAGGCCCACAGTCACTCTAGTTTAAGGTCCATTAACTTCTAATTCCTAATTAGAAGTAAATTAAACGTATTCTTCGCTTCTACTAGAGCCGAACAATAGTTTAATTTATTCCGAACCTTTGATCACGTTGGGTCAAGCAAATCCGCGTGATCCTAGATGACCCCGAGTTTAAACCAACCTGTCTGGTACTTGTAAGTCCACAGTTACCGCATCGATATAATCCCTCGCTCATTCTATGAGTCTGGTACGATCGAGGGTACGGTTTCTGTCAAACCCCATGATCGTGCCATTTGACTATGACCTCCTTAAAGTGTATGACGTCCGTCCTAAACGAACTCATACGACCCTGGCCAGGGATTTAACGGAGCGTCAATGTCATGACCCATTAACTGTCTGATATATACCCGACAGTGAGCGATCCCTTCTTGACCATTAATGATCTTCACACGTATCCTGGAGTGGTTAATGACTCGGCAACTCATGACTTATGGTTAAAGTCACTTAGCTAAGTAATTAAACTATTCCAGTCCTCGTGCAAGATCCGATCAATGTCTCAGGTCAAAGGACCAACGATGCTGCTGTGACCGTTGGATCTTCAGTTGACATTAGGTATAATCAACCATCTGAAGATCCAATAGCGGATCAGTTCAGTGCACATCCTCCAAGGACATACACCTACACATATGTGTTGGTGCCCCGCACCAATGACTATGAGACTGGTCACTGACACATCATGTGTACTGGTTTAATAGGTAATCAAAGTCCCCGAGTGATTACCCTCCAACCAGGAACAGTTTGAGGTATGTGTACATGTAAAGTCAATCTCATGTTCGAGATCCCATCTCGAGCTGACTTTACAACCACATATCCTAGGGACAACATAAAGTAACACAATCGCATATTTACGCTCAAACACCACTTTATTAATGAACAAGATCGTACAACTATTGGGCATACCCGATCCGAAATTGGCCTGTAGCACACCAACACTAACACATACGCCATCAGTTGGCAAATTAGATCCACGAGCATTGAAGTGTGTTTTTGTTGGCTACCTACTACCCATAAAGGATATCGATGTTATTATCCTCCTCAGCGGCGATTCTGGTTGGGACACCGGGTCCACTACCGGGCCCAATGCTCGGAGCCGACGCCGCACCGCCACTGCACCGAGCTTATGACTCGGTGACTCGTTTGAAGACTCGACGTCCTGAGCATAATATTTATTTGTGTGTATTTGTATTGTGCATTTGTGTATTGTGTGACATGTATTAGTACATGTATTTTTACTTTCGTCTTATTAGGCTAAATCATAGTCAATAAACATGTGTGTTTTGTGTATTTTATTTTGGTTAAACCCCCAAGTCAAAAGTTAGGTAAATAAGCTTGTTTTATTAGGCTAAGGACATATGTGCTATTTGTAAAGTTTGAAAGGTGTGGTTGCTATAGCCTCCTCCTATATAAAGGAAGGCCAAGAGTGTTACGAGATATGATTTGATGAATAGAATGAAAGGTTTGGTTTATGCATGAGAGAGTTTCCCCTCTTTCATTTCCTTCCCTCTTTCTCCTTGTGAGTTCGAGAGTCGCCCGGTGTGAGACCGTCCGGCGTGAAGTCGAGCTGTGTGAGATAGCAGTTATCTGTTCCCGTCCTGTTCGCGTCCCGGAGTGCCGTCGATCCATTCCCACGTCGCCGCCGCGTCAAATTGGTATCAGAGCCTAATACGGCGTCTCCAACGACCCCGACGTCTCTGACGTCATCTCCCTTTCTCTCTCTAGATTGCTAGAAGTGAAAAAAAAACAAAAAAAGAAGAATAGCAGAAAAAGATATTGGTTGAGAGGAGTTTTGGGGGAAGAAACAAAATAGAAAAAAAATTGAAAAAAACAACCCCTGAGTTATTTCTCTCTCCCCCCTTTTTTCCCTCTCTCTGTACTTCTCTCTCTCTCTCTCTCTCTCTCGGAGTCTCTCAGGTGTGAGAGAAAAAAAAAATATATAGTTCGTAGGGAGGCCGGCCTCGTCGCCCGTGCCCCCCCTTTTGAACTCTTCCGCGGCCGCAACGCCCCCCCAACCCAACAACCGCCGCCGCGCACAGCGCCGCCCACCGCGGCCGTCCGGTGCCTCCCGCCTCAGTCGCCGCGGACGCGGCGACCCTCGCCGCCTTCGCCCCAGGCGTGCCCGCCCTACGCCCTCGTGCGCCCGCCCGTCGCCGGCCCCGCTCCGGCCCGGCCAGATGCGCCCAGACGCGCTTGGCCCGTCAGCCCGAGGCCGCCGCCAGCGCGCCCAGTGCACCAGGCCACCGCCGCGCTCGCCCACGCGCCCGTCCGGCGAGCCCAGGACGCCCGCCCGCGCCTGCAGGCGCCCCCGGACCCACCGTCCCTGGCGCCCGTCGCCGTCAGTACCCCAACGGCATCGGACGCGTCGCCGTGTCACCCGCCAAGGTCGCCGCCTGAGTCGCCGCGATCACCCGTCTCGGCCACCCGCGGCCACGCCGCCCCCTGCGGCCCTTCCCCTCACGTCCGGCCAGCGCGCCCAGCACCGCCATTGTCGCCGGCCGCGCACACAGGCCCCTGCATGCGCCCACCTGCCGCTCCCGCCCGCTACGCAGCCAGACGTCTGCCCGTGCGCACCTGCGCCCGTCGGCCTGCCAGCGGGGCACCAGCCAACACGTGAAGCCCGCGTCCGTGTTGACCTTCACATGCGGCCGCCTGCCAGCGTGAGTTGCGGAGGAAAAAATAAATAAAAGAAGAAACAAAAGCGACAAAAGAAGTTTGAAAAGAAGAAAAAGAGGAGTTTGAAAGTCAAAAAAAAAAGAGGTTTGAAAAGAAAAGTCAAAAAAGGAGGTTTGAAAAATCAGAAAAAGAGTTGAAAAAAAAAACGTGTGAAAGTTTGAAAAGTCATAAAGAGAGTAGGTGAAGTGTTGAAAAAAAAAGAGAAAGGGTTGAAAGTCAAAAAGAAAAAAATAGACAAAAATTGAAAAAGAGTGATTAAAAAAGTATTTATATATCTATATACCTATATTATTTGATTAATTTATTGTGGTATTACAAGTCAACAACAACGGCCTAATCGGTGCCAGGGTCACACGATAATCAATAGAAGGCCCGTGATTTACGGAGTTTAAGTGACCGTGAGTCTCCCTGTGCGGAGAAATCTTGGATTGATTTGTTCCCCTGTGCGGAAAATTTTTAAGTTAATTGGTTTTGTAATAAATTAAATCCTCGCTGTGCGGAGTGAATTCATTGTAACCGTGAAGCTTCGTCGACGCCGTGCGGGTACGCACGTCCCCGCTCGCCTTCGTCTCCGATCGGAGCTTGACTTCTCAGTCAGCTAGGTACGTGCCCCAAATCACTTGCTTATTTAGTATCCTTGTCAATTACCGCGCGACGAAGTAAGAGAGAGCCCGATCCATGCTGCCAGTTTCCTGAGTGCATCGCTGTGGGCGGAAAGCGAGAGCTTGTATGCGCCTATCTTTAGGCCCCAGACTGCCGCATTAGGGCACCTTAATTGTCAGGAGGTAGTTCCACAACTACTTCGCCTACGAGCGAGCAACTTTTCCGGACCAGTCCCTTCAAATTGACCCTTTGCATAATCAGCTGGGTCCACACCTTACTAATTTTCGGTCTCAGGATTGCATCACCTAGGTCTAAGCTCGTGCATGCCACGTTGGTCTAGGAATTCATCAGGCCGTCTAGAACGCATGGATCAGGAGAGATATATGGCCGATCTTGACCTCATCACCCAATTTGAGGAAATGGATATAATATTTGATGACATGCATGTCGAGTACATGCAGGTAGGAGACATTTTCGAGAGTTCTAGCCAGAAAAGATTGGGTGTAGTTCGCTGTATCTCAACACCCCAGGAGGACGATTGGCGTCGAACTTCTATCTTTCAAACCTACATCATGGTGAACTCTCATCCCTGCAAGATAATCCTTGACAACGGGAGCTGTATCAATGCAGTATCTTCAGATTTTGTCTCCCGTTTAGGTCTACCTACTCACCCTCATCCAAGGCCATACAACGTGGCTTGGGTCGATGACACTTCTATCCCAGTCACCACCACATGTGTCATTCCCATCCAATTCCAGTCCTACCAAGGACAAATCTTATGTGACGTAATGCCTATGAAGGCCAGGAGCGTCATCTTAGGATGACCATGGATCTATGATGTCGACCTCGCTACCTTTGGTCGGTCCAATCAGTGTTCCTTCTCCTACAACGGGAATAAGATTCAGTTGTACCCGGTACCCCCAAAGGTGACCCCGGGAAAGAGTTCCACCTCCACCCCCACCGGAACTCCCAAAATTCAGGAGAATCCCCAAACTCCCACTGAAGGGAAACCTCCCCTTCCTTCTTCTCCTGCATCTATCACACCCGTTTCTGAGGCTCCTAAGGTTAGTCATGACCTAGTTAGGTGCCTTGACTCCATGAATGTCGGTGAGCTAGACATAGAGGTTGCTGAGGGTGCCTCTGTTTTGGCTGTTGACGTCACCATCACACCCGAGAAGTCTCGAGTCTTAGTCCCAACTGAAGACCCGGCCATACTGCAGGACTCCCAAGGCATCGTTCCCGAAGACTTGCCTTCTCGACTCCCTCCCATGCGTGATGTACAACACGCTATTGAGCTTGCCCCTGAGTCCACCCTACCCAACCTTCCCCTCGAGTCTAGACTGTCCAAGTCAGCCGAAGAGTTTGCACAACACGTCATTAGTCTGCATGAGTCAGCTGATTCGCATAGGCGTCACCATGAATCTCAAGAATGTGACTTGGTTATGGTACGGGCTCGGCCCGAACGACTCCCCTCGGGAGCCGTTAAAAAGTTACAAGCATGTAGTGATGGTCCCTTCTCAATCCTGCGGAAGATTGGCGCTAATGCCTATGTTGTGGACTTAACTCCCGAAGAGGGGATTAGCTCGACCTTTAATGTGGCAGACCTAGTGGCCTACAAGGAACCCACAACAATCCCTAGTGACCCTTTCGAGCCTTCTCCTCCCCTTGAGAGTGAGCCCACTCCTGTGCGTCCCACATCCTTGAGAGCACCGCGCGAGTATATTGAGAGGATACTGGATGAGCAGATGACCACTACACGGAGCAGGGTGTACCAGCGCTACCTTGTCCGCTGGCGAGACCGTCCACCTTCTGATGATTCCTGGATCAGCCGGGAAGATCTCCAGCGCCTCGATCCAGATCTGCTGGAGCACTACCACAGCAGTGTCCCCCCTTACTCGACGGAGTCGAGTTCCAGCCGTCCCGGGGGTTGGTGGGGACATCGGGTCCACTACCGGGCCCAATGCTCGGAGCCGACGCCGCACCGCCACTGCACCGAGCTTATGACTCGGTGACTCGTTTGAAGACTCGGCGTCCTGAGCATAATATTTATTTGTGTGTATTTGTATCGTGCGTATTTGTGTATTGTGTGACATGTATTAGTACATGTATTTTTACTTTCGTCTTATTAGGCTAAGTCATAGTCAATAAACATGTGTGTTTTGTGTATTTTATTTTGGTTAAACCCCCAAGTCAAAAGTTAGGTAAGTAAGCTTGTTTTATTAGGCTAAGGACATATGTGCTATTTGTAAAGTTTGAAAGGTGTGGTTGCTATAGCCTCCTCCTATATAAAGGAAGGCCAAGAGTGTTACGAGATATGATTTGATGAATAGAATGAAAGGTTTGGTTTATGCATGAGAGAGTTTCCCCTCTTTCATTTCCTTCCCTCTTTCTCCTTGTGAGTTCGAGAGTCGTCCGGTGTGAGACCGTCCGGCGTGATGCCGAGCTGTGTGAGATAGCAGTTATTTGTTCCCGTCCTGTTCGCGTCCCGGAGTGCCGTCGATCCATTCCCACGTCGCCGCCGCGTCAGACTCTTTGTCACTATGGATGTCACCTTTCGAGAGCATGAGGCTTACTACGGGAGTAGCCAATGTGATGGTGGAACTTCAGCTCTACTATTTCCAAGCAATTTTCTTAGCATTCCTGTTGGTCCTGGTGTCCAGGGGGAGTTTGGCGATGATCTTCAGAGGGGGCGAGGGCATGACCCTACAGAGGAGAATGGAATCCAGTCTTATGTGCATCCACATCCCACTATCCAAGTATCTTCCTCGGGTGAAGCTCCAGCTGCTTCCTTTTCCTCTACGTCGGGTCATAATGGTAATGTCCCTTCCACTACTCCACTTGTGTCTGATCTTGATCTTCCTATTGCACAACGTAAGGGCACTCGCTCTACTGTTCTCCCTGCCCGCTACCGTTACGATATTGCTAGCTATGTGTCATATGAGTCTGTTTCTCCCTCCTACCAGTGTTTTGCAGTTACACTAGATACTATTTGCATCCCAAGTACTTGGCAGGTGGCTATGGAAGATCCAAAGTGGAGAGAGGCTATGTTAGAAGAGATGAATGCTTTATCCAAAAATTAGACTTGGGAACTAGTTTCCCTGCCAATTGGGAAGCGTCATGTTGGGTGTAGATGGGTGTTTACTGTGAAACAAACACCTGAAGGCAAAGTGGAGAGATACAATGCTCAGTTGGTTGCTAAGGGCTATACACATATGTATCGAGTGGACTATGATGAGACATTTACCCATGTGGTAAAAATGAATTCTATTCGTGTCTTGATTTCTTGTGCAGCTAATCTTGGTTAGGAGCTACATCAGCTAGATGTGAAATGCTTTTCTTCATGGTGATCTTCAGGAGGAAGTTTATATGCAGGTGTCACCTGGCTTTGATAGTGCAGAAAGTGCTGGAAAGGTTTGCAAATTGAAGCGATCGTTGTATGGACTCAAGCAGTCTCCTTGTGCTTGGTTTGTTAGATTCAGCAGAACTGTGAGAGATATAGGGTACATGCAAAGTAATGCAGACCATACATTATTTTACAAACATCTCAAGGGAAAGAGAACTATTCTCCTTGTGTATGTTGATGATATTATTGTTACATGAGATGATCGTCAGGAGATCAAACACTTGAAGTCCAGGCTGAAATAAGCATTTGAGGTGAAGGGCTTGGGTCCCTTGAGATACTTTTTAGGTATAGAAGTTGTGAGATCAGCCAAAGGAAATTTTCTATCGATCACAGCGCAAGTATGTACTAGACTTACTTTATGATACTGGGATGTTGGGGTGTAAAATCATCGTTTAGTGGCAGACGGTGGTGCACCAATTGACAAGGGGAGATACCAGAGGCTTGTTGGGAGATTGATCTACTTGTCACACACACAACTCGATATTGCATATGCAGTCAGTGTGATTAGTCAATAAATGTATGATCCACTGGAGAGACATTTAGAGGAGGCTTATAGAGTATTGCGCTACCTAAAGGGATGTCCAGGTCGGGACCTGTTGTTTACTCGACATCGCGACTTTCAGGTAGAAGGATATGCTGATGCAGATTGGGCTGGCTCTCTTGATGACAGACGGTCTACCTCTGGATACTGCATGTATATTGGAGGTAATTTAGTTACTTGGAGGAGGAAGAAACAATCTGTTGTTGCTCGGTCAACAGTAGAGACAAGAGTATAGGGCGATGGCACTGGGTGTTTGTGAACTCCTTTGGTTACAGAAGCTACTTCAAGAGTTGAAGCTGTGGAATAGGTCTCCCCTTCGTCTGTATTGTGATAGCAAGGCGACGATCGAGAATGTTAACAATCCAGTACATCATGATCGTACCAAACATATTGAGATTGATCGTCATTTCATAAAGGAGAAGATTGATCGTGGCCTAATTTGTATTCCTTTTGTTAAGTCCTCTGATCAGGTTGTAGATATCCTGACTAAAGGACTTAGTTCTTCTATTTTTTTTTTAATTTGGTGTGCAAGATGGGACTCTATGATATTGTCATCCCATATTGAGGGAGAGTATTGTAATATTTTAACTTATGAGGGGGTTTTTCCAATTTTTCATTAATAAGATGGGAGAGACCGGGCCCTAGAGGTCACCTCTCTCTATGTTCATCTCCTAAACCCAATTCCAACTAAACCCATAGAGCAAAGTGAGAGGAGTAGAGGGTCATAAGGAAGTCAGGAGAGAGAGAAATAGAAATAGAAAGAAAGAATGTAAGTGCTTGATTCGACAATGTTGAGGATTAGAGAGAGAAGGGGCAGAGGAAAAAATTGACTAAAACATAAATAATATAGAGTAAGATGGAATAATGTTATCTAGATATTCGAAGAAAGATCATGACGGAACATAAATGACATTAATACATGTAACTATGAATCTAAGATGATTTTCACACAATTTTATTTCTAATAATGGCATATATGCAAAAAGATTTTAAATCTAATGAGAAATATAAATATTTTAAATTTCAAGCATTTGAGTATAAATTCAACGATTGGCGTAACGAATAGTTATATTTGTCACCCTATAATTGCACACTTTAGATATATAGTGAATTTTTTATTGTTATTTTTTAAAATTATCTTGTATAGTGAATTTTTTATTGTTATTTTTTCAAATTATCTTGATTTCTAAATTCATTGACTTACGTGTTTGTACAAGACGCATCTCGATGGAATAACTCGAAAAATTAACAAAAAAAAATGGTAAGTAACTCTTTGTTCTTTTTGAATTTAGATTATCATCTCTTTTACGTGATTTCTTGAACTTCCTAACCAGAAATTCATAATATATATTGAACAAAAGAGTAGATTGAGTGAATCCAAAAGTCATGATAATTTTTTAAAAAATAAAAAATATTATACTTAATAAGTGTACATTTACCCCTGGCGTGGAGCCGAGTATTAATCTCCCAAATGATATGTAGGCGATCATACCACAAGTCAACCGTCCTAGATTGGGGATGTAAGCTAACCCCGAGACCCAGGTGAGTGTCTTAGCAAATAGACGGCTAGCATGCAGACGCGTATCAACCATACGCAACTTTCAAAATTAGCTTTCCAAAGAGAGAGAGAGAGAGATGGTGATCTGTAGGTTCACGGGCATTCAAACATTATTTGGAGCTGTCTCATTTTTCACTCTTCTCGATTGCCTTTCGATTCTTTCCTGTGAGTATGCTCCATCTCTCATTAAGAATTCTCACTTGATTTTGTGGGTTTGCGCCAAATGGGTCTTATCTGCTATGGGGTTGTTCTTCTAATCAAGTCGTCGTTCAGGGTTTTAGAGCTCGAGAATTTTGCCTCGCCGTCTTGTGCAGCGATGGGTGTAGAAATGTTGTTTACAAATAGGTTCACAAAGATATTTAATTTTATGAATGGTGATTCTAGTCTTACTTTCTTCCTCTCTCCTTTTCTCTTTTTTTAGTGGATTGGATATATCAATATCGGCCCCTGAAAGGTCACCGCTCAACTACTTCATATGATCACCCGAATGATTTTTGTTCGCAGCACATGACATGCATGCATCAATGTTTCTAGATGTTGGATAGGGTTACAAAACTCGATGATGACAATGGGATTCCATATTAAATATAAAACTCAGCCTGCCCTTCCGTGTTTACTGGTGATTGGTGTTGTGATAAAGAAAACACGTTGCTCTAACTCCGCATCAAGAAACAGAGAAATAATAAGGGAAATTATTACATTACAATGAGATCTTCGTCCTTCTTTCTAGCATGTTATACCTTGTTGTGATTCCTAAGGTATTGAATTGTGGCTTTCTCCTATCATATCATCATCCTTTTCAGTTTACCATATTTCTTTTACTTCTTCCTATAGGTACATGTATGCCTAAGCTACATATATCTAATATACAACAATTCTAGCTCATAATCGATTCAAATGTTTATTGTTTTACATTACAAGCTTAAATTACTTAGAGGACACCGATATTATGATATTTAGCAAAGAACCCATGTCATTGTGAATATTTTTCTTCCCTTAGGCCCTATTTGATCGTGGAATAGATTAAGTGGATAAGTTAAACCGCACATAAGATATTCCATAGCATGACAAAATCACTCAAACCAGGCCACTTCACCTATGTGGCCCTATGAAGACAACATGTGTAATGAGGTGGAACAAGAGGGTAAAAAGGAGGCATCATCATGCATGTATACCTCCTCGGAGGGATCACCATGAAGAAAAGCATCAGGTTGATAGAGAGGTAAACCACAAGTAATAAGAAGTAAGAACGAAACAAAAGCGTAGAGTGAGGTTCTCTTGGCCATCGAAGGAAAGGTCTCCTCATAATCAGCATTATAGTCCTGACTGAGCCTACCTATCTTTGAAGAGACCAATCACTGTGCATTTGCATTGCTGCTTATGCCTCGTGCCATTTGCAAGGACCCTTCGGCCTTGCCACGTATGAACATGCACAACAATACAGTATGTCCTTCCTTCTGAGTTCTTCTATCTTAAAATCCTACTTTTGATAGTTATAGTTTTGTGAAATGCATATGCAAATTATCGAAACATATGTGATGACACCCACGGCTTGTAATATAGTAATTCTATGTCGCATGGAACTGAACAGTTTATCTCTGCAAAGCTTATGTGCTGTTGCTAGTTTGTTTCAGTGTAAACTCTGAAAATATCTTATGATGCGATTCGTGGTGCAGTTGAGATGGCATTTTAGACCGTGTACTACGATTATTTGTTAAAAGATATCATACAATATATTTATTATTCTCTCTTTACTACTTCTGAGACGATATTACTTGATCATGTTGAAGTAGAGTTCTTGTGATTGAGATCAAGATGCTCCATTTCTACATTGTGTACGTATTTATAGAAACATTATTTATGAAAGAAGTAACAAATCCTTTACTTATATTCATGAATGCTCTTACGATGTTTTTGTGATTTGAAATCTTTCCATTCAGCCATCCCTTCTTCTTTATCGCGATTGAAAGTAGGTTTTTTACGTGTGTCAACAGGTGCCATGCAGATATGACCATATGTGGTTCTCTCCCTTCCTAAGAGGAATTGAACCCAAGACCTCACGTTCCCATGTGAAGTCCTGAGCTAACTCACCTAGAGACCGCGCTGTGTACTTCTTGCCCTTACACTCATTAAATTGGAGTTTTTATTATCTCTTTCAAAACCACAACCTCCTCCCATATTGCTCCTCTTGTCAGATTTTCTTCCTCCTCTTAAACTCCATGGCTGATGCTAGTGCTAATTTTTGGGTATGCATGATTTTTGATTGCATCTCAGGGTGGCTATCTGTAGATTGGAAACACACAACTTCAGTTGTTGCCACCATACTTGGTGCATGAAGATAAGTATCATGAAAATAGGTATCTTTTTTCAGTAAGTCAATAGGTGAGGAGATGTCGGTGAATAACTTCATGAAAACATGTTTTCTTTTTCTCATAAAATGAATGTGACATAGATTGCGCCATACATTGACAGACAATCTATGTTATCAAAGGTGTTTGAGACGCTCGCCTAGGCGATGATGTGAGGCAAAGCGCCAACATGCAGTTCGCCTCGCCTCAACCAATCTCACCTCGGCGAGATGAGACAGGGTCATGGACGCCTTTAGATGAGCCCACTTGGGCCACCCGGCCCATTCCTATAACCTAGCACACTCTTATAATATGTGCATGCATAAATTTGGAATCTTGAAGCACCACCATGAACGCTGCCACGCGTGTACTTGCATGCGGTGCCGTAAGACACCACTTGCTGTGACAATAGTCAACTCTTAAATATTCTTATAAGTTTTATATGTATTGTTGACATATTTAATGACGTGTATTTATCTGACATATTTATAATTTTAATGAAACATCATCTCAAACAACCTAGATCATCGTCTAGGCGTTTAAGATTTGAGACGTTTCACTACTAAAAAATTATATATATAAGACTAAAAGTAAAAGACATAAGTCGATTAGTACTTATATTTTAAAGAGTAAAAGATAAAATAAAAATTTACCTTCTATTCATATTAAATATTTTTTATTAAAGATTAAAGATTAAATTATATATTATCAAATTTAATAAATAAAAACAATATATATATATATATATTATTCACTAAATTTGAAAACACCATCGCCGAGCGATTTTAGATTTCCCTCGCCAACAAATTACCTACCTTTTCCTCCGCCTCCTCACCTCCCCGACCTCCTCCTCTCTCTCTCTCCTATTTCCCAGCGTGGAAGAGTCTCTTTCGCACCCCACGATCGGGCCGCAGCGCCCCCATAGCCTGTTACGGTCGGCCATCTCCAGCAGAGCCGCTGTAGCCATCGTCCTCTCGCCTTCTCTCGCCAGCACCAGAGTCGCCATCAACCGCCGCTCCCTGGCCCCTCTTCCTCGCCGTCGAGCCGCAGCGCTCCCACAGCCCTGTTTTGGTCGGCCATCTCCAGCAGAGCCGCCGTCGCTATCGTCCCTGCCCCTCTCGCCTTCTCTCGCCGGCAACAGAGTCGCCATCAACCGCCGCTCCCTGGCCCATCTTCCTCGCCGTCGAGCCGCAGCGCTCCCACAGCCCTGTTACGGTCGGCCATCTCCAGCAGAGCCGCCGTCGCCATCGTCCCTGCCCCTCTCGCCTTCTCTCGTCGGCACCAGAGTCGCCATCAACTGCCGCTCCCTGGCCCCTCTTCTTCGCCGTCGAGGCCACAGCGGAGGGAGAACGCCCAGACGCCATCGCCGTCGCTCTTGACGGTGCCGCCTTCACTGGTCGCCGCCGCCTTCCCGGCCCGCTGGTACCTGCTCCTGGCCACCATCTGCACGGACGCCGGGCGCCGCTAGCCCCAGCCGCCGTCTCCTCTTCTTACCTGACCGCAGTCCGACCTTTCTCCCTTCCCGTCGCTGCCTCCTCCTCCGCGCTGGTGGTTCCCCTGGTGGCCGGTGGTTCCACTGGTCTCATGTTACCAGATCCCTTGAAGGTAAAGGCTTACATATACCAGATCGACCAGCTCCCATGGTCTTGCTCTAGATACAATATGAACCTGCATTCTGGTCACATTTGCCAGGGGCCAAAAAAATCCAATTTTTTAGGAAGTAGAACTATTTCTTTTCTATTGAATAAGTTGACCTCTGGAGAACATATTCTTCATTTTTTTAAGTTGTCTGCAAAGCATCTGTACCTATATTAATCTTCTGTTTTGCATCCGTAAAGATGAAGTTGTTTCTGCATTTGTGGATCCAGTCTTAGGGTTTTGGTTATACATTAATATAACTACTTATGATCGCTGAAGATCTGAAATGTGCCTATTTCTATTATTTATCTTTGTTTTGCATGTTTTATGTGTGACAGATAAATTGAGCTATCTGTGAAGTTGTCTGGTGCCTTCAACGTAGTGTAATCTCAGGTTTGTTGTGCACAGTAACCTGATGAGACAGTTTTTTTTAAGTTACCGGTTTCAAGATGAATGGATTTTGTTAGATTTAGTAAGTTATAATACCTCACATACTCGAAAGCTGAAACCCCCTTCCTTTTGAATCTGTTAGATCCTGACGATGGTATCTGCACATCTATGTCCAATGACAAACAAGATAAGAAAGAAAGCCAAAAAAAGGAAAACTCAGGAGAAAAAAGATTCACATGGATTAAGATTACAATGAAAAAATGGATGGGGTGATTGGATCCACACTCATGAAGCTCAGTTGGAAGGCCCGACCTTCTTAGGGTTGTAATGATCGTTCTCTAGCATAAAGGTGAGGTCATGCGTCTGTGACAGCAAATCTTGAACATCAGCCTTGGCACTCCCTGCTGATTGTGTAGAAGATAGTATCTCATATTTGTCTGCCATTGGCCATATGTCACCATTCATTGCAGTTTTCTCCCACTCATTCATCCTGCCAGAGACTGATGCTTCTGACTGTATTTTCCCCTGCTTAGTGGAATCTATCCTAACATCTGATAATCTAGGCAGTATATCTGATTGAACAAAGCTACCAAAATCCTCATCTTTTAACCTGTCTGTGATGTTCATGGATGAAGTTCCTAATTCATGCTCATTGGACAATGTTACTGCAGTACTCGCTTGTGTCCAGAAACTTGATAAAGCATATGCTTCATTTCCTGAGCTGGTAAAATCTTGCCATTCATCAAATGAATCATTATGTGTTTGTATGTTCTGATTAGTGCTTGGTATGCTTGTGTTGCTTGTGGGCCATATATCAGTTTGAGCCCAGTCATGAGTGTGGGAACCATTTTTTAATTAATTAATTAATCAATTGTTTTTTATTATTTGATTGATTTCATTTGTTTATTTTGCTTATTATTATGCGCAGGCGTGTCAGTCACGGCGTGACAGTTTATTCGGACTCCAAAGACTAGAATGGCTTGGGGTCATTAGTGCGCGTGCTGTCTGACCAATCATACGATAGTGGGTAACGGGTTGGGACTAAGACCCGCCGTGCCATAAAGGTCACGGCGTTAATTATATCTCCCTGAAGGGGAGAAAACCCTTGACTAGTCGTCAGGATAAAGAGCCCTATAGCTTGAAGTTTGGAATTATCATATGAAAAGGAAAAAGACTAAAAGTAAGTGTGGCGAGACACCCCGCGCCAAGGGCGGAAGTACTCCAACCGTCTTGCTTAATCATCACTTACTCATTCTTTTTTTTATTCTTTTATTCGGAAATCACTCTGGGCCTAAACACAACAGTGTTGGAGAGACTCTTCGAACAAATGTCTGCCGAAGATGTGGCATGATTTAATATTTGGGGGACGGGATAAGGTAAGGGCGGCTCGAATCCGAAAGATTATCGACCTGTAGTAAGGTCAGGCTTCGACCATGACAGGATGATCCTGGGGGGTCCGACCCTGACCTACAATAGGCATCATTTATATTCCCTTTGTCCAGGTTCTAGGAGATGGAGGCTCCGGAGTAGACATTGTTAGTTTTATTTTTATTTTTATTATTTTGTTTGGGTCTGATTGTACGTTATTATCCTATCTCTTTTTGTTTCAGTTTCGCCACACGATTTATTATTTGTATATTTTTTCTTTTGTCTTGATGTTTTCTTATTGCTTCGACTCACCCTACCTCTTATTGTTTCAACTTTAAAATGAATACCTTTATTTTAGAGCTTTCCCCCCCTTTTGATGATTTGTCTTGTCATTTCTTTCATTCATCATTTTTTATTGTTATTATTATTATTAATTTCTCTTTTTTTGGTCTACTTTTATTTACTAGCTTAAGGTTTAGTGAAATTTTGGCAGCACCTCCCCTAGACTCGAGATATTTTGGGGGTGAGAAGCGGGTGCACATCCACGGAAATCCGAGATGGTCCCTTAAATATTTGAGTGCGCACAGAGCGGCAACACTCACAATAACAGTGCTAAATTCTCTGAGACAGGAAAGGAGGAACTTCGGGCCGGTCGACATGGGTTCAGGCTGGTCGACTGGGGTTCAGGACTTGTCGACAGATTCAACAAGAAGGATGGCGCCGGATGGGGTGTGCCGGTTCACTGAGTGGGGATTGAAAGAGGGCTGCCGTTTCACTTATTGAGTGGAGAGGGGAGGCTATCGATCCAACTAAAAGGGGGGGGCTTGCTATATCATAATAGAGGGCAATGAAGGAATGGCAAGGGGGTGCCGTCTCGTTTAGTAATAAAGGGGAGTGGGAGAGCCAGCAGATCAAGGCACAACGGCTGTGGCGAGGAGAACTGCCAGATCGAGAGTGGAAAAGGGGAAGCACCTGTCGGATCGGTCGACAAAGGTGCAAGATCTGTCGATAGGATCAACAAGGGAAATGGGGCCGGATCATACGTGGCTGCCGTGCTCGATCACTACGATCACTGCATGACGAAGGCCTCACGGGCGTCGGGTCATCCCAAGGAAATTCGGTGTGTTCCGAGAATTTTCAGAAAACAAAATGAGTAGGAGAAAGGTAGAAGAACAAGGTGGGATTTGTAGGAGGATAGCACTGAGCGAGGATGGGGGGGTTTGTTCATAGCTGGGCCCTCCTCTTGATCTCACCGTAGGAGACGGCACCCGCGACGATAGAGTCCCAGGAGATGAACATTGATACGACAGCTGCAACGGCAGCCTTGGTGCTGCCAAGTATTAGCAGGACGAGGGTGTTGGCTCACTCGATAGAAGACAACAATGAGGGGATTAGTGTTGTTGCCGGATCAAATTTATGGAAAACAGAGTATCGGAATTTAATCGGTAAACGACGTGATTGTATCCCTGCGAGGAGCAGGATGGGGGAAATGTAGTATAACATAAATGAAGGTTTTAATAGGACAACCCACAAGGGTTGGGGCTCAAGGTCATATCCATGGTGCCGGATAAACTCTGAGCTTAAACCCCTCTGGAGACATACTCATCTCCTTCCCTTGGATCGTCCATTGCATTCCGATCCCACTGAAAGATAACTATGATAAGAAAGGCATAACAAGAGAAACCATGGGGAACATGATTGAAATGGAATAAAGTGAAAACACACTGTGCAAACACAACTATTCGGGGACCCTTTTCTATATTTCATTCATCCACTGCAGCAGACCAAAGGAAGCTAGAAAAAAGGAAATACATCGTGAGAAAAAGAAATAAAAATACAAGGAGGGGGGGGGGGGTGAACGGAGCATTCCTTCTCCCCCCTTCCTCACCTCTCTTCTGTCTTTCTCTCTCTTTCTATTCGCACTCTGTGCTTCTTCCCTTTCGCTCTGCGGCTGTGGGTGTGTTCGTTTGCCTTCGTCTCTCTTTCTTCTGTTTCCTCTATTCTCCTCTCTTTCTGTATGGAGCCTTGGGGCCCTTTATATAGGGGTGTAGGGAGGCGGACGTGGGGCCTCTGCTGAGTGGCCGGATGAAGCTCCGGGCGCTGCCGGATGGGGAAGCTGCCATTCTGCCGGTTGAGTGTTCTCTCGCTGCTGGATGGGCTGGGGAGGACTGCCGTTTAGGCATTGAATGCGTTGCCGGATGAGGCAGTGGCCTACTGTCGGATGGGGTAGCTGGGGGTGCTGCCGAATGGGGCAGCTCGAGCGCTACCGGATGGGCTCGTAAGGGCTGCTGGACGAGTGGCAGAGGAGCTTCCGGTTGGGCGGTGAACTGCTGTCGAATGAGCTGGATAGGTGCTGCCGGTTAGCCGCTCGCATGTTGCCTGATGGGGAAAGGCAAGCGCTGTCGGTTCAAGCCGTGGACGGCCGTTGATAGCATGCCGGTTAGGGCGTTGTTGCGCTGCCGGATGGGCACTTGTTGGCCTGCCGGTTCGGGCGCACGGGAGTTGCCATTTCAGCGGCTTAAGCGCTGCCGGACGGGGGCCAAAAGGGGCTGCCAGATAAGGCAGCTTGAGTGCCACCGGATAAGCCCCTAGGGGGCCTGCCGAATGAGGGCTGCCGGTTGAGCCGATACAGCCCATTTTTTCTTCTTTTGTTATCTTTCTTTCTTTTGTTTTTCTTTTCTTTTCTTCTTTTTCCCTTTTGATGCCCGGGCTTCCACAACTTGATTCACAGCCATATGTCTTCAGGAGTGCCTTAGACTCCCTTGATTTCGAGTTTAATTCGTCGTTCGGAACGGAAGCTCATGGTGCTTCAGCACCACTTGGTTATTATAGTAACGCAACCAATCTTTTTCGGAGCTCGAGTGTCTCGGGTCCGTCCTTGTATTGTTCGCTGCTGAGTCCTCACATCTGAGTTTGCAGCAGTGTATTGTTCAGGAATGCCTTGGCTTCCTGCAATTTTTAATTCGTCCGTCGAGACACGAGTTGACGTCATATGAGAGGTGTCCTTGAAGTTTGGCCATTTGGACCCTCTTCTTGTATTTCTTCGCTGTCGGGTCGTTAGAGTCGGCCCCGTGGCATTGCGTCTTAGGGATACTTTGTCTTCCCACAATTCATAGCATATTGTGGTATATTGTGATGTTCAAATTTTGCATGTCAACAATGAGCCATGGAGTTGGGTTTCAATTCACCACCATCAGTGTTGCTTTTGCCACTAAATTGCTCGGCAGCACCCGGTACCACTGAATCTGTGGTACACAGGACATGCAGAAGCCAATCGTCATAAGGAACCTGACTTGAATTACTTGAAAATGCTGTGTTTTTACCTTCTCTGTTCACTTCAGATTCTACATTTATTTGCTCCCCAACTGTGGCACTGGCATAATTGATTGAAACAGAATCTTGGATTAAGTCCTTTGCACCGGGGTCTGTAGAAGAAATATGGGAAGGAGCAGATCGGAATTCTTCCTCCCAAGCACTAGACGAGTCACCAGTGTCACTAGGTTTAGTTACCTCATAACTCACGGCTTTATCAATAGGACGGAGTTATTCTAACAAGCCAAAGTCTTCTAGTCTGTTTTTTTATGTGGCACTAATATCTCATCAGATACATGATGAGCATCAGAACCCACCTATCAAGATCAACCCCAGACAAGTTCAAAGTACTCTGAGTTGGGGCATTGCTTGTGCTGCTGGTTTGAACTTCTTTCTCTTCTTCGGAAGGCCACCGTAGTTCTATGTCTAGAAGACTAGACAAAACTAACCCGCCCTTCACCATTCCCTGACCTTTTCCTGAGTCCTTTGATTCAGTGTTCAGTTCAAAGACCTCTGAGCCATCCAGAACGAGAGACTGGAGGAGCTTCTGGCATCCCAGAGTGGCACAGATCTCCACCGCCATTGGAGCTCCAGGTTGGCCGCTCTCTCCACTCCTCTTTCACATCTCCAGTGGTTATGAGCACCGTCGCCCGATGGGCACTCCTCGTTGGTCTTTTTAATGGGCTTACAGAAATATGTCCAATGATAAACAAGATAAGAAAGAAAGCCCCAAAAAAGAAAACTTAGGGCTCAGCGAGTCATAAGATAATTAACATAGGAGGCATATAGGTTCTCAAAGTTCCCTTGGAAGGCAAAGTGGCTTTAACAGAGCCATGGCTAGAAAAGTGATGAAATGAAAATGATATCTTGGTGTGAAACAAGACATTCTGTTGGCCACAGTGTTGAATTTGGACTTTTTTTAATGTTCATGTGTAACTTTTCCGAGGAAGAACAATGTAGATTCCCTTCCAATTGATCCCTCATTTATCCACATTCTTGAAAGTTTCCGTTTTTTTCCTAATGATTTCTGCTTGCAGTTTGCAATCCCTTAGTCATTTCTTTCTGTTTTAGATTTTGCACAGCTAGTATATTTTCTTGTGTTTTCTAATAACAAAGCTAACAAGAAATAAGTAATGGCTTAGTTAGGTTTGGCAAAATTGACAGGGGGCAGGTTTTCTGTCATACTTTATTTGATGTTGCATTGGCTTTGACATTAATAGTATCATGGTAACCGAAAATCAGTACCTTCTAACCTAGAGACCTAATCCCTCACAGCATATAAGGTACCAAGAGCAAGAGTCGTATGGAAAGGAATTTCTGTTTTGAGATGCCCTTTTTCTAGTTTGGTAAGGTTCAGAGTGAAGGGCACATCTCAACACTTTAAAAGGTAAAAATGGTAGTCTTAGATCCAAAACTCTTGTGAATGTAGACAAGGTCCTTCCTAGTGAATCTGTGGAACCTTGGTTCTGTAAAGAAGGATTTTTATTTGCAGCATCATATGTAATAATCTAATATGCAAGTAGCACTATAGGAAAGATCTCTGTAAGACCACATAAAGTAGCTCTATACTGACACTAAAAATATGTGAGGAAAAAAATCATAACAAAGGTCAAACTTACTCTCAACACCAACATGTGAATTGAAGTGTTAAGTAATATACAGACAAAAGAGATAAACTCCAAAGCATTCATTCTACACCATTATCCTCTATAGTCAATCATTGGAATTTTACAATGCAATTAAGAATAAGGAAAATATAGCAGAAATGTATTTTTTCTTGGGTTTTATATGCAAATATGCATCAAAATTCAGATTCTCTAGGGTTTAATATGCAAATATCCACTCCTCGGCCACCTTTTGCCTCTGACTACATAGCAGACAATATTTGCTACAGAAATCACATTTCTGCCTTGGGTTGGAAGGTATTTCAATATTCTACTAAATGCAACTTTTACACACTTTCAGTTGATTTCATGTTGGTTTGCCTTTATTTTTATGTGTATTGATAGAAAGGTATCACCAAGATGTTCTCCTTTCTAGGAAAATGAACTCAGCATTAAATTTACCATAGTTTTCTGGATAAGATTTACTAACATTGCAATCTGTTTTTCATAAAAGGGGCTGGGAGATATATTTGAAATCTTGAATTCCTAAGCTGGCTGTTGTATGTTTTCATGGACGTGTTGTTTGGTCTTGGTTTCCATGGCCAAAAAGTGTCATTAAGTCCATTTGCATCTCATGAATTACTTCAAAGGAAAAAGATAGAGGTATAGTATTGTTGCTCTCGAGAGCAGAAATCTGTACTACATTTCCTCGGGGGGTGGTCAATGGTGTATTTTTACTCTTGGCATTCTAACTGTGTTCTTTTTTTTTCCAGTTTATATGCATCATACCATTTCTTTTCCTGCTCTTAATTCACAACTTTTCGAGTTATGCAGGAAACCTGATCAGTGTCCTGGCATGCATAATGACGTCGGTGAATGGTTTAGTAGGTGCACATGGGAAGAGGCCCCTCTTCTCTTTTGGAGTGATATCTGATGTCCAGTATGCTGATATTCCTGATGGGCACTCATTCCTTGGTGTCCCCCGTTACTACCGACATAGTATTCTAGTTCTACAAAGGGCTGTCAAGAAGTGGAATGATCAGAAAAATATCAAGTTCTCAGTTAACTTTGGGGACATAGTTGATGGGTTCTGTCCAAAAGAGGAGTCTCTACAGGCAGTGCAGAGAGTTATTGGGGAGTTTGAAAAGTTTAATGGCCCTGTGTACCACATGATTGGAAATCATTGTCTTTACAACCTTCCTCGCACTAGTTTAATCGACTTGCTTAAGATGCCCTCAGTGAACGATCGTGCATTCTATGACTTTTCACCATCTCCTGATTATAGAATTGTTGTTCTTGATACATATGATGTCAGTGCCATTGGTTGGCCGCAGGATCATTGGAAAGCTTTGGCAGCTAGGAAGCTCCTAGGAGAGAAAAATCCAAACGCCGACAAAAACAGTCCTAAGGGATTGGTGGGCCTTGATAGAAGATATCTCATGTTCAACGGAGCTGTTGGAAAAGAACAATTGCAATGGCTTGATGATATCCTCCAGGATTCAACAAAGAAGGATCAGAAGGTCATCATATGTTCTCATCTCCCATTACATCCCGGGGCGGCAACTCCAGAAGCACTCGCGTGGAACTACGATGAAGTATTGGATGTAATTCACAAATACAATTGTGTGAAGGCTTGCCTGGCTGGACATGATCATAAGGGTGGGTATGCAGTTGACTCGTTTGGAGTTCACCATCGTGTGCTTGAGGCTGCTTTGGAGTGCCCTGTTGGAACAGATGCATATGGTCATGTGGATGTTTATCATGATAGGTTATCCCTTTTTGGTGCTGATCGAATGGAAGATACTGAGATGGTTTTCAGTTCCTAATGACATTTGTTGGAGTCTATTAGAACTCTGTATTTTTTTTTTTTTGGCTCTAATGACCAATTCAAAACAAGTACAAGGGGAAGGCATTGCTGTCAACACAGTTGTTCACATATTCTACTCGCCAGAAAAAGGCTGTGAAAAGAGAAAAAAGATCCGTTCGGTTGTTTTCTAAATACTTGTTAAGAGTTCTTGGTCACATTAATCTACATCCCATTGAATCCCATGTGGTCTAGTTTAACATATTTATGCTTTCTCAAAGGCTCAAAGCTAGCCACTTTCGGACTTTTATGATTGTTTTCAAAGTCATGCATGTGGGTTCCCAACTGTTATGAATTGACAAAAATACCCCTGAATTGTTCTAACTAGTTGTAGACATACATTTCCTGTTCCAAATAGGCATGAATATCTGATCTGTTCGTATTGCGGAATTGATTCAAGAACTGATGTGAGTTTTCGCAGTCAGAAATTTAACCACATGTTTTCCTGGGTAATTTTGTGGGGGGTGGTTTTTTTTTTCACGAGCCGTTTATTCTGACGTAAAAATATTGTAAAATCTCATAAAATATTGCGTTTACAAGACATAAAATATGATATTTTCACCTTGTTTTACAGTATTTCGCATCAAATCAGATAGGCCCCTCTTTAGTTTCTTGTATTCTTCACGTGTATGCTTTTTTTTTTTAATACGAGAATGAGACCCCTGGCAAGATCATGGCATATGAAGGTAGCTCCTCAACTGGTCAAGTATGGATGTAAGGCATTTGCTGAGGCTAGAAATCAGAGACATCTTCAGAAGGATGGACGGTTTCCACTGTCATCAAAATATTCCTGTAATCTTTGATTTTTATATGTATCCTCCTGATTTTTATAAATTATCAGGAATAAAAAGGGGGTTCTTCTTCACAAATAAAAAGAAAGGAAAAAAAGATGTGGAGTCGGCTTTAAATTAATAAGATAAAAATCTGATGACGATGATGAGGATGATATAATAAGATGAAACATTGATTAATTAATCGATTAATATAACACTTTCAGCCATTCATATTCTCACATGGTGTTGGACTCTTCCAATGTCATAACCTGAGTCCTCACGGCCCAAGGGAAGCGTAGAATAATGATGAGAAGTATGACTTGCAGCACACCTATATTTTTTTTAATTAGAGTAGCTCCTAAATTATCTTAACTTATGGTGTAAATTATGTCACCGTTGAATTACTCAAAAAGAAATAAAAAATTAGATTAAATAAATAATGTTAGATTTGTTCTTTTAAATTTAATCTATTTAATTTTTAATTTATTTAGATAATCGAATGGCATGATTTACACTTCAAATTAAGACATTCTGAGGATTACTCTAAGAAATTTTAAAAAAATTTAAAGACACTACACACTCAAACTCAAAGTATGCAGTGCATCATGGGTGTATAGTGAGCCTTTCTCAATGATGAGTTACAGAAGGTCATCTCAGGGGTGCTTCCTCTTGCAGTACTAATACATACGCATGGCATTCCTAAGAACTATATATACATAAACATCAGTTCAATGCAAACACATTTATTTCTTGGTTTCATCGTAAAATATTATAAAATTAACAATTATATTATCTTATAATATTTTTGATTATTTATTTGATCGTAAGATAATATAAGTATGATGATGATGATGGTGACGATGCTTGCGGGGGTGCCAACGCCGTTCATGGTTGGCATGTGAATTTTCAAACTAGCCCTCGACATTTATTATGTTATCTAGATGACATAGCACCCCGGGGCTGATACATCAGATTCTGACTTTAACCAATTATCAAGTATATATGGGTTGTCAAGGAGTACATTGTGATCTATGTTTAGAAGTTAGATTTGGAGGAGAGGGAAGATTAACACTATCAAAAACTTCTTTAATAATATGTATGTATGGGTAGTCTAGGAGTACATTGTGATCTATGTTTAGAAGTAAGATTTGGAGGAGAGGGAAGATTAACATTATCAAAGACTTCTTTAATAATATGTATATATGGGTAGTCTTGGAGTACATTGTTATCTATGTTTAGAAGATTTGGAGGAGATGGAAGGACATGACTCCCTTATCACTTGAAGAACATAACAATTGCCCCTCACAAGATTAGGAAGTGGGGAAGACATATACAACGTTTTCGGGCCTAAATCGCTGCAACCCCGAGCGACGGGCTCACGCATGTTGAGGTGGTGGCATTATGCGGAGTCAATTTTTTATTTTTATTTTTATTTTTGTGGTGGTGGTGGGGTGGGGCGGTCAGAGGCTGCTTGTGTTATGTACGTGTGCCGACTTTACAACATAATAGCTTTTTTTTTTATGACATGGAACTTAACACGGTGGTATTCGAGTCTACATAGAGTTTGAGAGACTCGAGTTCAAATCTAATGATGTCCAATTCATGGACATCTTTTTTCCTCAAATATAACAATCTTCAGATCCACATCTATTGAATATTAAATGTGAGCCAGATAAATCCCCGTGTTAGTAAAAATGGGCAGGACTGAAATAATAAACTGGAAGCCATGTTTGGTGAGGTCATAGATCCAAAAAAAATCTGTATCACTTCCCACCAATGGGAAAAGGAGATAAGTTGAACAGAGACACCCCATCTCCTACATCTCATGCAAAATACCCTTTCAGCTGCTTATCTGTCTTTTAGAGAGAAATGCTAATGTATCAAATAATGATGATATGCAAAACTGACTTTCATGGGAATTTTGTGATTGAAAGGCATGGGCTTCCTGTTATGGAGACTAGTGAATGGATGGCATGTGTGACAATACCCTATATTGTAATCAATACAGGGTTGCCACAAAGTATATCCCAAGCTCTCTTAACTCCCCATCAGTAAGATTTGTGGAGAAGATTTTCTCTTGCGTAGGCAGATCTTGTCACAATGTGGGTGAGACCTGAAATTTTTTTTTTTTATATCATACATGGCTCATTTAGACAGTAAATGGACTCTGATCAGTTGCCCATCAGAATGGGAAGGGCTGTTCTTAGATGATCTAAATTAAAAGGTGTCCAAATCCAAGATCCATCCTTTAATGTAGCTTAAGAAGGTGAGATTTGAAACTAAAATCGAAGTTGTTGGTTAAATACAATTGATAATTAAACCCCCTCTCACAGGTCAACTTTGGCCGGCCAAAACGAAATGCCCCATGGCCATTCACTTCCTCCACCTCCTTTGGACCATATCTCATTGTCTCTTCAGCCAAAGCAGCCATGGAAGTCTTCTCACTTCGTTTTCATAACAATTTTTTTTTCTTCTTGCAACTTGCTACACAATTCACTATAAACTATTCACAATAATTGCTTCTTTTGTCAACTACTGTCGGAAGGACTGAAAAGGAAAAAAAAAACACAACAATAAGGGTCATTTCTTTCATTGTCATCGTGGGAGGAGGCCACGTGGAAGAGTAGTTTTTAACTACGATCGTTGACTCGGTGATTCGTATCGGATCTGGATCGTTCTGATTTAGTACGGTACACTTGAGTCGCATGCGACTTGGCTCGACTCGACTGTCTCTCACCCCACTCGGTGGACCTTTTTTCTCCCATCTTGACGCCTTCCCACCACGATGGTGATTTTTTCGCTCACCTCGGCACCCCCAACTCCCGAAGCCCACATCGGCACCCCCGCCCCTGTTGGGGAGCTGCAGGCTGGACCACACCCAACAGCCCCAACTCGAGCAGTCCCCCACCGCTGCTGCCAACGTCTCTTTTGGCCGGATCATCGTCGCCACCACTGGATCTCATCTAACATCGTCGAATTCTCGCCGTCACTATCAGATCCTCACAGAAACATGTTTAGAAAGTCGTAGAGAAGAATAGAGAGAGAAGGAAGAGTGACTCGATCCGATCAGATCAAGTATCAGATTTTCGTAGATCCAAATAGATCCGTCCGAGTATCCTTACTCGGACTGAGTCCATGAACCATGGATTTTAATAATAAGCCAACGGCCTGCATACAAGTTCAAAAGAGCAGGAAGTCAATTATATCTCCGCGCCCGTGTTTGAAAGACTCTGCTAATAGATATAAAAGGGTACAAGCTCCGGTCTGGATGCAAACGTGAACACCTTGTGGGTGTCCCTCCAAATCGTGGCCTTTCCCTCCCCCGCCACCAGCGTCTGCAAGTTTGTGTGGGTCGCTGGAGATTTTTTGCTCTGTCCCATCTCGACGTGGCGCTGTCAAATGCCCGGTCTCTCTCCCTCTTTGCTCCCACTAGTTGAGAGGTATGGAAACGAAAATGTCTGCAACCCAGGAACACTTTGGGGATTTGATTTGGGTGACGGTGGATTGTGCATGCAAATGGTTATGTGTGAATGATGAGGTTGGAGTTGCCGTCACGAGGGTTTCTCAGTGTAAAGTTTCCTTCTTTCCATGGTGTGGATCTTTGTTCGGTTATTGTGTCTTCCTCCTCTTTGGAGAAAGCTATGATCTTTCTGCGTTTTTCCTTGGAGAAAGTAAGATATCTAGAAGTTCTGGGCGGATTATACATGTGCCCATGTCCCCAATTCGTTAGTTACGTTTGATGACGATTTCGTCTGATGATCTATCTTCCAAGAGAGAGAAAAAATTAAGGCATATTCTTTCTTTCCATTCAGTCTGGTCCTCCTTGTTCTTTTCAGTCACAGGCTTCCATGTTTACAGACTGCACTTGGCAAACAATCAGGGAGATGAATTCATTGGATACTACCAGTTACTTGGGGTGTCAAGTCCTATGAGATGTGATTAGCTCATGCGTTTTGCTGTCAGGTGACGCGCCGTAGAGCACGCGAGCTCGTTGGCCCTCTTATTTGTTTTGCTGGTTGGTTCGATGGGTTGCATGTTCACCAAGCACGTCAGAGAGTCACCTGGTTATGAGAAACCTGCTGTTCTTGCTTCTGAAACATACTGTAAGCACCCGCCCTGCTCCTAGTCACTTTTAGTAAAACTTTTAGCCGCTTCAGAGACGAAGGCCTGAAGTATTCTACATTATTAGGGTACCCAATTTTGATTGCTGACTGTGGAAGTTGATCGAGGAGCATAAAAGGGAAAGACATCAGAGTATTGAAAATAAGATGTGCTGCGCTTCTGAAAAATAAGTGGACTTGCAAATAGGCAAGGGATACCCAGTTAACCCCATGTATAAAGACTGGGCCAATTCATTTTTCGTTTACTTTTTTTTTTATATAAAAAAATTGTGGACATTCATGCATTCCCTTGAGCTTTCACAATCTAGGAGTTTTAAGAAGCTACATGCCATGTTTAGAAATTCTAAAAGATGTCTAAACAGCAGAGCGCTCATGTTTCACTTTTTAATGAAACTTCAAGCAGCTACTGTGGGGGTGGGCTTCCGTAGAGCGATTTCGGGACTCCGGTGAGGTGGGTCTGGCTCTTCTTCTCAGATCTGTGATCTGTTCCTTCATTCCCGATAGCATGCCATCTCTATTAAAGGGGTGCTTCGCACCACCTCCCCTCCGTCCCACTTCAACAGTGCACCCAAGACAAGATCCGGGAAACCCGGTGAGTGGTTCCCTAACAGCACTGTCGGTGCTATTATTGGAATTACTGGTTGGCCACATGCTAACAGCTACTTCTGTTAATGTGTGTTAGGCTTAGTTTTGGGGACACATGGCCACATATTTTTCCTGCATAAGACCATTTTTCCCAAATCAATGGCGATTATCCATCGCCAGCAGAAATGGATCAGGTTTAACCGTTTAAGTAATGTTATAGCTGTAGCTCCTATAGTTATTCCATTTAGAGGACCATTTCTTTGTTAACTCTCCAGTCTCTAGGCATTTTAGTTATACCAATCTCATTGTTCTTCTTCTTATTATCTAATATGATCTTGTTTGCAGACACTGTTGACCACTATCTGCAATAACCGTTTTCTCTTTCAGTTACCGTGAGTGAGGTGGAGGCTTTGTATGAACTGTTTAAAAAACTAAGCAGTTCAATTATAGAAGATGGACTAATTGATAAGGTATTTTCCTCTTCCTTTGCCTTGTTGCTATGTGTTGGTGTTTGTTCTGCTTTCCATTCATCGTCTTTTGTGATTCTATCTCATGCTTTTTCGTTTTGATCCTATATTTTCTCTTCAAGCAGGAAGAGTTTCAACTTGGACTTTTCAGGAACAGCGATAAGAAGAATCTATTTGCAGACAGGGTCAGTTCTCTTTGCCATACACTATAATGATGGCTAGTCATGCTTGTCTTACTTCTGAGTTATTATTGCATCCACCTGTGTCCCTTTCCAATTCGAATATCAGACATTAATGATTTGACTCGCAGTACTAGGTCTTCCAGCTACTGCTGGACATTCTGTTAACAAACTAACATGGACCTAAGTATTATGAAAGCAGCATTCCTTGTTCTTCCGTTTCAATGGCTTATTTGATTGTTTTCATCTCATTCCTATCTTGATGGCATCTTTATAATGGGAAAGTTCTCAAAAGATACAACCCAATGTTTGACCAAAAAAGAAAACATGGGTTCTTACTTTCTAGCAATCTGGATGCAAAAAGGATTACTGCCTTGTCACCTAAGAAGCTGGTTCCACAAAATAATTTGTGAATTAAATATCAATTATGATGAAGTGCTTATTTATTGCATGCATTATTGAACTGTTTTCCTTAGTTTCAAGTTGACAAGAGGGTTAGTTTGAAATTCCTGCTTCTTGTCAACAACGTAAGATTGTGACATACCTTGGTTGGTTGTTTATAGAACGATCATCTCCTTTTCTTGTTATTAGTCTCATTATCTCAGTTCAAACTTTGAGTATCTACTGTAAACAGAAGGTAGAAGCCTTTTCCAAATATCGGCTATTATATCGTCATGCTAAAATATAAGAAACCTCTCTTTGCAATAAAAACAATTTCTTCACGCAGCGATCACATATTGCCTGAAGAACCTTACATGAAAGCAATGCAAACTTCAGCAGTGCCTCTTAGGTTCAGCACATGTTTCTTTATTGAGTTGGGTTTCTTGGATATTCTTTTTAATGTAATATACAACACAAAATATGTTTCCAAAACCCTGGCAATTTGGCAAAGCAGTACATCATAGGATGAACAATCATCCCAATTACTAGATTTGTTTTGCAGATTGCCCAACCTATCTTTTATCATCAGAAAAAGGATTCTATGGAAAAAGGTCATGCATTATTTCATCTTTTCCTTTCAAGCAATGAATATTTAAACCTTTTTTGTGAAAACATGCCCTTTTATTTTCCATGTAATTTGCAATTTCTCTTCAGCAAACTTTTGCAGATGTTTGATCTATTTGATATCAAGCGCAATGGACTCATTGAATTTGGGGAATTTGTACGATCTCTAAATGTCTTTCATCCAAATGCACCAGTAGCTGACAAAATTGAATGTAAGGATGTTGGAACATTGTGTTCTACTATTCTCTGATCCCGAATGTTCAATTTAAGATTTTACTCTCTTGAGATGACCAGAAATATTTTCATATATCATGTTCTGAAACCATAGGATTAAAGAATCTAGTACTACAAAGGGGCTAACTCATGTTAATATTGTTGAATCAGCTTTTAAATTTGGGGTTCGTCCTTAAATGTGTCTAAACAAGTATCTGATATGCTAGTGCTTTACTTTTCAGTGAAATGATCTTATCTATATATGGCTGCATTTGGTTTTAATACAGGACATCCCTTTTACATTGACGCACACCCTGGTAATCAGAACACTGATCCTCGTGGCATTCTACCCAGGGATGCTCTGCTTTATGCAGAGCAGAAGTACATCCTGAAGTGTTCCAATTGAAGAAAAAAAATTGTTTGAGCACAATTTTGACTTGTAAATCTAGCTTAATTCGTGAAATCTTTTTTTTGCAGTTGCTTTTAGATTGTATGACTTGAGACAGACTGGGTGTATCGAGCGTGAAGAGGTAACATCCAGCTACTCTTGCAGTTAATTCTTTGTGTACCCATGAACATTTATCTTAATGGTTAATATATTTCTTTGGACTATATCATAAATCTCTGATCACCTTCTCCATAGAGTTTTTCTGAATCACTCTCTATGAATTGTGTATGTGATGATATTGCTATGCTAGGAGCATGCCTTGCTTCACGCTAGGAATAGGGAGCATTTAATGTGTACATTTTTGGTCGCTGGGATAGATTTCAGACAGGAGAATGTGTACTTCCTTAACGTGGAAGTGGGTAATGAAAATGTGCTCCCTTTGTGGGGTATGTTGTAGTTAAGGAGAGAATAGTGTCGGTTTGGTGCCCATGGTGCATGAGTTGTTTCAAAGTATCAAAGCTAGATGGTTTCTTTTTTTCCTTTTTATCCATGTATCAGTTCCTCTGGCATTGTAATGTAGCTTTTAAGTTTCCTGTCAGGTCTGCCTTTTCTAGGCCAATGACAAAACATGAAGTAATCACTGAGATGGATCATCATCAATGGGTCTTCTGTTGCAACTAGATTTCTCTTTCTTTCTTTTGAGGAACAAGTGGAAACCATGGCTTACCTTTTCAGTTATTCCCGTGCATAATTCTTCTATCTCTCACAAAAGTTGCATAGATGATTCTGGCTATTGCAATTTGCTGTGGACATGCCTAGGTGTAAATCATGGTTTGCTTTTTTGGTCACATATGCGAATTGTTTATTTTTTGACTCATGCAGTTCAGCTTGATTTTAGCCAGACCAAGATATGATGCATCATGCAGATCGGTCAATCTGATGCATATGCCCACAGATTGTCATGACTCAGTGTCCCAATCTGATGCATATACACTTAAAAAAATGTGTATCATGAGTTGCAGATAATCTGGCCAGAGTCAACTCAAGCCAGTTGGAGTGGACTTGAACTAGCTTGGAACAGATGATACAAAAGGAGCCTTCAATAGTGCTGATTGACTACGACACATGATACATCACCCAAAACCTTGTTCTCTTAGTTCTTCCCCTTTGAGTTTGATATTAGGGATTAAAAGAAACAAAAGTCAGGAAGCTATAAAGAACCGTTCTTTGGGGGCCATTCTACACTGAGTTGAAGAGCTAAATTTTCGAGCCCTTTTGCTATCTTCTATTTCGATTTGATTACACCTTCTAAGCCATGCGAAACTTGAACAGTACTATTTCTCCTCACTTAATGTCATCCAAAGCCACTCCTAGGTCCTCATGTAAATTTTTTATGTTTCTTTGTCTCTCCACATATCAATCTCAACATCTTCATCCCTGCTACACAATTTTTTGCATGTGCTCCTTGTTTAACATTTTTTTTAACTAAAGCAATACCTGAAAGGGAAGGTAGGAGAGCGCTCACCCCCTCAGGGAGGGGATGAGTAGGCCGCTCCACCACCAAACACCAAACAGGCGATTTTATTAATATAAGCAGAAAAGGAAAAGTACAACATGATAAAGAACACCAAGAGCCTAGGGCCTGATATAAGGGCACCCCATCTTATCAAGACGATAGGGGCCCTTTACAACAGAGGGAAGATCAGCCCAGGAACTACAAACAAGTGGAGAAACAGAAAGAGAACACCCAAGTCCAGCTAGACAATCCGCAACATGGTGGCCTCCCTAAAAATATGGGAAAAGGAGACCTGGAGGCGATGACCAAGAGTAGCAATGTCATGAAGAATATAGGTCAATCTCCAAGGGCGGGAGCAGCATCCATTGACGGCCTGCACTAAGACGAGGGAATCAGATTCCACTAGGAGGGAGGAGAAGCCCTTGGAGAGACAGAAGAAAAGACCATCACGAAGGGCCAAGGCCTCAGCTTCAAGACTGGATTGCACCCCGTGGTACGTAGCAGCAAAAGCAAAGGAAAAGGCACCATCGGAGCCGCGAACAACGCCCCCACCTCCAGCAGCTCCGGTACTACGCTTGAGAGCACCATCGACGTTAAGCTTCAGCCGGCCTGAAGGGGGGGGCAGCCACCGAACCACCCTGGGAGGGGTAGGGTAAACAGGCAGAAGAGCCATACCCCAAGATGCCAATACAGACCGCTGCAAGGGGGAGAGATCCTTCCCTTTAACCTTAAGAGATCGAACAAGGGGGCAAACCGCCATTAAGACCCGGCAAAGAACATGACAGGAATTCATAGGAACCCCACCATAACGGGCCATATTCCTGCAGCACCACAACTCCCAAAGAGCAGCCATGAAAATACACTTGGAGATACAACCGGCCAAAGAAGTATGGCGGCAGTCCATGAGAAAATCAACAACACCATTGGCAGCTGTTATAACCGAGAGGTTGTCAAACTTAAGGAAAGCATGCAGGGCAGTCCAGACATGATTGGCAACATGACCATGGAAAAAGAGATGAAGATCAGTCTCCATATGAGGTGCAGGGCAGCAAGAACACCTGGAACACAACGGGATACCACAAGCTTGGATGGTGAAATCAGTGGATAGACTCCCTTGAACCAGCCTCCAAGCAAGCACTGACCACTTAAGAGGGATGGGGGGAGCACCAAAGAGATGACCAGCTAGTGGAAAGTTGGCCTTGTAATATACTGTGGACAGCTCTAGATGAGAAATTACCATCAGAAGTAGGACACCAAATCCATTGATCAACACCACCAGCCGTAGATAAAACATGATCAAGGCAGCCAGCAGGGCCGTGAGTACGAAGAATGCTAATATGGATGTGCTGCGGGTCTGAGAATGCCTTCTGAACCGAACACCATTTATCAGCCACGGAGGACCATATATGAGGGGGAATGAGATCACAAAGGGGTGAAGATCCAGCCCATTTATCCATCCAGAAGTAAACATGGGGGGATTCATCAGAAACCACAACCCGGTGGTTCGCATAAACCAGCCTAGCGGCCTGCTGCCACTGCCGGCGATCTGCAGCGATCATAAGAGGAAAACCAGCAATCGAGTAGTGCACGTTATGCAGATGCTTAGCTCTGAAAAATTTGGCCCACAGGGAATGAGAAGTCACAGCAGCCCACATCAATATACAACATGCTAGGTTTCACAATAGCCTTATAAAACTTCCCTTTAAGATTTAAAGGTACACAACAATCACCTACCACCCTGGAGACATTCTCTACTTCACCTGCCTTTGTCCTATGTATGACATCCTCCTAGATCTCTCTATTGTCCTGAATAATAGATCCGAGATGCCAAAACTGCTACTGTAAGAATGATGCAGGATATCAACCCTCCTATCAATAAAATTATATGTTATGGACTCCGACTTGGTTTGACTATAAGGCACGTCTCAAACATTTTAACTTATATCTAAACCTTTAGTACTGTAATCAGTTAAAATAATATCATATGTAGAAACATGCATCAAGAAATTTCGTCAGGTAACCATTTTGTCACTGAGGTTAGACTTACTGCTCATCCTTAATATAATTTTATGGCAACAAAAACTCACAATTCTCTCCCATAATTATTCTTATACAAGTAAATGCACTCTTGGCACTCTTGGCACTCTTGTCTTATATCCTTTATCACATCAATATATTCTTTAAGATGTCCTTTCTCCTCTAATGTGTACTGAATCAGCTCTCTTAGCATTCAGCTATATGCTTCCCCCAACTAAATGAAATTCACACACATTTCCAACTGTCTCAAAAGAGGAAAAAAACACTTATATAATAGATCCACAGGCATGAAATCAAACTGGTTTTTGAAATACTAATTATAAGCCTAAGACCTGATTATAAGCCTAGGACCTAAGACCTTTCTCGATTACTCTATGCTAAATGTTGTAGTATGACTCAAGTAATTCTATGATAATTATTACAACTCTATATATCTCTTTTTGTTATCCAAGAAAGGTGGCATAAGGACATGTTCTCTCAATTAACGAAAGAAGTCAAAGGAATATTTACTATAAAGGTAACTCATAAATTTAACATATAATTTTTGGTGGGTTATCTCTTATGCCATGATGAAATTCCCTATTTCAATTATTCTAGTTAGCTGTTGTACGAAGCTCAATTTAATGTGTGAACTGATAAGTTTGATTCAGTGTTTCCAGCCCCATTGTAATTTTTATCAATATATCAGGTGCAGAATTAGTTAATTTCCTTACATCTAGGTTCTTTTCTGCTACTGACTCTCTCACGACCATGGAGGATTAATTTTTCATCAATTTCCTGCAGTTGAAAGAGATGGTGCTCGCCTTGTTGAACGAATCCGATCTGGTCCTTTCAGATGATGTTGTTGAATTGATTGTTGATAAGGTGAAGAGATTGTCTTTCATACTTTTTTTAAATATTTCTGTATTCGGTTACACTATCTCATCTTGCACCCTTATGCGTTTGTTCGTGTTATCTATCCTTTCTAGACTTTCAATGAAGCAGATAGGAAAAGTGACGGAAGAATAGATTTTGATGAGTGGAAGGAATTTGTGGACAAGAATCCTTCTTTGCTGAGGAACATGACTCTTCCTTACCTGAAGTGAGTTGCAAACTCACTTACACATGTTATTGACTAATTGTCTCCAACATTGCTATCATCTCATCCAGTCCATTCTTGGGGGTTCCATTGTCCTATGCACTAGTATTGTTTTGGATTCTTGGGCCATTGTTTAAAATAACATCTCCAGCTTTCAGTGGATCTGTTCTTGTGGTTATCTACTTGCCATTCCAGTCTTCATTTCTAGTGATTATGTCATACTCTCATCTTCTTGCGAACACAAATCTTTTGGGAACAGCCATATGAGCAACATGTACCCTCTCCCTCACTCTATAGCTTCACTCTGTCATGTGCTTCTTCTAATTCTTGTTTCTTTTCTTAGCTTTATAATAGATGATCTAAAATCTGCATTCTTCCTGGGTGCTTTTATTTTTCATCCCATGCGTTAAAGTGTGATCTCAGCCTGAAAAGTTTTTTTTTTGTTTGGAAAATACAATGCTGTACCTGTAACCTTGAGCATTACTTTTTGCGACCACAGACAGTTTTTGAGAGTCATGTTGATCTGTTTTTTCCACATTTGCCTTTTCAGGGACATAACTCTAGCATTTCCCAGTTTTGTGATGAACTCAGGAATTGAGGATACAGATATCAGTGTCTAAATCTGCAGATTACTCTCTGCCCACCTGGTTTTGATAATGGAAGGAGCTATGCATGGCATAGGGACAACATGCAAAGATCCAAATCTCGCAAACCCTGACATCACTTCAAACTTCAAACTTCATGCATAGGGATCTTTGATGCTTCAGCTGCACTCTAATGATAGAAGCTGATCCATGCAATGTGTGTCACAACAGTCTGCCTGATTATTGATCATACCTTGGCAAGGCTGCAGATTCTCACTGCACTAGGCTGGCTTGCGTATGATTACATGTATTAAGTTGGGTGTCTGTAGTTTGTTGGGCTTGAACATATATAGATATAAATGATGAGAAATGCTTAGTGCACCAAGTGCACTAATTACATTCACATGTGAAATTAGTATAATATTTATTTTTTAAAATTTTTTTAATAACCCTCACTCCAAATTATCTCAACGTGTTGACGTGATGTGAGAAAATAAATTTATCCTTCATCAATGATGATAATTGACCTTTATGTCATGTCATCCGATGAAGTGACACTGACGGTCAAATAACTTAGGTTGAGAGTTACTTAAAAAAAAAAAAGTGTGCATGTGTTACACTATGCATTTCCCTCGAAAGATATCAAAAGTTTGATAATGTCCAATCGTTTAAATCTACACCCTCTCATAATTCCCTTCCAATGACAACACCTGTCCCATTAGTTTTTGCTTTAAATAAGTTTGGAGGTTAGAGAGAGATGGAGAGAGCAAGGTTATTTTTAAAATCCACGGAAATTATCCAAAGATTATTTATTTTCTCTCTAAGCATTTGGATAAAAATTATTCTCTCCAATTATTTTCAAATGCAGCCTCGAGATTTTAAGAGAGAAGAAGATCAAGTTGTAAGTCATTTTGCTAGACTAATTAATTATTGAGCAATGTTTTGTGCATTGAATTCGGTGCACAAAGTTACGTCAAAATATAAGTTTCATTTTTATTAATTAAAAAAAAAGGCTGAAATGACCTTGTATGCACAGAAAAAGATATTGCGTTATAACAGTACCACTTATTTTATACGCATTAAATGTAGAGTGTACTCGGTGGATAAACACAATATTAAAATATTTTTTATTTGATTGAAATATTTTATTTTATTATAAAAATAAATTAATAAAATATTATGTAAAAATGAAATATTCTATTATAAGAACGAAACATTTGTTACAGTAACGAAATATTTATTAGATGAATGAAATATTTGTTATAAGGATAAAATAATATATAAATAAAAATATTTTATTATAAGATCACAAATTAATAAAATGTTTCGATATTATATCAAATATTTTGTTCATATATAAAATATTTAAGTCACGTATTTCCTTGTCAAGTATGCTCTCCGTATTTAATAGATGGAAAAGTGAGACTTTATGATTCTCACGAGGGACGTCTTTTTTACGTAAAAATAATTATTTCATATTTTTGCAGACTAATAAAAAATAAATATTATAGTTTAACGTGACTCTATGTAATGGATCAAATGTATATAATTTTACTCTTATTTTTTTTTTGTTGAATACAGGCCTTCGATTTCGATTAGCTTCCACCGGACATGCTCCAGCTTGCTCAAATTTAAGATATTCTACCTATCTTATCAAAGATTTTTCTCATCTATTTGACTAGTAATCGGTTAGTGAAGGGGAAAGAGAAGAGTGTGGCGGTGCGGAGGGTGGCGCGAGCAGGTGCGGGGAGGGGGATACAGGCGTGGGCGCGGCGATGGCGACGTCGGCGTCATACCCGCCAGCGCCGCCGTTTTATCGGCTCTACGGGGACTACTTGCGGGACCCGAAGTCCGCGCCGGAACCGCCGCCGCCTGTGCAGGGCACCTACCCCCTCTTCGGCGCCACCTACAGCGTGAGCCCCTCAACCTCATCTCTCATTCACCCGCTTGAGGGTTTCTTCTTCCTCTTCGACCGCCCTAGCACTCCAGTGTTGCTCCTTCTTCTCCTTCTGATTCTTCCTCTTCTTTTCTTCTCTGATACACTTTTCTATCTTGGTTTCTCTTGTAAAGATCCGTTCTTTCTTGGTATTGCACGATGATACTTAGATTAAAAGTTTTTCTGGCAATTTATGAAAATGCGGATGCTTCAGACGGAGGACGTGCTACCCAGCTTAGAGGATCAGGGGGTCCGGCAGCTTTACCCCAAGGGCCCTAACATGGGTATGGGAACAGAGAACTCTGTCTTCCCCAACTTCTTATTGTTAAGATGGTCGGCAAAACGATTGGTTTATCTTAATTTTTTTTTCTTTTTTTTTTCTGGGAGGGACGGCCGATTCGTAGGTGTTTAAACTGATAACCGTTGTTTTCATATTTATTTAGTGTGTTTTTCAAGAAAATTCCCTTTTTGATCAGCTTTGTTTTGTTGTTCCCTGGGAATTTTCTGCTTTACTCTTCTCTAAAATGTTGGATGCTGCTGCTTTGGTCGCCATTACTGAGGAAAGACTACAAGAAGGAATTGAAGGCATTGAACCGCGAGCTGCAGCTTCACCTGCTGGAGCTGGCAGATGTCCTGGTGGAGCGCCCTTCTCAGTATGCCCGCCGTGTGGAGGAAATTTCCCTCATCTTTAAGAATTTGCACCACCGCCTCAACTCACTTCGCCCCCACCAGGTGCGTGACATCCTTTTTTTTTTTGCCTTTCTGCAAATGGTGTCGCCATCATTTACACGGCTTGTTCATTGGCAATAGTCTGAAAATGCAGGCTTTGCAACCCCCCACCTCACACCCCCCAAAAAAAGTGATTGATGAGTTTGCTTTTTCGTTATTAGGCAAGGGCTACATTGATTCACATTCTAGAGCTCCAGATACAACGTCGAAAGCAAGCCATAGAAGATGTAAAGAAGTACATGTTCTTTTCCTCCTCCTCCACTCCCCTCCAAAGGAATTGATGATTATATGTGCTTTAACATTCCTATTGTTTTTTAATCTTAAGCCCTTGATGCAGAGATGCTCATGCTCTTTTCTCTTTTGCAGCATTTATAAAGACATTGGTTGATTATGCACATTTATTATTCTTGTTGTCTTTTAGTCCTAGTTAATGGAATGTCTTTTGTATAGAAAAGAATAAACACAGTTGCACAGGGATTGCAAGGAAGGTATAAATAACGTTAAAATCTATTCTTTTTGTCCATTCTTTGATCTTTTATGGTCGTTAGAAGCAAGGTTTGATGGATCAGTCCAATCTGCTATGTACTGCATGTGCCGGATCATGCCAGTGTGGAACCGGCATGGCAGTATGGGCACGGTATGGTGTCAAAGGTTGCCGGTGGCCTGGCAGAGGTGGCGGAGGCAGTGGCTGCGGCCGTGGAGAAGCCGGCTTGAGAGACAGAGAGATGTGGAGCTGCTGGGTGTAGGCCGGTGGAGGGTGCTCCGAGGTGCTGGGTGGAGGCCGGGGGAGGGTGCTTTGAGCCTGAGAGGGCGGTGCCGTTGCGCAGGGGGTGGGCCAGGAGGAGCAGCAGCAGCCATGATCGGCGCGGGGGAGGGCCGAGGGTGTCGTCCGGTAGCTTGTGGGAGGGGTGGAAGTGTGGAGGGAAGAAGAAGAAGAAATGGGGTGGGGGAGGGCGGCAGCTCAGAGTGGGGGGATTGCGATGTAGGGTTTGACTTGTAAGGTGGAAAATTATACAAGCTATCCTATAGATTGCAGTTTTTGTTAGTTAAAGCTTAATTTGCTTTTATTGTTTTTTTACAAAAAAATAGAGTTCTCGATTTGGTATGGCACCATACCGTACCAGATCGTACCTACAAAAAGCTGGCACGGGCCGCACGGCGGATCGGATCGATCCTCAAACCTTGATTAGAAATGGCTGAAAGACTGGTGCTTTTAAGAGAAGCTTCAAATAAAATGGTAGCTTGTTATTTCTTCTCTGGTACGATCGGCAATATCTGATGAGTTCTGACTTTCAAAAAAATATCTGATGAATTCTGGTGGTTGCATATGCTACAGAATGATGGTATTCTGTATTAAGAGAATAAGGAAAATGAACTATCTAATGTTGGGAAACATGAAAGTTGGATGAGATCAAGAGGATGGCTGTCCCAGTCATTCCAGTCCTTCATGACATCAATAGCCTACCATTTCTCTTATGCATGCCTTCATTCCTTTTTCCTGTCTTCTAGTTTTGATTTTTTTATCATTCCATTTTAACGTTAACATCCCTATTGTGTATCCTTACTCCATTTTGTCAACCTCCTTATTAGGTGCTCCAAATTTCTTGACCTATTTAACGTTAGATTAGTTACTGAAGTTCCCATTTCTTCCCAATTCCTACCTGTCACAATGTCAAGAACCCCTTTTCCTCAGCCATTTCCTCTCAAATGGGCTTATGGTTATTCAGAATAAGCAGGTAGAGGCTATCCATAAAAAATGATCACTCCACCCTAGTGAAACTATGATCTGGTCAAGCTTGCACAGGTATGTGTCTCTCGGAATTTTGACCAGGTATACATTCTGTGCATTAGGAAATTTTGTTGAGCATTATTCCTCAATAGGACTGCTATGTTATCTTTTCCACTTCTTCCTTACGTATGGCCAGAAGTGCCACTAAAGTTCCATGCAAGCTCAACCTCAAGGCACCTAAAGCTGATAAATATGGGTATCTGTCCGATTATGTACTTTGATCGCCAAGCACATAGCATCCTTTAATCTGCTTGACCATTTCTTTGAAACTATTGATCTTCATCTCCGGCAAACATATAAAATGTTTGCTCTGCGCTTCCATACAAGATGTCTGTCATGTCACTTTTGTTTGTCCTTCTTAACCCCTTTCAGATTCAAATGACATGTCACCATCAACTTTTTATTACTCCATCCATACAGATTCTTAATCCATCATTATGACAAATTCTCAGTTACAATTTTCTTCCTCCGCCCATCCTTTTCCTTTCCCTATTAACATCATTACTATTTTTCTGATCCACCAAAAGTCTCTTCCATCTCCATCCCAATTAGGATCTCTACTGTTTTTTGAGATATCTAGTGCCTTCTTGGTTAGGAATCCCTTCCTCATCACTGCAGATCTGATTGCAAAACCACATTTCCTAACCTCCCAGAACTTCTCAGTAGGGACCTATTATATGTGTATTTACACAGACAAGCGCATGCATGCTTACACAAATATAACCGTCAACTGCATACCCCCCACCCAACCTCCACAACATGTGCACGCATGCACATGCACGGACACACAGGGACACACTTGTGTGCACATGTGCATGCACACACAAATCTACCTATGATTCCTCTTTCCTTCTTTTGTGGTTCCCCCTCCACTATTTCATTTGCATACCTCCCCCAAGGATCAGAACTCCCTGTTCTTCTCTGCTTCTATTGGTGTTTATACTTCATCTGTGGAACATCATCTTCCCCTACTTTCTTTGATTGTTGCATGGTGTTAATTCATTGACTTGCTTGTCGTTCCATAAAATTTTGGTCCATGCATACCTCATGGCCCCCCATTGCACTATAGGTAAGGAAACTGCACCATTTTGTTCGACCTGAAAAAATTGGACAAATAAAATTGTCAGGTTTAGTTCAATTTAAAGAGTTTTGGTTCAAAAATGGTAGAAGCCTATTTAAGCCTAGCTCCTGACTACGCTGCTAGGCCACTGTATAGGAACCCCACCATGGTTTAATAGTTAACACTAGTCCCGAGACATATTTAGGCAGAGCTAGTCAATGGGCTGCAAGACCAGTTGTCTGCCTCCACTGCACCTCTTGCTCTCCCCGCCATCCAGTGTCCCTGAAGCTTTTGCACATTACATTGTCTTGCTCCAATTCATGCCAGTGTTGCCAACCCCTTATCCCAAGCTGCTGATGTTCAGGCCCTTTCATCCACCTCTCTCTTAACTATTTCCAACTCACGTACATGATTTCAGAAACTACAATATTGAAAACCCTCCCCCACAAATGCAATTATAGAAATAGCTTTGGATATTGGACGGTTGCCCTAAATAGCTTCCAAAAAATCCCAGTTCTGCAACTCTTACCGGAGATAAGCTTCTTATCATTTTAGTAGCTACTTTGCTTTTTAAGATTATGCATGGAGTTAGGTTAAAACAGTGTTCAAACAAATGAAAATTTTGGATTCATTTGGAAAGTTCAGTTGCTATTTTAGTTTCAAGTTTTGCAGGGTCCTTGAAGATTGTTTACATGAATGGAAGAAACATGTGATTGGGCCATTGGTGATAATTTCACTGTTTTTCCCCTGTTCATCTTTTGTCATCAAGTCTTTCACATGTGCACTTATGTATCTTATTGTAGGTGTTCTCTGTCGCTGAATATCATCTACATTTCCTTCAACTGTCCTTGTTTCTGTCCAGGAGGAGGGAGGAGGCACATAGACTTCTCAAGGTGTCGCTCCAGATTCTGGATGGGCATTCAATTTGAGATTCGGACATCTGATGTGATAATTATAGTTTAAAACGTCGGTTGTGAGACGCTTTATGTAAGTCTCATAAGGTATAAATCTTAAGGCATAATGAGACGTAAGTCTTAATAGGGAAGAAAATAATCTTAAAAAATAAAAGATATTAAAACTAATAGTGATTTTCACGTGTTAATGTTACATCAACTTAATGATAAATTCATGTTATTTCAAAAATATTAAATTATGAGTCAACTGTCTAGTGCAGTTGGTTCGTCACCCTTCTCTATATGGAGGAGGGCCCGAGTTCGAGTTAGATTATCTCCTCTCTGTTAAAAAAAAAGTATCTATCAAGAAAAAAAATATTGAATTTTATTTTAAGGATAACAAAAGAAATATAAATCTTAGGAGTATTTTACAACATCTCGTTATATCATCTTCTCAAGTGATGCACACGTCTCAATTAAATATTTTGAGACGGTGAAGGTGACGAGACGTATCACCTCAATCAAAAAAAAAGCGTAAATCTCGAGTAAAAGATATGAGACACATGTCTCAAGATATTTTTTTAATGTCTCATCTTGAGGTTTAAGTCTTAGTGTCTTGAGACGTCTCCTTTTTAAATAATGGTGATAATACGAGGGATTCTAACAGGTTAATGACTTAGTATTCACAAATACATCATGCTAAAGATGAGATAATTATCATCATTTGTTTCCCTTTGGCTTGGTGAAGCAAAAGGGGGACTATTTTTTACGAGAGTCGCGTGCATCCCTCACGACGACACTGCAGACAAAGGAAAACTGGGTGTGGATCAATGCATGAAGTGAGAAACACCCGGGTTACGTTCGTAAGAAAAGCTGCCATTTCCTTTGAAACTGAAGTTCTACCTTAATTTGGACTAAAACGAGATTAACAAGACTCCTTCACGGATAATTATTAACTTTGCCTAATATGATTGCCCTTCATGGTGTCCCTGTTTTTAATCTGCACCCTTAAATGTGCTCTCTTCAATGAGTTTGTTCCTCGTATCTCGACCATCCATTCTCTCTGTAGCCTCAATGAGGTTCGCATACGAGTGGAGGTGGGGGTTTAGGCATATCCATGCAACTCACGTTAAGTTAGAAACAATCATATACGTCAAGAAAATAAGGCACATGTCTCACGGTATAGAGAGATCCCAAATCCGACTCTATCTCAAAAGAGAGAAGGGAATCTTTGAAAAATAGAGAAGAGAATCTTTGATGCGTGTGAACTGTACGTACGTCGCACTCTATGTATACCCAAATATTGTTGGAAATAATTTTTTCGCGAAAGCACAAAGTAGGGATCTTTATATCAAGTGGATCAATAAAAGAATATAGAATTTAAGTTTAGAAAGATCAAATTTGAGTCAAAGTGTGGTGTTATTTTTTTAGAGTCGTTTTATCTTTACACGGTGTAATAGATTTTACGGTAAAATTTTTGTCAATAATCGACGACTCTAACGATGATAGCGTAAAGAAGCACTTCAAATTATGACGTCGGGACTTCCATGCATAGGGTCATTGCCCATGTTTTCAAACTTTTTTCATGAATACCTTCCAAGAGCCTTGGGCACTGCAAAACTTCCTATGCCAATATCTCGACTCCCTCGCATGAATGTTCCTCACCTTCTTCGAAGGAGTTACCGTTCAAGAAGCCATTTTCTATCAGGATTCCCACGCTACAAGCGGCACTCCCGAATTTTCATATGCTAAAAGAGTTGCCGCCCTACAGCCATGCACTGCAACAAGGTACAACATAAGCCAAAGCAGCAGCCCCACTAGAATTTTAAGTAAAGGCACGCACACCGTAGAGATCCAAACATGGGATCAGAAAATCCTGCAGGCATGCAGAAGTCTCATTGTTCTTCCCCAGATGCATTTTTAGCTGCACTTGATGGCAGCAATGAGAATGACGTCGAAAGCTTGGAGATCATGCAGGCGAGCTGCATGTTGCATGTGAATATATATGGGGGAGCTCCACAGACACAAGGCTTCGGAGGGGCCAGGGAAAGTCGCACTCTCGCACAAGATGTATACGTATGCTGTCCTCCTCCGCAAGATTTGCATACGACTAACAGGCATCGTGATAAGCTCTCAATCGGCATTGCGAAATGAACCTGTGAAGCACGTAACAATGCCGAACCTGCCGGGAGGGGAAACACAAAGGGAGAGGGACGTAAAGGCTTATGAAGTAAGTGGGTGGGGAGAGAGAGAGAGAGAGAGAGAGGTGGGTAGGGCTGTCAATGGTCAGATCCTACTCGGGTTCAAGTTGGCTCCCGACTTATCAATATTAGAGGGACGTAAAGGCTTATGAAATAAGTGGGTGGGGACTGCGGAGGAGTACAAATGGGTAGCCAGTGGTGGCTGTGAGAGAGAGAGATAAGTGGGTGTGGATAGAGAGAGAGAGAGAGAGATTGCGAAATGAACCTGTGAAGCACGTAACAATGCCGAACCTGCAGGTGGGGGAAACACAAAGGGAGAGGGACGTAAAGGCTTACGAAATAAGTGGAGAGAGAGAGAGAGATAGAGAGGTGGGTAGGGCTGTCAATGGTCAGACCTTACTCGGGTTTAGGTTGGCTCTCGACTTATCAATATTAAAATTTGAGTTTAGCCCGAGTATGACATGGGTGTGGAGGAGTAAGTGACAAGTGAGTAGGGATGTCAATAGGTTGGACCCGAGTCGGATTTAGGTCGACCCAATTCAGACCCGACTTATCAATATTAAAATTTGACTTAACTCGAGTCTGACACTATTTAAAAAATTTAAAGTCCGACTAAGGTCCGATCTGACCCGACAACTTAAATAAAAAATAATATATTTAATAATATAAAATTTATAATCTCACTAAATTAACTAATATCTTGATATTAATTATATAATTGTGTGAGAAGAGAGTTTTAAAATTTTTAATTAAATAAAATAACATAATTTTAAAATTTTAAAATGAGAATAAAAAAAGAGAATGAACTGGGTCAGTCGACGGATCAAACTCAAAGTTCAAATCTCACCCACGGATCTAGTCGAGTCAAATTTTTAGACTCCACTAAAAACGCTCGAGTTAAAAAAGATGTTACAGAGAGGAGGTAAGACTTACAAGTAGGAAGGAGAAGGAATGCCGAGTGCCGAAGGGGAAAACGGAGACCAGGAAGATGACCCCTCCTGAACAGAACTCCCCCGAACAAGATGGACACTTTCCTCCCAAGCACAGAGAGTGGCCTTAGGAGAGGAGGGGGGAGGGGAGGGGTCCTTGGGTTGAGGTACCCAGCCCGAGGTGAAAAGGCAGGGCGCCACTGGTCAAGGGCCGGTGTCCCCATCATTCTTCCTCACATTCTTTCTTTCTTCTGATCACGCATGCTTCGGCCGTAACCCAAGTACACACACGTCCAAAGAGACCGATGCCAGTTTTTCTTCCCCTTTGTTTATTCCCAGTGTCTGGGCGGCCGGTCCTTCCAACAACAGAGGGGCTACGGACAGAAAATTGGCAGCCGCAACTCCTCCCCATGGGAACCCCACGGGACACCCCCGGTCCCCCACCACCGGGAGTCTTCCCACCCCTTTGCGCTCCCCAGAGGCCACACTCTTCGCTCACACCTTCTCTCTCTATGCCTCTCTTGCTCTGTGGGCATATGTGGAGATTAAACAACGCCACGGCACCCATCCTTTCAGCTGCTTAAAAAGCCCCCGTCCCCGTCCCCGTCCCCGTCCCCGTCCCGGTCCTCGTAATCAGAGGGAGGGGATGAACGGGGGAAAGATTGGATTTTTATTACCCGGAGGAGCCCCTTTGACTTTGTGCCAGCTAGAGCTGTTGTGCAGAAGTCGCCCCCCTCGCTCCCTCTAAATAGAATCCGATAGCAAGTCGCAGGCTTGCAAACCGTTCTCTAGACGGTGGAATCCCATCCTTCTTACCCCCCCCCCCTTCCCCTTCCCCTCCCCCATTCTCTACTTCTTCCCTTGGAGTAGGCAGGGAGGCCGGCAAGCCCGCTCCTTTTTTTGGGCAGTGGGTTGGAGAAGAGGAGAGGAGAAATGGGCAGCTTCTCGTCGGCCATGAAGGTCCTCGTGTCTCTGCTTGTGGTCTGCGGATTGGCGGCGCGCCCCGCCCTCGCCGGCGTGGAGTTCTCCTCCCTCTCCCGCACACTCGTCGTCTCCGCCTCGCACAAAGAAGGCCAAGGTATGAAATTGTCTGTGTGTGTGTGTGTGTTGCACTGGTGATTGTGATTGTAACGAGGTTTTCCTTTTTTGTTCTGAATAAAATTCTTTTCTTTCACACTTAAATCCATTCCATCTCTCAGAGACGTGAGGTGGGCAGGATGGTTCTTGATTTCTTCATCTCTGCCTGCAAATAGGAGAGCACCGTCGGCACCGGTTAGGGAGGAAGATTAGGTGAAAAGGGAAGTAGATCATATCACCCACATCCAGATATTAAATCCATCCTGCTTGTTGACATCCTTAGAGAGAGTTGGGTGCATGTTTCCCAATCATAGGATGGTGAAAATCAATGGAGAAAATACACAAAGGGCGGGCTGTCTGGCTTCCCCTTGGTGTGCACTGCAGAGACTTCGAATCTATAAAATTGGATTGCCCAGTTCAATCATGAGCCTATTTTTATCGCCACTCTCACTTTATGAGACCAATTTCGCCTGTTTCTGCATGTTATGGCATCACAAAAAGATCTATCTATATATAGGGGACGGGTGCAGGGGGAAATTATATAGAAAGGAAAGAAGTACTTTAAATAGATCACAGCGAAGTAGATCGGAAAGCCGTTCTCTACCAGCAGTTAATGGGTACGAGCAGGGCCAAGGTATTTTCAAAGATCGGTCTTTTTTTTTTTTTGATAGTTGACGATATCACTCATGTTAGAGGGGACAAAGCTTCTGTTTTCTTCCCTAATTTTTTGTTGCGCAAACTGCAAAGTAGGGGGAGACTCATATTCTGCAGTGAATTAAGTGAGCAGGATGGTGGAAGAACCACCGGCAGTTGCTAGACTGATAGACCCATCCAGATTTCTGATTTCTATCTGAGGCAAACATGGAACTGGGTTTTGGGAACGATTGAGAAGGTGTGATTTTGAAATGTTGGATCCATTCCCGTGCATCAATTGGGGGTGGTTGGAGTGCCCAGTTCGACTGTGCCCTTGACTTCTTTTTTTCTCATCCTTCATTGCTGTTGGTTTGGGACAATGACTATTACATCGAAGGTGGATGGATAACCCCATCACAGGGAAAGGAGTGAAAACTCATTCGAAAGGAAGCAGACTGCAGCTGTTCCTGTAAACTCCAATCATGATTCGTGGTCACATAGAGTATGAAGACCCCACCCATGATTTGTGCTTCCTCTCCTAAACCACCCAGCTAAAACTCACTTGCATTCATCCCTTTGCACATCATGTAATGACACAGTGACTGGATTGTATTCATTTGTTTAATTTGTCTTTCTTTCTGTTTTTTTCCTTTCCTTGTTCATGAATTGGCAGTCTTGAAAGCTGGGGAAGACACAATCACTGTCTCGTGGGCGCTGAATCAAACCCTCCGGGCTGGCAATATTGATGCCACCTACAAGAAGGTGAAGGTCAGGCTGTGCTATGCTCCAGTGAGCCAGGTTGACCGTGCATGGAGGAAAACCGAAGATGACCTCAAGAAGGACAAGACATGCCAATTTGGGGTCACCATCCAGCCCTACACTGGTGCTGGCAACAAGGACTTCAAGTACCTGATTGAGAGGAATGTGCCCACTGCAACATACTTCATCCGCGCCTATGTGCTGGATGCCAATGGCGTGGAGGTCGCCTATGGCCAGACCACCAATGCAGGCAGGACCACCAATCTGTTCAAGATACAGGGGATCAGTGGCCGCCACGCGTCACTGGATATCGCTGCGGCGTGCTTCTCCGCCTTTTCAGTGGTCTCGCTGATTGTGTTCTTTGTTGCAGAGAAGAAGGGTTTCAAGAAGTAGATGTGCTTTTGCTTGTTGGGCAAGTGAGCCAACAATCTACCCCTTTGTTTATGTTTCCTATTTCAACACCCCCCCCCCTTCCAGGTTTCTACATCTTGTTAAAGAACCAAAATTGCATCATATACCGGATGTTTGTAGGTATTTGCTAACGTGTGGCATCTGTATGAAAAATCGGATGCTGTCTCCTGCATCCTACTTTGTAATGGTAATCAGTCAAGAATATGATTGTATTTTCATATGCTGTCAACTATTGATGTCCTCATTTTGATGACAGTGTACCTCTGCAACTTGTTAGTAGGTATAATTACTCTGAAGACCACCTACTATTACCACTCATTGAGTTTCGATTGTATGCAGTTGCCCAGATGACTCCTCGCATTAGATGAGTTCATGTTTTAGCATGTTGGGTGGGGATGGGAAGGGGAAGAACAGGTGGTGTATGGAGAAGAGTTGCCTTCTAAGATAAATGAGTCTTGAACTTGCTTGAATGGACTCCAGTGCAGAAAGTGTGGGCTGGTTGATATTGGTGATGTACTGGAGATGAGCTGTGTGCAATACAGTAAGATTGGTGACCGTTTAACATGTTGTTAATGATTAGGAGATTTGAGTTCCAAGCCTTTTAAAATGGGGGTTGGTAATGACTCACGACTTCCCAAACACAATGCCGGTGTCCAAAATTTCAATGTTGTGTCCAAAAAAGACAGGCAAGCCATGATCACAGGTACTCCTTTCTTTTCTAGTCACAGAGTAACTAGTCTCCCAGATAACTCTCTCTCTCTCTCTCCAAACTTATGTTGTGTCTTTGTTCACGTGTGTGGAGGTAGTCATTGACTACAACCCTCTCTCTTATAGGGGTATATAGTAGAACATGTCAGATTCTAATGGTATCATTTAATTACCCCTACAAGTAATTTTGGGTAGTGACAAGGTTAGACTTTTCCTAATAATCTCATTTTATAATTTAAATTTTTTATTGCAAACAAAGAATTGTCTCAAAAACTGTGTAAACCGTTTCCAAGACTCACCATTCTCTCCTTAAAATAATTAAGCTAAAACTGATGAAAGCTTAAGAATGTTTCAAATTAAAAACTGCACCAAAAACAATCTAAATATGGTAGCTTATGACTGTGGCTACCCTATGGAGATTGGAGTGCGAGGGAAGGGAGTTTCTCCTCTCAATTCTTTTAAGAATTGGTTTGATTTTGCCAAACACCTTAAGTGCTGAAAATTAACACTTTGAAAAATTGAGATAGAAATTTAAATAGAATAATTTTTTAATACAAAATAGTCGATTGAAATAGAAATTTAAATACCACAAGATGATTTTTTTTAATACTTAACAGTCTCAGAAAAAAGGGGGGGTCCTCAGACACCCTATAACAGCTACGTTACCTGCAGTTTGTTAAGACTACAGTGAAGATGCCAGTCCAAATCTAATGGCATCAATGTTATCAGAATTGAATCGGTGTCTGAATCGACTAATGAGCTGATTCGGATCGAACCGGTTGGACCGTTCAATCGAACCGATTTAAACCGTGACGTCATCATAATATTAATACATGATCCTACCCAATTCTATAACCCAAGATAATAACAAATAAGATATAATGATCAAATAAATAAACATACATGTATAATTATTAGTCATGATTAAGTAACTGTACAAGTAAAAAAATAATAATAACATAGTTAAATAAATTGACCTTAAAATTTTATAATATTTCATTGATCTTCAATCTTCACAATTGACATCTATACTCCTTTAAATATTTAAATTTTAAATATATCTAAAATAAAATAATATATAATAACAAATTAATAATAATAAGATAATTTTGTTCACATGTAAATATCATTTTAAATATCTAATTATTTTTACAATTATTTTTTTTTATTTTAAATGGTGAATCAAGTTGGACCGATTTAGACCAATTCACCAGTCGAACCGCAATTCGTCCGATTCTTTAACATTAGACCGGACCGACCTTAATCGGATCGATTCACAGTCGGACCGATCCGACCGACCAATCCGATTATGATAACACTAAATGACATAGATTTAAAATTTCATTTTTTTTCTCGGGAGATAAAATTGAGTCAATATATTCGAGAAGCTTATCTAAAATTTTCAAAAATTCGATAAACCGTTCCCATGTCCTAAGCAAACGTCGAACCAAACCTTCGAGTTGCCATGCCTCCGTCTGAAGCTCATAGATGATGGATTCATGTGTTTTAAGGTTTTAATTCCATGATATCTAAGACAACAGTCTGACCGGACTCAAAAGATAAAAGTAATACTTACTGCACACCTTAAACACGCAGCAAATCTTAACTTAGAATGCATGCCAACGTCTCATGGGGCAGTGTGCTGTGTCGTGGTTGGCAAAATCCAGCCCACAGACCCCCATGATCTGTCAGAAATCCAACTCCCATCTGACAAATTGAAAAAAATAGAGAATATGACAAATTCAAAAATCTATAATAAACTCGCCTTGCATTCTATTCGTCTTGATGGGAGCCAATTTATCAAATTTGGACCCAAGATAAAAGGTAATAAAAGTTGAAAATCAATTTTCAAATATGCTCAAGCAAGCAGTCTTAAAAGGTCAATAAATGTTCTTTGATGGCAGCTGAAAAAAGTGTCTTGTCACCTACATCAGCAAGAAACCGCAACTAACAGCCCGTAAGGAAGCACCAAACGCCACAATCTACACCGATGTGTGCAAATGGCAGTTTGTAGAATCTGTAACATGAGCTGCTGCTTCAAGAAACCGAATAAGAAAATTACCTGCGACAAGGCTACTCAAATAAACCGATGTACACTTTCGGCTCCCGAACAACAAATAGGAAAATTACTAACTCATTGCCTGGTTTGTAACGAGGGACTGCTAAGGGGAATCTAAAGATATCGGAGCAGATGCAAAGATCTTGAGAACTGGCTGGACCCACAGATCAACACTGAGATGGTTGAAAAGAAAAATATCAACAAAATAAAGTCCACTCGCGATAACAATGTAACAGATTACAACACAGTATTAGTCTGGCGTAAAATTGAGATCTAGAGAACAAACACAGCCAACATAGCCTCATGCTGCTTACCTTGACATGGAAAAAAGGGTTTTAGACTTTACACCACATCAAGGTAGCAATGAATCAAGTGACGAAAGGTTTCGGACGATCCAGTGGTTCATCGTCACTTTACCAATACAACGACAAAAGTAAACAAGAAAAACAAAAGATTCAGATAGACATTATTATGTTTTGGTGTCAAAAAGAGCCCCATTAAGTCAAAACCAGCATCACCATCTTTCCCTGGATCTGGACCTGAAAATCGATTAGTCCACAAAATAAGTAAATGAACAAACAAACAGATAAACTAGCTTCGACGGATTTCAACTTGTACAGGAGGAGAATTTTTGAACAAAATCTATTGAATGATAATCGCAGCGAAGGGGAAAGGGGGAAGGAAAAACTGTTGAAAGCAAGTCCAAACTACTCATCATCATCGTCATCATAAGAGTCTTATCCCATTATTTGAGGTCAACTACATGAATCATGTTCCGCCAAAGATTTCTATCAAGTGCTATATTCATATTTAAACACAAAAAATCAATGTCCTTTCTAATGACATCACACCATCTTATTTTAAGTCTTCCCCAATCTCTTTTACTAGCATCCACTAAAATTTGGTCACATCTTTTTACTGACGCTAAGTTAGGGTGACAGTGCATATGTCTAAACCACCTTAGCCTATTTTCTCTCATTTTACCATCAATTAGAGTTACAACCAAATCCTCACGGATGCGTTCATTCCTAATCTTATTTTTCTTAGTTTTACCACACATCCATCTCAACATCTCCATCTCTGCTACACACACTTTGTGAATATGTTCCTTTCTTACTGCCCAACACTCGGAACCATATAACAAAGTAGATCTCACAATCGTTCTATAAAACTTCCTTTTAAATTTCACAGATCTATGACGATCATAGAGAACTCCTGATGTGCCTCTCCATTTTAACCAACCTATTTTAATCATGTGTGCATCATCATCATAAATCTCTCTATTCTCTTGTATAATAAATTCTAGGTACCAAAACTACTAATTTTAGGAATGTTTCGTCCATCAATTAGAACGGTGTATTCCTATGTCACTATCTCATTATTACTCTATCTTACTCCTAATTCTAAAATCTTTAGACTCCAAGACATGCCTCCGACGTTCTAATCTAACATTTAAATCATCAATACTCTGATCAATTAAGATAACATCATCAACAAATAGCATACACCAAGGGATATCATCATGCAATTGTTCTATTACTTCATCCATAACTAAAGTAAAGACATACGGACTTAATGCAGAACCTTGATGCAAACCTATAGTGATCGGAAATTCACATGTCTTTCCAGTAATAATTCACACACTATTAATAGCACCTTCAGACATATCCCGAACTAAATCAATATATTCATGAGAAACTCATTTTTTCTTAATATCTACCAAATTAGCTCTCTCGATACTCGATCATACGCTTTCTCCAAATCAAGAAAAATTATATATATAATTTTTTTCATCTCTCTATACTTCTCTATTAACAACCATAACAAGAAAATGACTTCCGTAGTAAATCTATTCGACATAAAATCAAACTGATTTTCTGATACAATAATCGCACATCAAGATATTTTTCGATAAATCTTTCCTAAAATTTCATAGTATCACTCGTAAGCCTAATTCCACGATAATTATTACAGCTTTGAATATCTCCTTTGTTTTTATAGAAAGAAACCACATCAATTTCCTCCAATCTTCTGGCATTCTCCCTTTCTTCAAAATTTTATTGAAACGTTTAATTAGCCACTTAATACCAAACTGATCTGATTAAAAAAAAAAATCAGAATGCAAGGCAATGTTGGGTGTCCTTCAGAAGGTAACAGCGCAATTAGAAGCTTTGCATTCCACATTCTTCACCTATATCCAAAGTTTGCAATCTGGTACTAGAGCAGCTGATGCTTCCATGAAGTTCAGAAGGAAACAATCCACGACAATGATTATTCAAGTGAATATATAGAACTAGTTCCATTCCATATAAATTTGTTTGTGTTTAAACAAACACCTTCGGTAACGAGAACAAGTAATATCATTAGGCTGGGGTTTAGATCAATGACAAGCTCCAAGAAACATGTTACATAAGATGAAGGAACACATACTGATGTAATTAATAATATGCACATACCTGTCAATGTTTCTGTTCCCGAGAAATCCACCTTCATTTCCTAGTTGAAATGATCTCCGGTCATCTACTGCCTTGCTCCAGATATCACCCACACCACCACGTGATCGAGGCCTCTCTGCAAACTCCATACTCCTTGCATCATCTGATATGCCTGACTGTGAGGACGGCCTATCTGAAAAGATGCTAACCCTCCCTGATCCAGAGCCAGGTCTTCTGTCACCAGTTGCTCTCTGCCCAAACCGCACTCGGTCATCCAACTCACGTGCCAGGCGTTCCAACTCCCTTTCCATGCTATCTCTTCTTTGTTGGAGGCTGGCAAGATCTTCAGCAGAAAATTGAATACCCTCCCCATTCTGGTTTACCTCAGTTTCTTTAGCCAGCAGCTCATTCAGTTCGTTGATTTCCTTTTTCAGCACCTTTTCTTCTTCAGTCTCAGGTCTGAAATTTTGATGTAAAAAATACAACTTTATAAACACAATCCTCAGAATGTTCGGGGAAAAAATTATATCGGTAGCTGGTGCTGTAACAAAATTATTTGAGCAAACATTAAGATTTATTGAAATATCATTAACTAATGAAATCTTAATAGTTGAAATTTTGTTTTAACTCTGTAATCACAGACAATCTTATTAAAAAACAACAGTGCGAAGACTTTTTACCAAATAGTCAATCCTTTGAAGTGGCAGAGAAATTACTTTTACCATTACACCACTAATACCAACGTCGTGGCAACCCAGTTTTCCATTTCTGAATTTTTACCTGCAAGGAAGTTGGATTTTTCATACACAATGAAGAAAACGCTAGGCAATTTACTAAAAAGGTTGATTACAGTTGCTTCAATCCTGAGAATACTCTAGTCTGAGGTTTCTGCAGATGAAATGTGCAAGTTCACATGCTGCTCTTTTGCACCTCAGACAATCGGCTAAATCCTACATTCACCTGCTAGTATAGATTAATCCACAGTTCACACAATGACGCAAAAAAGCAGGATACCATTTGTTAGCAGTCAGACTTCCTAAAAAAGGATGGTCAAATGTCGGGGCTCCTCTAGTCCAGGACTCGGGATGAAATATACAAGTTCAATGCTGCTATTTTGTTCCCACATAAATGTTATCTTCACCTGTCATGCGTGTAGCTTAAACAAAAGTTTACAAGATGATGCAAAAAAAGCAGGATACCATTTATAAGTAGTTGAATATAAAAAAAAGCAGGATAATACATGCAAGCAGTTGGATTAAAATAAATTTTTTAAAACCAAATGAACCCATGTCCGGACTTGCTGGCCGGTTGTACCTCATAATATTCATGGCTGGTTCCAGCAGAAGAAAAATTAAATTAACTCCATAAGTGCATAAGATGATATTAAATCATTGCCATTGCATCACACACACGCCCTGAGTTTCCATTCGACGGAAAGGCGTATCTTCAAGGCATGTTCTACATGCCGAAATTATGTCGAACGCTTAACGGGCGACATGATGTCAAACACCCGTGCAAACAATCAACAAATAATGTCATGTTTAATACCGGGGAATTGTCCTCGGTGTTTCAAAAAATGTGGTCCCTGCAGTGTGATCTGGACAGCAAGACGACATCGAGAAAAACAACACAACACACAAGAAGCCCCCGCGTGCGCTGTGGCCTGGGACTGCAAAGCAGAAGACGAAAAAAAATAGTGAAAGGGCTGTTTTTTATAGGCCCTAGGCCGACGGCAGCAAGGCAGCGGCTTTCCCTCTCTTTCCCACAGTCAAACCGGGTCAGGCGCGGAACCCCTGCAGGTCACCGGGGGAGCAGGCAGGGGGCCGCTCCCACCCCCAGTTGTAACCGGGGGGGGAGGAGGAGATCTCATTTGAGAGACGAGAGAAACAAGAGACACAACCCAAGGCAAAAGAGAAGGCAAGGGAGATCGCCCAATACCTCTCAAGAGGAGCTCAAGATCTGAAGACTTAGGATAAGGCCTGGTTCGTCCAGCCCCCAAGGAATTGTTTGTGTATACGCCCTTCTAAGGATATGTTCAGCCTTGTATCAATGCCCCTACTTTGGAGAAATACATTTATAAAATCATGAAAACTCTAAAGATACAGAAAAATCAAGAAATGTTCAGAAAAACGTCAAAGTTCATGAAACGTTCATGTTCATGCGAAAAATTACACGCAAGTCCTTGTTGAGTGAAATTATGGAGAAACCTGCAAGTTTATGAAATTGCACAAATATCCAGAAAATTTCAGGAAATTTTCTGAAAATTTAGAAATTGAGCCACCAATGTTCCATTTTGCATAAACATCCTCCAAATTGGCGAAAACCCCTGTTTTACCCAAAATTGCAATTTCACCCTAGATCTTTGCAAAATTACATATATATCCAAGAAAAATACAAGAAAATACTGAAAATTGAAGGGATGGCATAGATATGCTTTGACTATGCCAAAAATTACAAATAAACCCTAGTCAAAGAAAAAATAACAAATAAACCCCAGTCCGAGGGACAATTGCAAATAAATCCTAGACTAGGGAAAATTGTGAATAAGTCCAAACTTGTGGAAGGATTTAAATATGCCCCTGATTAAGAGCCTGGGAAATTTTCCTTGGACTTAAGCCCTCTCATCACAACGATAACACAAGGGTTAAGGGATATCTCTAGCAGTTAATCAAAGGTGCTTGGACTTATGTCGATGTAAATAAACACCGACTCCGGTCGGTGGGGAAACATTCAGCACCCTGGCCCTAAATCGTCCGATAAACATAGGAGCGCGGATATAATCATGCACATGCTAATTAAACAGCTAAACAAATGTGCAATCTTGTTCAACAAATGAATGATATTTTATTCCATAATTTTCAGTGTGTAAACAAGACCATTTCCTGGAAGGTTTGCAAGTTCAAAATTGCAGGTTTTTTAAATACCATTGTTGATTTCATTCTCCCAGTATCAAAGAAAATAATACATATGAATCTATGAATATTTTCACATCAACAACACTGGCATCAACAACACTGGCCACCATTCATCCAGCACACGAGAACTTACTGTAGACATAATCACCACAATTGTCTGAATTTTACAAATTTCACCCAAGCTTTTATCACACACACACACACACACACACACACACACACACACATATATATATATAAAGCTTCATTCGGAATAAGAATAAAGGTCTAAATAAGTACCCAAGATTTATCTCAGCCTAGCATCAATCATTCAAGAGATGATATCACCACCAAGATAAAGGTCACAATAGACGAAAGGCAGACCTGGGATTGAATCATGAAACCTGGCACAAAAGGGGCTAAGACAATGGGATATAGCTTAATTCTGAAGTTAAAGCACGTATAACTGTGAGGGACATCTCAAAGGAGAGGCAAGGTCTTCATTAGTTAGCAGCTTCTTTGGAAGGTGGATAATATCATAATTCATTAATTGAAAGAAATGACATCTAACTCCAGAAATGGATTCAAATATCAATCCACCCCTCCAGAACCCAAGAGACTGTCATCAAATGTGAATCATTCTGTACAAAAAATTGAAAGCACAAAGAGGCAGCCAGCCCGCAAGATCAGTTACCTCTATAGTTGTCAAGGCAGTAAGCCGACCCAAGGCAACTTGGGGTCCCCAGCCTAAGCACTTAGACATGCACCCAGGCATAACCTTCCATGGATGCACCAACGTGCCAACTCTACATAGGTTATAAAAGATATGTAAACTTTAATTGAAAGTGTCTCACATTTACCCCATTTCCACAACCACCTATCCTGAGCTTATAATCACATTTAATTTCCAGTATACTCCATATGGTAAACAGTAGATTGGTCCCTCCAAAAGTATCATCAAAATAGGAGTTAACCTCTGATAAATGCAGCAACCTGAAATGCCTAAACCAATATATAATAAAAAGATACACAAATTTTAATTGAAGGTCTTTTATGTCTCCCATTTCCACAACCACCTATTAGAGCTTACAAGAATGATTAACTACCAATATACTCCATATTGCAAGCAGCAGGCCAATTACACCATCCACAAAATTCTACAACCTCAGCATCCAGCACCCATGAGAGCATGTTGGACACAGCACATACCACTATGCCAGACACATAAAGCACACCACATGAACTGTTCTTGTTTGTCTTTCTTGAGGATCCCAACCACAGTGGCAGGGACTGTTCATATAAAACAAAAGAACCCAACTCTCCCAGGTCCAAACATTGGATCCCCCCAGCAAAAACCCTTCCCTACCCAGTACCAACCTGATGTAAGGCACATCATATCTGCAGTATTCTTGTTGAAAAGTCATTGTCCAAGCTTCTTTCTTCATCACCCAACCACAATAGCCATTGCTCAACGTAAAAATATTACAATACCCTAATTCTGTATCAAAACATTTGAGAAGAACACTTCCAAAATTTCAGTAGCAGCTTTCGTGTTAGAATTTCCTTGCTGACCTCTGCATCTATATTAATTACAACTACTCCCATTCCATGTTGCAAAAACAAAGTTTTGAAATAAAATTTACCAAACTGTGAGCTTCCAGGTTACAATAGGGAAGGTACAGAAACACTAAACATCTTTGAAATAAGAAAATACTGACCATGCAGAGACTAAATTTCAAAGCACTACTCAATTTTTGATAACACATCAAAAGGTGACCATTTGTTTGTCCATTAGGCATTATTCGATAGTTCTTTAACCCCAAAACCTCATACTAGCAAAGCTTGGGTGAAAACTTGAGGATAAATCATGTTCGAACGTACCCACGGCAGCCCAAGCCGTTTTCTAATGACGCGGCGGCGACGTGGAAATAGATCGACGGCACTCCGATATCACGAACAGTACGGGAACGGATAACTGCTATCTCACACAGCTCGGCCTTACGCCGGACGGTCTCACACCAGGCGACACTCAAACTCACAAAATAAGAAAGAGGGAAGGAGGAAATGCAAGAGGAAGAACTCTCACAAGGCAAGATCTCATTCATATAACAACATTCATACGTAACACATCCCTTTGGCCTCTTTATATAGGAAAGAAAGCCATAACATAAATACCTATCTAACTTCCACTAATTGTGTTTATATCCTAGCCTAACAAAACAAAACCCACCCACCTCACTTTGACTCGTGGGTTTTAATCAAATAAAATACAAAAATTACACATGTTATTTGACTTAGACTAGCCTAATAAGACGAAAGAAAAATACATGTAGGGATACATGTATACATACACACAAATACATATACTCAATACGCAATATACTACCGTAGCCGTAGGCCGAGTCTTCAGGAAGGATCTCCGAGCCACAAGCTCGGTGTCGGGGCAGTGCGGCGTCGACTCCGAGTAGTGGGCCCAGTAGTTGACCCGGTATCCCCACCAACCCTCCCGGGGCTGCTGGAACTTGACTCCGTCGAGTAAGGGGGGACACTGCTGTGGTAGTGCTCCAGCAGATCTGGATCGAGGCGCTGGAGATCTTCCCGGCTGATCCAGGAATCATCAGAAGGTGGACGGTCCCGCCAGCGGACAAGGTAGCGCTGGTACATCCTGCTCCGTGTAGTGGTCACCTGCTCATCCAGTATCCTCTCAATGTGCTCGCGCGGTACTCTCGAGGCTGTGGGACGCACAGGGGTGGGCTCACTCTCAATGGGAGGAGAAGGCTCGAAAGGGTCACTAGGAATCACTATGGGGTCCTTGTAGGCCACTAGGTCTGCCACATTAAAAGTCGAGCTAATCCCATATTCGGGAGGTAAGTCCACAACATAAGCATTGGAGCCAATCTTCCGCAGAATTGGGAAGGGTCCATCACTACGGGCTTGTAACTTTTTAACAGCTCCCGGGGGGAGTCGTTCGGGTCGGACCCGTACCATAACCAAGTCACCTTCTTGAAATTCATGATGACGCCTATGCGAATCGACCAATTTTTTATAAGTCTCATTACTGAGGTTGATTTGCTTGCTAATTGACTCATGCAGACTCTTGACATGATGTGCAAACTCCTCAGCTGACTTGGACATCCTAGACTCGAGGGGAAGGGGAATGAGATCCACAGGTTTCCTAGGTTTGTATCCATGCACGACCTCAAATGGACTCATACCTATGGACCTATTGACGGAGCTGTTGTATGCAAATTCGGCTCTGGGTAAAAGAAGATCCCAAGTGCCGGAATGTTCTCCTACAAGACACCTCAACAGATTTCCTAAACTCCTATTGACGACCTCGGTTTGCCCATCAGTTTGGGGGTGATAGGCAGTGGAAAATTTCAGTTTAGTGCCAACTAGGTGCCAAAGTGTCTTCCAAAAGTAACTAGTGAATCGGACATCTCCGTCAGACACGATAGTTTGGGGGAGACCATGCAGACGCACGACTTCATCAAAGAATAAATGGACTACTCTAGACGCATCAGATGTTTTGGAACATGCAATGAAGTGGGCCATCTTAGAGAACCTATCAACGACAACAAAGATGGAATCATGCTTGTGAGCAGTGCGAGGTAAACCAATGATAAAATCTATACTCACATCAACCAATGGTCGATCAGGAACGGGGAGAGGAGTGTAGAGACCGGTGTTCTGTTTGACATGTTTGGCCATCGTGCATGTCCTACACTGGGCTACAATCTTGGCCACATCTCTCTTCAGGCCAGGCCAATAGAAGTGCTCCTCCACAGAATGGATGGTCTTGTTGCGGCCAAAGTGACCAGCAAGACCTCCAGCATGCATTTCCCAAATCAGGAAGTCCCGAACAGAAGTCCTCGGGACACAGAGTTGCTGCCCTCGAAAATAAAAACCATCCTGGAGTAGATAGTCAGAAAAGGCTATCGAGGGTCCAGCAGACAGAGCAGAGTAGGCAGGGCCAAAATCAGGACACTCTCCATAGAGTTCTTTCATGCGGTCAAATCCGGTGACCTCTACCCGAATAGTGGAAAGAAGGGAGACCCTTCGACTCAAGGCGTGGGCCACCTTATTTTCCTTTCCAGCCTTATGTTTTAGGACAAATGTGAAAGATTGGAGGAATTCTACCCACCGACCATGCCTAGGGTTTAAGCCCTTCTGAGAGCTAAGGAATTTCAGAGCCTCGTGGTCCGAAAATAAGACAAACTCTTGAGGTAAGAGATAGTGTCTCCAGTGCTTGAGGGCTTGGACCACGGCATAAAACTCCTTATCATAGGTGGAGTAACGAAGCTTTGCATCAGAAAGCTTCTCACTGAAATAAGCCACGGGGTGGCTTTCCTGACTGAGCACTCCTCCTATTCCTACGCCAGATGCATCACAGGATATCTCGAAGACTTTGAAAAAGTCTAGCAGGCAGAGGACAGGGGCTTCAGTCATGAGTTCCTTTATGGCACGAAAAGTCTGGGAGGCGGCTTTGGTCCACTCAAAATTCCCCTTACAGATACAATCCGTAATGGGTGCCATAATGGTGCTAAAACCCTGAATGAAGCGTCTGTAAAAAGTGGCTAGCCCATGGAAACTTCGAACGTCATGGACATTCTGGGGCTCTGGCCAGTCTACTATGGCTCGGACCTTGGATTGGTCCCAGACACTCCATGACTTGAAACCACAAATCCGAGAAAAGTGACCCGGTCTGTCATGAATTCACATTTAGCAAGGTTGACATACAGGGTTTCTCTCCTCAAAGTCTCGCAAACTTCCCTCAAATGGTGGATGTGATCTTGAGGGTTGTGGCTATAGATGAGAATGTCGTCAAAGTAGACGACAACAAAGCGACCAATGAGAGGACGAAGGACTTCTGTCATAAGCCTCATGAAAGTGCTGGGGGCGTTGGATAGCCCAAATGGCATGACAAGCCACTCATACAGACCTTCTTTTGTTTTGAAGGCCGTCTTCCACTCATCCCCTGGTCGAATCCGGACCTGGTGGTAGCCACTTTTCAAGTCAATCTTGGAAAAGATGGTGGCTCCGCTCATCATGTCAAGCATGTCATCAAGACGGGGAATGGGAAATCTGTACTAAACAGTGATCTTATTGATGGCGCGGCTGTCAACACACATCCGCCAGGTGCCATCCTTCTTGGGTGTGAGCAAGGCAGGGACCGCACATGGGCTCTTGCTCACCCTGAGGAAACCTTTGTGGATAAGGTCCTCGACAATCCTTTGGAGCTCAGCATGCTCCTTGGGGTTCAACCTGTAGTGGGGAAGGTTGGGTAGGGTGGACCCAGGGACAAGATCAATGGCGTGTTGAACATCACGCATGGGAGGGAGTGTTGAAGGCAAGTCTTCTGAGAAGATATCTTGGAAGTCCTGCAGGATTGCCTAGACTTCAGGTGGGATGGAGACTTGGGACTCTTCGGGGGTGATGGTGACAACAACGGCCCAGACAGGGGCACCTTCGGCAACCTCCCTATTCAGCTCACGAACACCTATGAAGTTAAGGCGCCTGACCGGGTCATAACCAACCTTAGGGGCCTTGGGAACAGGTGTGATAGGTGCAGGAGGAGAGGGAATGAGAAGTTTCCCTTCAGTGGGAGTCCGAGGACTCTCTTGAACCTTTAAGGTTCCAGTGGGGGTTGAGGTGGAACTCTTTCCCGGGGTCACCTTTGGGGGTGCCGGGTACAGCTGTATCTTCTTCCCATTGTGTGAGAAGGAACACAGATTGGACTGACCGAATGTGGTAAGGTCCACGTCATAGATCCATGGTCGTCCTAGGATGATGCTACCAACCTTCATTGGCACTACATCGCATAAGATTTGTCCTTGGTAGGACTGAAATTGGATGGGAATGACACATGTAGTGGTGACTGGGATAGACGTGTCGTCAACCCAAGCCACGGTGTACGGCCTCGGATGAGGATGAGTAGGTAGACCTAGACGGGATACAAAGTCTGAAGAGACTGCATTGATACAGCTCCCGTTGTCAAAGATCACCTTGCAGGGTTGAGATTTGACCATGATGTAGGTTTGGAAGATGGACGTTCGACGCCAGTCGTCCTCCTGGGGGTGGGTAAGGATGCAGCGAACTACACCCAATCTTCCCTGATTCGAACACTAGGCAATATCTCCCACTTGCATGTACTCGACATGCGTTCCATCATACCCTGCATCCATTTCCTCAAACTGGGCGATGAGGTCAGGATCGGCCTCGTATCTCTCAATGAATTCTCCTTCCTGAGGTGGAAGTTCCACAGGCTGGGGGTCGGTGATGACCAAGGCTCGGGTGGGGCAATTGGTGGCAATATGCCCTAGGTTATGACACCGAAAGCAGCGGACTCCCGAGATAGGGGCTGGTTGGGAGGTGCTAGGGACCACTCCCTTTCCCTTGTCATCTCTCCTCTCAGCTGGTGGAGTATACTCCAGCCTAGGCACAGCAGCGGGTGCAGATAAAGGGTTCCGTGGGAAAGGAGCAGTAGGGGCAACGGCCCTAAGTGGGGTAGCAGTAGGGACGTAGGAGGTGGAGGGGCCAGGCCTCTCAGAGTAGCGGACCATGGGGTTTCGGGACTCGGGTTGGCGGTAGGTGGGGACCCGAGGTGGGACCACCTTTTGAAACCGCTCGACGTCCCGAGCAACCTGATAGGCATGCTCGAGAGTGTTAACCTCCCGCAAGAATAATTCCCGCTGAATACTCTCGTGTAGGCCAGCCCTAAACCGAGAGAGGGTGACGGAGGCATCCTCCATGACTCGACTCCGAAGGAAGAAGTCATCAAATTTGACGATGTACTCGTCCACGGACTTTCCATCTTGGGTGAGTTTCTGCCATTGGTCTAAAAGATGCTGATGGTAGGAAGGTGGCAGATACTTCTCCCTCAATTTCTCCTTCATCTATTCCCACGTGCTAATAGGCTCCTCCCATCTCCTAGCTAGGAGATTTTCAACATTACACCAGTAAGTTTCGGCTTGGCCTAGGAGTTTCATTTTGGCAAACCTCACCCTTGTAGCAGGGGTCATGCGGCGATGCCAATCAAAATATTGGTCCATCCCGGTCTCCCAATCAAGATATGTAGCGGGGTTGAGGGACCCATCAAAACTCGGAGCGTCAATCTTGACGTTTCGTAGGATGATATCCTCATCATCGTGGTCTCTCTCCCGAGGTGCACGGGCCTCTTGTTCTTTACCTTGGGGAGCCTGATTTTGGCGGGATTGCTCTCTTTCCTCTCTAGGATTGGCTACGGGATCGTCGTGGCCATTCATTCTTCCTTCCTCTCCCTTCAGTCGATCCTCTAAGGCTCGGATCCTCTCATCTAGCTCGACTCGAAGTTGACCTATGGATTCTTCAAAATGGGTTAGAAGATTATGCTCGAGCTGAGCCAACATAGCACTCACGCTCTTCTGATCCATGTGAGATTGTAGAGTTGAAGGGCGCTCTAGACGGCCGGATGAATTCCTAGACCAACGTGGCATGCACGACCTCGAACCTAAATGATGCAGTCCTGGGACCGATAATTAGCAAGCTATGGACCCAAATTTTGTTGGCTAATTGACAAAGGGCCAATTTGAAGGGACTGGTCAGGGAAAGTTGCTCGCCCGCAGGGAAGTAGTTGTGGAACTACCTCCTGACAATTAGGGTGCCCTAATGCAACAGTCTAGGGCCTAAGGATGGGTACATACAAGCTCTCGCCTTCTGTCCACAGCGATGCACTCAGGAGACTGGCTGCATGGATCGGGCTCTCTCTCACTTCGCGCGGCAATTGAAAGTATACTAAATGAGTAAGTGAGGGGAGCACGTACCTAGCTAGACTGAAAAGTCTAGCTCCGACCGGAGACGAAGGCGAGCGGGGACGTGCGTGCCCGCACGGCGTCGAAGAAGCTTCACCGGTTACAAAGAATTTGCTCCACGCAGGGAGGATTTAATTATTACAAACCGCTTAAAATTTCCCACGCAGGGGAATAAATCACTTCCAAACTTTTCTCCGCGCAGGGAGACTTAGGGGCACTCACACTCCGTGAATGACGGATTGTGTGTCGACGACCAGCCGGATCGGGCGCTGCTTCAGCTGTCGTTCGCGGACTTCGAGTGCCACAATTAATAAGTTAAAAGATTTATATAAATATATATAGATATAGATATATATATAAGATTATATATATCTCATATATATATATATATATTATATTTTTTTTTAACTTTCAAAACCTTTTTTTTCAAACCTTTTTTTTTCTTCTTCTTGTGCGTGCTTCACGCAGGGGGGGTCAAGAAAGCCGGCAGAGTGGCCGATCAGTTGCTGGCGCGCGGGCTTCACGGCGGTCAACGCGGGAGGCCGGTCGGGCGCCAGCAGATGCGACCGGACCGCTTGGACGGCCGACCCGTGGGCGCGAGAGGGCCCGTGGGCGCGGGAGGGCCCTTGAGCGCAGGCGGCCGGCTTCGTGGGTGGCCGAGGCGACGCGGCAGCGGGTGTGCTGGCATGGTGCCGGTCGCACGGGGGCGCGGGCGGGGTGGCGCGCACGCCTGCGGGCTGGCCGGGCGTGGGTGCGGCCGAGCGGGGCGAGCTGGCGCGGGGCCGGGTGGCGCGCACGGCGGGCCGGGCGGGTGCGCCTGTGGGGGCGTTGGGCGGTGGCGACGGGCGCCTGCGGATGCGGGCGCAGTCGTGGGAGAAGCCAGACGGGCCCAGGGCGCCTGCATGCGCGGGTGCAGGCGAGGCCGGGCGCAGGCCCGGGTGCGGCCGGGCGCAGTGGCGGGCGCCGTGCGGGCACTGCCGCCAGCGGTGCTCGCGGGCGCCGGGCGCGGCGGCTAGCGCTGGGGCGCTGGGAGAGGAAACGGCTGTTGCGGCCGCCCCTCTTCTTTGAAAAGGGCACGGGCGACGAGGCCCGTGCCGCGAACCCTCTCTCTCTTTTTTTTCCTTCTAATTTCTGTCAACCGAACTCACTAACTCTTTTCTCTATTTTTTTTTCACCTCTTTCTTTTTTTTTTCTTCTGCTGTGTGCTAACCGAGAGAGAGAACAGAGAGAGATGGGGATAAGAATAGAGAGAGAAACAAGCAGAAAGAGAGAGAAAGAGATTACGGGAGTGAGAAAAAAAGAGAAACAGAGAGGGAGAGAGAATAACAGAGAGATGGAGAATCGTAGGGGAGGTTTCTTTGCTACAATTTTTTTTCCTTTTTTTTTGTTTCTTCTAGCAATCTAGAGAGAGAAAGAGAGAGACGTCGGGGACGTCAGAGTCGTCGGAGGCGCCGTTGTTGGGCTCTGATACCAAATTTGACGCGGCGGCGACGTGGAAATAGATCGACGACACTCCGATATCACGAACAGTACGGGAACGGATAATTGCTATCTCACACAGCTCGGCCTCACGCCGGACGGTCTCACACCGGGCGACACTCAAACTCACAAAATGAGAAAGAGGGAAGGAGGAAATGCAAGAGGAAGAACTCTCACAAAGCAAGATCTCATTCATATAACAACATTCATACGTAACACATCCCTTTGGTCTCTTTATATAAGAAAGAAAGCCATAACATAAATACCTATCTAACTTCCACTAATTGTGTTTATATCCTAACCTAACAAAACAAAACCCACCCACCTCACTTTGACTTGTGGGTTTTAATCAAATAAAATACAAAAATTACACACATGTTATTTGACTTAGACTAACCTAATAAGACGAAAGAAAAATACATGTAGGGATACATGTATACATACACACAAATACATACACTCAATACGCAATATACTACCGTAGCCGTAGGCCGAGTCTTCAGGAAGGATCTCCGAGCCACAAGCTCGGTGTCGGGGCAGTGCGGCGTCGGCTCCGAATAGTGGGCCCAGTAGTAGACCCGGTGTCCCCACCACCTAATCATATCATCATTCTTCCCAGTTGATAAGGGTGGTTTAGTGCTTCAAAAATGACCTTAAGCAGACCTCTGTAAGCTGGTAGCTGGCAGGATGGAGGTGCTGATATGAGAAGGCAAAGGCAAAGAGAAGCAAAAGCAGGCTTACTGGCTAACACGACAGCCCATGACATGCCTGCCATCGCAGCTAGTGGTTCCATCTCTGCGGCAGTCATCACCGCTGGAGACATCTTCAATAGGAGAGCCACATACAGGAGAAGGGCCAGAAACTCCCTAATGATTCAGGAGACAGAAGTGTACCAGAGGAACAGAATACCTAGTCAGTTCCAGCTTCCAACTCACTACATGCAGTAGCTGGCATGACGAGACCTATAAATGTTTCAAGTCTTGATCTAATGGGGAGCATTTGGATTCAAGAACACGGGGTAAGGACTAAGGAGACTACACTCATTCACATGAAGTGCCAAGGACAGAGAATAAAGACAGCAGAATGATTAGTGACCAATCCAGTGACAAGTTGTAGTTAGTTTGCAAGGAACCATTTCATTGGACTTTATTTGTCAACTGGTGAGGAACTATGGCTGGAAAACCTCATTTTGAGCATTCGTCTCAAAGTTGAAGTGTCATTTATGCAAAGAAGAAAATGCAAAGAAGCTCCTTAGGCAGATAAGAAAAGAACTTATTTTGCAGTCAGCATCCAAATCCAAAGAGAAGGTGAGGACTCCCGCATCACCAGAAAGGAGATTGAATTTGTTAAAAAAATAAACAGGATAATGGCCTGGAAGTCAGGGATCTCTAGAAGCAAGGTGAAATAGTCTAGCTCCTTATGACTTTGGTAGTGTGGAACATAAAACAGCTGAAGACAAGTGAAAAAGATGGTCAGGGTTAGGGGGTATAAGGCAGATCTGTTGCTTTCAAGGAACAAAGGTTTGCATGATGGATCAAATTTTGATTAATGCCTTAGGAGGGGAAAATCCAGAAGAGGAGTATCCAAACCACCAATTGGTCAAAGTAGGCCAATTTTTGCAATATGGAATGAGAACATTTTTAATGGACACTAGGGTACACATGGGTGACTTCTTTGCAATCAGCTTTCATCAGAAAAAAGCCACATTCTCATGGAGTTCCACAGTGGAGTCACCTTTCCAGGAACTTAAGAACATTCAGACAGCAGAAAAATATAACATGGTGTGTAGCAAGTGATTTAATGGAATCAGATTCCCCCATGATCATCTAGATCACAGAAATTGGATACCAGAAATGAAATAGAATATTCTTTGTATACTCAGCCAAAGTTGATCATAGGGGTGTTTTTTATACAATTTTCATTTAATGGGGATATACATGTGTGATTTTACGAGCGGTAATTACACAAATTTCATTTGAATAAGGGCGTATGTGCAAAAATCCCAATTTTATACTATCAACAACAGATTGAGAAAACATGGGATCTCTGTCCTCAGTGAATTTGCACCTTAATTATTAAAGCAAAGTAGATTCTAGCATTCCAACAGTACACAGTTGATTTGTCATATCAATTCGCTGCAGAATTTGGAAACTGGGCTGCAGCCACAAAATGAAAAGTGACATCACAACAAAGTACACAAGGGACATCCATAGTCAAACCTTAAGCTATGATAACTGACAGGTTACAGAATTGCTGGTTTTCGTCCCTGACAGTCCAAGAGATCAGGTGTTACCTGATTTGGTTAAGCATTTCAGAGGCATATAATTCCTTAGCAGTTGTGAACAATTGTACACATGGACAAAAAGTGAGGCATCAACCATATATTAAGAAAACCAGTGAACATAAGAAAACAATGCAATGCACAAACAAAAGATCCTGGGTTTCAACCCGCTTTATCAACAGCATAAAATTCAATAGCTTCAAGATTGAAAAGACAACATTAGTGAAGAAACGTTATAGTAATTCCTAGTTGGCATGTTCTACTTGGAAAAACAAGTCTTCTGATTTGAGTGGATAACAAGCATTTACGTAGAACTTGGATTCATTAATGTATTTAATTGCATTATCAAGAGGAAGGGGCACAGATACTAATAAAAGATCATCTGGAAAGTGGAGATATCGGATCCATGTTAAGAGACCATACTAAAGCCTAAAGGATACCACGCCCAAAAGTTAGAAGATTCCAAGTCTTACAGAGAAGTATACATGGTCAAATAAAAAAATGAATCTCATTACTTGGGCTTGCATTAAATGCTCTCCAGGCAGGCATTTACATTATACGAAATTTTTTTTGAAAGCATATATGATATAGATTTTGAACCATTTATAATCGGCATGAATCAACTTAAAGAAAGCGAAGAAACATAACATACCAAGCCCCAAATTTCAAAATTACTTTTGTAGTTGACCCAATCTAAAATGTCACATCCACAATCCCACCTGCATGGCTCTCTCCCCTGCCCTCAGCGGACTCATGCAACACTCAAGCACAATAAAAACCCAAAAAAGGATATATCTTTCAACAAGTTCCCAGTTCCTTTGGTTTCCCCCATGTCCCTCCAAAAACCATTTTCAAATCCCTAACAAGCCACCATCAATGATATTAGAGAGAAATTTTACCATTTCCTCGCCTATCATCCTCCCAAAAGGACTGGACGATTGGATGTGATCCACGGATCAGCTGCATCCAATCCAGATCAAAATAGGCTCAGAATCAGCCTGGGATCAATTAATTTCTGACTAGTTCTAGATGATTCAAGCTTGTTGGCATTTTTCTTCCTTCTTTAATTAAAGGAGGAACAGATCCCCCACCAAAAAAGAAAAAATCTTTTCAACCAACCAGATCAGGATTGGCCAATCCCACGACCACAAACCATGCTTTCCCACCACTGCTATACCATAGTTGTCAGGGCACTGTCACCTAGGTGGGAACTTGTGTTTCTTCTGACTAGTTCAAATGCTATGCTTGTTTGTATAAATGGTGATTTTTTTTGGTACTTTGTCGCAATGTGTTTGTGATAAATGGTAATTATTTTTATCACATATTTAATTTTCGTAATTTATTGCAATGTCACTTCCGACTAGTTTTGAATTATATGTCATGCTAGTGTTGTTTCATATATTTTTAATGATCATGATAAACCTTTGTATAGAAAATTTTATATACACTTCTTGTAGGCTGGTTTCTATGGACTTGGCACCTAGGCACCGCTTAGGCAGGCACCTAGGCACCGCTTAGGCACCCCGGAACCCCAAGTACACCTTAGGTCACCTTACCACCTTGACAACTATGTACCATACAGAGAAGGCCCCACTGTCCCATGAACCAGAAATGTTGTGTCACTTATTCTGGGCCATTCAAACCAAGGTTTACAAACCCGGTACCAGTTTCGGTACCGGTCAGGGCCGGTACCGGTACATACTGCCCGGTACCAATCAAGGTTGAACTGGACCGGTCAAGGCTGATACTGGTACATACCGCCTGGTACCGGTATGTACCAGGTGGTACTGCAAACCATGATTCAAACAGAGGCAAACTTCCTGTACAAGAATTCTGGCCTGCACAAACAGTGGAGGCAGTCCGTCCAAATCTGTGATTCCTCAACATACACTCTCACAAATTCATCCATTATCCTTCCCTTACGGATGCTTGGCAGCAATGGATCAAGCATGCCTATACTAGACATCTACCTAGAAATCTCCCTCACCTCTTTAGCACATCCACATACATCAGTCAGGATTAAAGATGGTGCATATGACTTTCTTATGTAAGGCCCTGTAGACCAGAATCTCAGGTTACACTTGACATTCAGCTGCAAAACCTTTATAGCAACCAACCAGTGTACCTATTACATTGTTCCTTTAAAAGTATAACAAAGCATTCTGCAATTCAACAATGGAAGTAATCATCATTGTTTGACTTGTTGCATCATTAAACCTTCTCTATAATTAAATTGAGCATGGAGAACAGCACTGTGTTATAGAATTAGCAAAAACCATGTCACAAAGATATCATGATCTATGAGAGACAGAAAACAAGTCTTGCTACTCTTTCTTGCAATGGTTGTGCATGGTAGGAAAGAAAAATATTTCTTGCATGCAGGATTTGAAACACAGTTTTCACTTCTTATTTTCCTTCTGGACAACATTTCAACGAACCTTAACAACCATAGCAAGATACCCCACAAAGATATGCATCAATCTAACTAAGAAGCATTGCAATTGCCTCAGTTACATTGCATGAAGAACAGATGCATCTTCTTGATATGACAGTTGACAGGGGAAAAGGGTCCTTAAATAGTTCATTGAAGCATTCGTATTGAACTGCATACTCAGCCAAATGCATCACATTTAGCACGTACGTTTAAAGCACCGATTCATAGAATACAGTAGTACACGATGGAGTCTCTCTGATCTCCTTTTTTTCTCAAAGGAATGGGACTAAATATCAGAACCTGAAGCATAGACAAATAATTTTTTGAGCTTTAAACAATGATTATGCATGGGGAACAGAAGGGTCACTGTGCTCTGTAGGCTTAAATGAAGGACAAGTGAAATACCTGTCGACACCGCGATGCTCCAGTTCAAAGTCAATCTTCTTCCAGTCCTTTCCTTTTTCCTGCAGGACAACCTCTCGGGGCTTTGCATCGCCAAATGGGTTGACCTTTGGCCTGGGCTTTACAACTACTTCGGCAGCTCCGAACTGCCTGGGGGGGCTCTGTGTCCTGCTCGACTGCGCACTGGAAGGCCTGCTGGAGTGAGAGCTCGTGGGGCGGCTGGTTTTCTTGGTCTCGATCTCAACCTCCAGCCTCCTCCAGTCCACCCCCTTCTCGGTCAAGATCTCCTCTCTCGGACGCGCGTCCCCGAACGGGCTCGGCCTGGTCGTCTTCACCGGCTCGCTTGGAGCCCCAGCATCGCCCTTGGGTGGATCCAGTACAAGCTTCGGCCTCTCACGGTCACCGTTCGAAGGCAACTGTCCCCCCGTTCCCCTCACCCAGCGGTCGGAATCCGACGGAGCAGAATCCCTAAATCCCGATCCAAACCCAGAGTGCCTGGAAGGAAGCGGCTTCTTCCCAGCGCCCCAGTTGTCCACGTCGTCGGCCCTCGACGCGCCACCCCTGCCGCCGAGCGCCTCGTAACGATCGTGCCTGCCGGACTCCATCCCGGAGAGCGGAGGCGGCGCCATGGGCTTCTTCACGGATGCCCAGTTGTCAACCTCATCAGCTCGGGACGGCATCTGCTCGAAATCGGATCCCCTCGGCGGCGGGGCCCCGCGCCTCGGCTCGTCGTCGAAGCCGCCATAAGGCCTCCTCCCGCCACCCCCGCCCACATCGTCCCTGCGCCCGCCGCCGAGGCCGTAGGAGCGGAACCCGCCGCCGAGGCCGCCGCGGCCGTACTCGAGCTCCTCCTCGGAGCGCTGCCTGGGGCCGGTGGGGAGGCGCGACATCTCGTCCGGGGTGAGGCCGCGGGACTCTCGGGGTGCGGACGAGGAGGAGGCGGAGTAGAACTCGGAGAGGGACATGGTGGCGGCCTTCTTCTTCTTGGGCTTGGTGGAGACGGCCTCCTTGAGGCTGGGGAAGCTCTCCGTGTCCGCCGCCGGGGCGGCCGCCGCCGCCGCCTCCGCGGCGCGCTCCTCGGCCTCGGCGGCTTCCGCCTCGGCGGCCCAGGCGCCGATGCGGCCCCAGGGCTTGGGGGTGGTCATCTCCTCGCGCTGCTGCTGCTGCTGCTGGTTCGCCTTCCCGGGCACGGCGAGATCTTCCGGATTAGGGTTCCGGGGATCGGCGAATTGGGATGTCTTCGTGTGTGGGAAACGAAACGGAGGGCGTCAAAAAAGATGGCTGGGGCTTCTCGACTCTCCGGGAAGGGGTCGCTGCTAATATGCGCCGGCGGGGTGCGGGGCAGAGAGAATATGTTGGGGGAAAAGAGGATTTTTCTCAAAAAAAGAAGGTCCCTTCCCTTGTTTCCTTGGTTTGGGTTAAGGGAGGGGATTGTCCTCCTCTCCTTAAGGGGCAAGGAATCTCTTGTTTTCTCATGAAGGAAGGGGATCTCTCGACTCCCTTTCATTTATTTTTTCTGTGTTGGAAGCTAGTGGGGGTGTACGCGTAAAATTAAGGGCCAAATTTGATGTCTTACAATTGAATTTTAAAAAACTAAATAAATAATAAATCTTTAAGGGCTAATTTTATATGTTCCCTCCTTATGTGAAAAAATATCATAATTACTAGTCTAAGTTGTCAAGTGTCGTATATGTAGTGTTATTATTAACTAAAAATTTTAAAAATATCACTCAAGGATTAAAATAGTGTGGCACTCACGTTTTTAGAGAGGTCACTTTGATAATAGAATAATTTCGGTTAGGGCGATTTGTTCTCGTCTTATCTGTCTATTCTAATTTGAATGCCCGAGTAAGTTATTCGGGCGAATGAGATTAAGATCAGTTATGGTCACATAACTCATTTGACTCGTTTGGATGGATAGAATTATTTATTCTGAGTTGAATAGGGTAAAACATACAATTAAATTTTTTTTTATCAAATTACAAAATCAAGAATCTAATAATATCTTACCCAACCTTATTATAACCGACGTATTCTAACCGATTATCAAAACCTGCCTCACGAGTCACTTTGATAATAGAACAAGGGAGAGGTTACGGTGAGTTATTCAAATTTAAGAGTCGAAATATATCCTAAGATCGTATAGGGTTAAAGTTTTTAACCTGAAGTTAATCTAGAGTTATCTTTGTTTCTATAAATTGAAACTTTGTATCAAACTTTTGAGAACTGTTGTTCCAAACCCTGGGCGACTTTGATAACATGTTAGAATAAATTATCCGAGGTGAGTCCGGGTGAGTTATTCGTTGAGTTTTCTTTTTTTGAGTTTGATAACTTACTCTTATCCTGAGAATAACTCATTCTACGTGAAATGGTCGAATAAGTTATTCTTAGAATAAGGACCTTAATCCTAATCGACCCCAGATAACTTATTCTTAGAATTAGTCTTGTTATCAAACTCGATTAAAGATGAGTAGGCAGAATAACTCACTCTATTCGCCTTTTATTCTGTTATCAAAGTTATCTAAAATAAAATATTTGACTTTTCAAGATGACAATGTCAATGTGCTGGTTGTTGAAGTAGGGATAAGTACAGCCAGCTTTATTTTGAATAAAAATTAGTGGTTTGGCAGTGTGTGCCATATGTTTGATTACAGGATGAGTGTGACAATCATGAAAAATATTGTAGGGCTGGTATAACCCTCCAGACTCAATGGGCTTTGGAGCCGTGGATATGATTGCTAGGATCAGAGCCATAGTCATTATAGCCTAATTTTGTATTGGTCAAGTTAATTGTACTTAAGTACCTTATCACAAGGGGAAGTATGGGGAAACCTACGTCGAATTGATATCCCACATCCATCAGTCATTTATTTAGCAACGTCTTATAGATATTTTGGGCAACTTTGATAATCCCCTCCCCATCTGAACCCTCATCTCCACACCCTGAAACCCCCTCCCAGTCGAAGACCTCATCCCCACCTTAAAATCCCCCTCCCGTGTCTTTCTCGGGTCGTGATGCTGCTCTCTCATTTGACATGAAGAAGAAGTCCTATGTCATCAACGCCTCGCCCACCCCTGTGACGGCAACTATCACACCTCCCATCGCTTCACGTCGCTGACATAACGCCCTCTCCTGACCACCCCCTCCTCAACTTTAGGTTTTCCACCAGTGAGAGAGAGGGGGAGGGGGAGAGAGAGATTCTCCAAAGGTAGGTAGGTAAGTAATGTCACTCTCTAACTCGTGCTTAACTCAAGTTAAACTAGCTGAAGTTACGATAGAAGTATAACTATCGTCGTTAAAGATAAATGAAGAATGTTTTGATGTTATATTCAAATGAGAGATATATTTGACGTAACCGATATTTATACGAGTATTTATGTAAAAAATTTTAGATAAAAATAAGAGATCTTACTATATCTGAAATAACTAATTCTAACTTTGCTATTCTAATTTAAAATTAGCCGTTCTGATTTATTTTTGCATAACTCATTATACTCGGAACAACTCATCCGTGTTCCACCCCCCGTCAAACTCAATTAAGTAAGATCAATCGCATAATTTGACCTTTATAAGCTTATTTCACCGTTAAAAAAAAATAAACCCCACAATTAATGCTTGTGGCCGGGGAGGAACCAGTTCGGAGTTGGAACGCTCCCTCATAAACGCATCAAAAGGTTTATTGCCTCGATGAGCTGCTCGTTTGACCTTTCTGAGAGAAAGGTAGACCCAATCAATGGATGCAATAATCAAGTTTTTTTAAATGAAGGAAAAAAGCTTAAAAAATCAAAAATCAAGTTTTTATAAAATATTTTATTAATTTATTTTTTTTATAATTTTATAATAAAATATTTTGTTTTCGTCGAGTGTGTCCCACACGTAATGTGCGAAAAAATATACGATGTGCGATATTTTTTTTGCACTAAAATGGTTATTTTATTTTATTTTAATCAATGAGAGTATATGCGACGATGTGAGTTAATTCGGTGTACAAAGCATCACATGATCTACTTTGGATTGATTTAAGTTGGAGACTCTCCTTGTAAACTTAGTTTATCATAAAATCAATGATATTTAATATAGATTCTTGTAACCAAACATAAATTAATAGACAAATGAGTTTATAACAAATGTGTTTATGATAAAGTTATTCAAAATTTCATAAGTTATATTCAAATTATAGGGCATAGATTACCCTGCTTAAGTGTGACAGCCACTGGACCATGCGGTTGTCTTCTACTAGCTCAAAGACTTTTCACAGCAGGGAGAAGTTTTTATTAGTATTTTTTCACAGCATCAGCTGTGCTCCAGTGTGGGAATTGGCGACAGCTTGAACGGATCATGTGCAGAATGGAATCCCAAAGAACAACTGCGCCATCAGAAAGAAAATTAGGAGTCAAATGTCTGAGCGCTGCCACCACTCCGGAGCAGAGAGGAAGAAGCAAGAAAAAAAATGTCGTAATCTCAGACATGTCTCTCTCATGGCGAGCTCCCAATTTGCGCTTAAAGCAGCGATTTTTTATTTAATGAAGTCAGCTCCTCATCTGGGGAGCCAGAAAAAGTCCTCCTTCCCCCCTTTTTAAATCTCGCATTCACCTAACCCATCTGGGGAGGAACCGTGAAATATACAGATCCCGAGTGCCCCGCCCGCTGTTGGCATCGTCGTCCTTGCTATGATGGTGCGGTGGGGCGCGGTACTCCTCCTCGTCCTCCTCGGGGCCGCCGTGGCGGCGGCGGGGGAGGGAGGGGAGAAGGGGGAGAAGGGGTTCCGGATACACACGCTGTTCTCGACGGAATGCCAGGACTACTTCGACTGGCAGACGGTGGGGCTGGTGCACAGCTTCCGCAAGGCCCGGCAGCCGGGGCCCCTCACGCGCCTCCTCAGCTGCACCGATGAGGAGCGGCAGCGGTACCGCGGGATGGAACTCGCACCCACCATGGAGGTCCCCTCCATGAGCCGCCATCCCCGCACCGGCGACTGGTGAGAGGAACACGACGAGCTCTTTAGATGAATTTTCGTCTTCCTTCTTATGGGCTGCCCATGTTGTTGCCTGCCCCTGCTGTTCATCACGAAACTGCACTTGTGGATCATGCAGTTGAAGTATGAGCTGCCATTGGTCTTTTTCTCGTTTCTGTTAATGGGGTGGCCTTGGACTTTCCAGAATTAAAATGATCTCTGTAATTGTTCTTTGTGGTTTGCATGTTGGTGGCGGCGTCAGTTCAAAGTTTGATTTGATTTGATCGTGAAAAATTGGGTGTGTTACAAAGTATACAAGTCATTTTCCTCTTCAAAATGAATGTTTTTCTTGGGGTTGGTCCCTTAATTGGATTCTTCATGTTCTGTCTGTTATGACTTGCTTTACTTTTGTTTTTCTTGGATCCAAATGGCTGTTTTTACCCGTGCTTGTTTTTCCTTTTGTTGGAATTTGTTAGTACTTGTGGAAGTTTAGAATTCAATCACAACCTTCTTTGAGAAATGAAAAACAAAGAGATGAACGAAACAAGTGACTGAATTTTCGAAACCATATGGATAGTCTATAATGAAGGACAAGATTAGGTCCTTTTCGCCTACATGAAACTCGTTGGTGGTATAAACACCTGGCCAGAGTACTCCTTTTGCTTACACCTTGTCTCTCAGTCAATTGATCAATATCTGGTTCTGGGTGGGGATTGACATCCAAAGGAAAGTGACCTAGGATTAGCTGGACATTTTCTCTCGATTCTGCTGCTATGAGTTTGAGCAACCTTTTAAAATTTTAACTGTGCTAATTCTGGATCATGAACTCATTCTTGGCGTCCAATGTATTTCTCTCTCCTGGTCCTACGACAAACTTAACTTTCCATGTGGAGCACGTAAGGATGGTCTTGAGACAAATACGTTTACCTTTTGAAGCTCATTGCCTAATGAATTCCATGATTTCGTATGGTAAACACATGTATTACTTAATGGAACTTTTGTGGCCATGCGGTCAATGGATCATCTACTTCGTGCATTATTTACCATATACTTACACCAAGTCTGTCTAACATACCACATAACATTGAGGGAAAAGCAGGGAATTGTGCTCCACCCAACCACATGCAAATTCGATAGGATTTGATTGTCTTCCTTTGTCATGTGGAAGTAGGTTCCATTTACGTAGTTTTAACTCCATAGTGGTTGATGCCATTTTTATTTTTATCAAGCTGGAAGGATAGTCTCATTATGCTTCTTTTTTTTTTTGAGAAAGGCATCATTTATTTATCTTGCCTATACTTTGCCAATGGGAATCCTGTTTCTGGTAACCTTATCTGATCCCAAGTTAAATGATGGATTCAGATTTCTAAGGTCACAGCTTATAGTTTATCAGAGTTGTAAATGTATTTTCCAATAAGCATTTGGAGTCAGACATCAAAACATTTTTTTTCTATACGCAATTTCCCAACAATCAAATCTTACTGCTGCTCAGTATGTGTATGTAACTCGCCAGTGTTAACTATAGATTATTGGATGGGGAAAATCCTTCTCCAATGGTTGAATGAAAAGCATGAGATGAAAAATTCCCCTCCCCTCCCCTCCCCTCCCAGGGGCAGACCCTAATGCCATCTCTTCCCTTCCTACACAGGCATCCACCATCTCTTCCACCCGATGAGAGAAAAATTCCCCTCCCCTCCCCTCGCAGGAGCAGACCCCAATGCCATCTCTTCCCTTTCTAAGCAGTCTTTCCCCCCCCCCCTGCACTTAAACATTCTTTATGCTGTTTCTTCTCTATTATTCATATCGTATTACATTTTCTATTTCATCTTCTGTAAGAATGCTGTTGATATCTAACACTTTTCTTTCATGCAATAAAAACATTCTTTATGCTGTTTCTTTCTCTATTATTCATGTCATACAACATTTTCTGTTGTATCCTCAATAAGAATGTTGTTGCCTGTAGTTTCTCATGAATCCTTAACTTTGGGGTCTACCCATTCTGCTGTCATAATAATACTTTAACATGTTCTCCAGGTATCCAGCTATAAATAAGCCAGCTGGGATCGTCCATTGGCTTAAATACAGTAAAGATGCAGAGAACACTGATTGGGTAGTAATTTTAGATGCAGATATGATCATTCGGGGCCCTATTATCCCATGGGAGCTTGGAGCTGAAAAAGGAAAGCCTGTTGCTGCATATTATGGGTATGAAAATCTTTTTTATTTTTAAAACTTTGTATGTCGTGATAAACTGATATGAATAAAGCATATGAAACACTTATTATTTAGTCACCAACATGTCTAGCTGCAGTGGATCATCTTGCTCCCATCTACCCATCCTAATGGACAATTTTGGCATGTTTACTTACCAATAGACAGGTCATGTAGACACGTTTTTTTGGAAGGTGGATGGTAGCACATTTTATGAAAGGAAAATAGTGTACCCTTTTAACTGACATTAACAGACTTGAAACTATACATTTTCCCTGGGGATGACAATCTCCATAGCAGTTACCATGATATGCAGGCTTGTTTTAAATCATTACAGCATTTGAACCAAGATTTTTTTGAAATCTTTTTGATTATCATGATATCTTATAGGCGTGGGCCTTTTCCCCCTATATTCTGGTCTCTATGTTATAGTGTCTTGACTAAATCTGCGTGCCATCTATTCAAATGTCATATGCCGTCTATAAGGCTGTGATCTCTTTTAACCCTATGGCCATTTGCTGACTGTGTCATTTTCCTTTTAGTTTAAACCTATGGATCATGCCATTGACTTTATTGAACTTTTTTGTTGACTTAGATACCTGGTGGGGTGTGATAATGTCCTTGCACAGCTGCACACAAAGCATCCAGAACTCTGTGACAAGGTTGGTGGGCTGTTAGCCATGCATATTGATGACCTGAGGGCCCTAGGACCTATGTGGCTTTCAAAGACAGAAGAGGTACGAGAAGACCGAGCCCACTGGGAAACCAACATAACTGGCGATATTTATGGCAAGGGTTGGATAAGTGAGATGTATGGATACTCATTTGGTGCTGCAGAGGTGATCTGCTTCCTCCCTTGATTAGTGAATCTCATGATTGTCTTTCTTTTCCTGCCTTTTATGTGAAAAGTAATTCATGTAATAGTAATCATTGCTGTATAATCTACTTGACAGGTGGGCCTTCATCACAAGATAAATGATGACTTGATGATGTACCCAGGTTACATTCCGCGAGAGGGTGTTGAACCAATACTTATGCACTATGGTTTGCCATTTAAGGTTGGAAATTGGTCTTTCAGCAAGTTGGAGCATCATGAAGACGGCATTGTTTATGAGTGCAACCGTCTTTTCCCTGCTCCTCCGTATCCTAGAGAGGTACAAATTCTGAAGCATTTACCATATATTTAAAGGTCTATGTGACTCTTTCATGCTTTCATGGTTGGATCTCAAGAGAAGGATAGGGTATAGGGGCAGTGAAAGAGACAGATGGGTGAGGAGTGAGAGAGATGAGAGGGAAGCGATTTTCCTTGTGATGTGTTTATACAGTCATTTGCATTCATTACTTTTCATGCATTCCTGAAAGTTGACACTTTACAGGTCATCTGCTTACTCTTTCAAAGTCTTTTTTCACAGGTACAGCTGATGGAAACTGATCCAGAAAAAAGGCGGGGACTATTCCTGAGCATTGAATGCATAGACACTTTAAATGAAGGCCTCTTATTGCATCATGCATCAAGGAATTGCCCTAAGCCAAAGTGGTCGAAGTATCTGAGCTTCTTAAAAGGCAAACGTTTTGCAGAGCTCACTAAACCAAAATATCTAAATAAGGGTGATAAGATTAGGGGTAATGATGAGAAGGAAAAACAGCAGACTTTAGAGGAAACCAGAAAGGCATATCCGAAGATCCATACTGTTTTTTCTACTGAATGTTCACCATATTTTGACTGGCAAACTGTAGGGATCATGCATAGTTTTCGTTTGAGTGGTCAACCTGGAGGGATCACCCGGCTTCTTAGTTGTACTGATGAAGATTTAAAACATTATAAGGGTCATGATCTGGCACCTACACATTACCTTCCATCCATGAGTCGACATCCACTAACAGGAGATTGGTAATTGTTTCACTCATTTTTCTTCATCATTTCTGGACATATTTTATCAAGTTTATGGCTTTCCTTTGTGGAAAGCGATTTGCATATTGCTCAAGTGTCTGCCACATTTCAAAGCATTCTTCTAATGTTTTGTTATGTATAGGAGTATTTATGATTCATTTTCACCTTTATTTTGTGGATACAGTGAAATATTTCTTTTGGTGGGTAACCCTGGTAAGTCTAGAAGGCAACTAATGAAGTCTTCATTTGATACAGTGCATACAGTTGCAACTGCCTTTTCTGTAGTATCCAAGCTAAGATTGAATTTTTTTTATGCTAATTATTCATTTAGAAGGACATTGAGGATGCATTGTCTATGAGCATTCACAGATTTTGTAGTTCTTATTGATGTTAATTATGACATGTATGACCCAGTGTAAGTATGTTTGTCAAGGTTGTGGTACCATTTCACTTAGTTCTTGCAAACATCAAACTGAACCTGAAATATCTTTACAGATGTCTTCAAATAGGCATCGTGTATTAAGCATAAAGCCATAAACTGCAGGATTGTCTATTTGTAACAGTGAGATAATCAGGAGATGGGCAATGCAAAGGGTAGAAACATGGAAGGGATGGTGTCACATACTTGCATAATATCATTATGAATTTACCAAAAAAGAGTTTATCATTGTGGTTGTGGCCTTTTAATGGATTGCCTGTGAGCCTTGAAAAAACACAGGCTTGATCATCATTGCTAGGATTGGACTCTTAGCTTCCAGGATTCTATATTCATTTTGAGTGGCTGCATCCTACATGTCTATTAGAGCTCATATTAATGGGGGAGGTTGTTTCACAGAAGTTTCTCATGCACATATTAGTATATTACTTTGTTTTTGTTTGTATTAGTGAAATGGCCTTAAAATATCTTTGCTCCCTGTCCCATGGGATTATGATGTACTAATTTCTTATACTTTAGCTTGAAAACATTTTTCAATCAATTAATAAGCGATGCTGCTTTTATTTTGCAGCTAAGAAAACAGTTAAACAGATTTGGTTCTTTCATTCCTTGAAAATAACTGCACTAACTGTGAATTCTTTTGGATATAATAGGTACCCTGCAATCAATAAGCCAGCAGCTGTTTTGCACTGGCTAAACCATGTAGAGATTGATGCTGAATTCATCGTTATTCTGGACGCAGACATGATTTTAAGAGGTCCCATTACTCCATGGGAATTCAAAGCAGAGCGTGGGCATCCAGTTTCAACTCCTTATGAGTAAGACTAGTGAATCAATCACAAACTTTTGTTCATAACCTTCCACAAACTCTCAAACTTTTCTTTCCTTGTCTTAGATACCTTATTGGCTGTGATAACGAACTTGCAAGACTTCATACACGGCATCCTGAAGCTTGTGACAAGGTTGGCGGTGTCATAATTATGCACATAGATGATCTTAGGAAATTTGCTTTGCTATGGTTACATAAGACAGAGGAGGTTAGGGCGGATAGAGCTCATTATGCAACAAATTTTACTGGGGATATTTATTCATCTGGATGGATCAGTGAGATGTATGGATATTCCTTTGGTGCAGCTGAGGTATGAGATGAAAGTTGATTGCTTTGTTGATGTAAGAATTACCTTATGGCTCATATAGGTCATTTCACGCGCATGTTTGATGTTTATATATGTGCCTCTAAGAATACATATTGCATATGCACAATAAATTAGAGACTCCACATTGAAACTTCTTAGGCAGAATTTTCATGCCTATAGCGCTTGGCTTCATCTTGTTGCTTTTGTTTCTTTGGATGCCTACTTCAGCCACCAGTTTGGTCTGGCATGATGTGTCTACTATGTAGATGAAAATCTTGCATACAAATTTGCTTGTACGACTATGTATGCAAAGATTAAATCAGACAAAGCAGACACCTGCGACCACAGTTGTTCCCTGGGTTATGGTAGGAGCTTTGTTGGAACTATAACATTTTGCATTCTAGTGAAACATTCATTGGTCTCTCCTTCTATGTTAACAAGATCATAGCTTCTAAAAACGATGATTCTGATAGAAATAGCTGTATGGTACTTGGGCCGGTTTACTTGTTGGGTCTTCCCCCTATTTGGCCTGGCGTTGAACAATGCTGCTTGATGTACAACTCACTGGGGTTTGTTGTGGGGGTGGAGGAGGAATGATGGTAGTAACTGTTTAATCCCACGCCAAGCATTCACGAGTCACATTGTGCCTTTTAGTTTGGGGCTTCTCCACCCACTAACTCCTTTGGGTTGGCAGGTCAGTTCAGTGATGTGTGTTTTTTTTTTTAAAATGAAACGTTTGGGATGGTTCAGCGATTAAAGAACCAGTTTACAAACTGGAATTTGAAATGGCCAGTTCCAGTTTTGGTTTAAGGCTGGTTTAGGCCCATTTTGGTCAATCTCTGGCTTGAATATAATATTTAATAAAAATGTCAAGAAATATTTTAAAATGTCAAAAATGATGACAAAATTAAAAAGGATCCAGTTCTAGGCAGTTTCTGTTCTGAAACCAGTTCAGGCCAGTTTAAACCTAGCTCAGGTTGGTTCAAGACTTGTTTTAGCATTTTTTTATTATTTTAATATGGAACCAGCCAGTTCAACCTTATCACTGGTTGAAACTGGAGCAGTCCTGAGCAGTTCTGAACCAACTGGTTGGTTTATAATCTCTTGGTTTAAATACCATGGCTGGGTTTTCCCTACTTTTCAAATTAGCAAATTGGATAGGGTCAGGTAATTCTGTGATTATATAGATTGGATGTGATATTACCTTGTTGAAAAACTTGGCTGCTATGGGTAATTGTTTTTGTATTGTATTCCTCGCATATGCAATAACGGAGATCGATGGATCTTAGAAGCTCACCTCTGTCTGGAGAGGAGTGGAGTTTTCCCTCCCTTTTAGCTACTTGGAAGTTGATGGCAACTTTTCCAACATGTAAAGACAAGGTTTTGTTGATTCGCCAAAATGCATGCAGGTTGTATCTTCTTAAAAATAACATGAACTTGCAAACCTTTTCAGCTCATTTCTTTTCACATTCTTTGATGATTTCTCCAGCCCATGGTGTATGCACTTGTGGATATCCAATTTTCAATGTTTGCTCCCTCTCCGAGGACTAACCATTACTAGTGCTACTACTTTTTCTTTTGAGAAGAGTTCTACTACTTTTCTTTATCCTATGTTTTTTTTTCGAAAGTGGGTGGTACCACTATTGTATTAAATGAAAGTGGATGTACAAGTATTGTCAATAAGTTCCCAAAAAACTCGGTATACATGAAAGGCCCACACAAAGTAAGTGTGACCCACACTAACCCCCCAACAAAACAAAAAGGGGAGAGTTATGGGAGTTCACATTACAAAAGAGCTCTGCCCACTCTCTCACTCTACCACGAATAGACAAAACCGCACTCTCCTCCGCTCTAGCTTCCTTTCTGAACGTCTTGTTCTTCCTTTCCCCCCATAAGGTCCATAGAGTAGCATGGAGAATCATCTACCAGATTATTCTGTCGTCTCTTAGGATCCAACTTCTACCCCATGTCTCAATGAGGTGGATCACCTCTCTCTAGCGGCCAAGCGCACACTGTGTCCTCCTAGCGAGTTCCTTCCACACCCGTTGAGAGTAGGTGCAACTTACAAACATGTGGTCCAATGTCTCATCCTCCTCTACACACTGACAGTAAGTCGAAGATATGCCCTGAAGAAATGGAAGCAGTCTATCTATCCCGGGTGGGTAACCTCCCATGAGAAATCCTCCAAGTAAGGAGCTTCGCCTTCAGCGGACTCCTGGGCCGCCAAATTTGAGGGGCAAGACAGTGACGTACCCCTCTATTGGAGATAAATGTGTGAGCTGACCTTACTAAGAAGGCACCCTCCTTCCCCCACCTCTATGTCCACTCGTCTTCTTTATGTAGCTGTGGATCCCACTCCAAGAGGAAGTGGAGGAGGTCCTTAAGCTGCAAAATCTCCTTGAGCTTGAGATTCCTCCTGAATGTCGGTGCCCATGTACCTTTTGATAGTTGAGAATCAAAAGTCTGAAAAGACCGACCCCAATGGTGTTGTTGAAATTGCTATAAGTCTCGGGAAGGATGCCTACAGGGTGAAGTTGCCGCACCATCTGTCCTTCCAGAACAAGCACTTGTCCCCATTGCTATGTCGGACCCGGACCCCGGAGTCCCTACAAGTCAAGATGCCACGCCAAATAGGAGAGATGAGATGTTGTGATGCTGGAACCAAATCCCAATTTTTCTTTCTGCCATAGTACCTTTGCCTGATAACTTGCTTTCACATACCATCCTCTCTCACCCTCAACTTCCACAACCATTTATGCAGAAGAGTCAGATTGAAGTTTCTGATATTCTTGATCCCCACACCTCCCCTTTCTTTGCTTGTGGCCACTCTATCCTAAGAGATATCATGCGAGCCCTTACATCGCCCCCCAATGTTGTGTTAAAAGAATCTCCACTAGATAGATTCTACCTTGTTTGCCACCGTCTTCGGGATCCGGAACATAGACAGGCAATAAATAGGTAGGCCGTCTAAGACTCATTTGCATAAAACTAGTCTTCCCCTATAAGATTATCGTATGATAATTACAAATCACTTATTACCTTCTGCTGCAAAATTACTGGGTGATGATCGTTAGAGACATTAAACTTGAAAACCGGGATAAGAACTTAAGTAAATATTGGATTTCTCCTTTTAGACTAGGTGGGAAGTTGAGAAAACAAATCAAAGAATGCTCATATCAGTTTTACCATTTTCATTACGAATGAAAGGCAAAATAGAGACATAATTATTGCATTTCTTTTACCTTTACATGTTTAACCTTTCAAATGGTAATCGTTTGGATCCTGTATGCAGTTGCAATTGAGGCATATCGTGAACCGAGACATACTGATCTATCCAGGATATGTTCCAGTGCCTGGGGTCAGATACAAGGTCTTTCATTATGGGCTTGGGTTCAGTGTAGGTAATTGGAGTTTTGACAAGGCCAAGTGGAGGACTACAGACGTGGCGAACACATGCTGGGCGAAGTTTCCTGATCCCCCTGATCCTGCCACACTGTCCACAGCAGATGGTGACATATTTAGAAGGGATCAGTTGAGCATTGAATGTGTCGAGACATTAAACAAAGCCCTGTATTTGCATCATAAAAGGAGGAACTGTTCAGTCCCCGACATCACAAGCAACAATCAAATAGTAAATGGGAGCCAAGCTACATTGAAATTGCAAAAAGAAGCCGACGGAGTCTTGCATTCAGAAAGAGAAACCACCGTACCGATTTCTGTGTTTAGTAAGTCACCTTTAGATGTGCCAAACCAAACAGTTAGATCCTGGAGGTCTTGGCTAGTCGCTCTCTGGGCATTTTCGGTGTTGGGTTTCTTAGTTGTGATCTCCATAATTCTCTCAAGCCGCAAAGGAGATGGAACACGGAGCAAACCCAATAGAAACAAAGCATGAACATCCCTCTTACCCTTATATACTTGTGGGGGATTCTGTTTCACAGATCTACATTACTTGTGGGAGTTCTCATCAATTACAAGACAAACAGATGAGGCTTACATGACTCCAATAACGTCGAAAAGTGTATGTTTCGTGAAGACTCACTGATCAGATTACACATTATCTTCCATCTCAGGTGGATAGAAACTCACTCATGGATTTTTTTGTGTGCTTGGTATGGGAGAGCCAATGTGAATAGGACACCTAACATGCGAGACATGCCGTGAGCCAGATACTGAAGCATTGTGTCACGACCAAGACTTTGCATGCCATCGGCCTCTTCCTGTCACCTTTCACAGTGTCATCAAGTTTTCCTTTTCGGGCAGTCTCTGGAAGAGTTCCACAGCTGATGTGAGAGGATTTGGGTTCATTTCAGTTTTGTGTTACTTTTTATTTATTTCAGTTATTCTGCTGTGTTACATCTCAAGAAAGAACCCAACAACAGTTGATTCCATGTGATGTAGCACGAACTCCACATTTCATTTGTGTAAATCAAACATAGCTATGAGCACACTAACATTTCTTCCCCTCTTAAAATGTGGACAATCCAATCTCTGCCCTGGTATTTTGATATCCTCTCCATTTTGTTTGCTACGCAGCCGAGTGTCCACCGAGTATAACTCATCCGAGATCACTCTCTCTCTCTCTCTCTTGTTATTTTCTTGGACCGGTTAAAACGCGTTTTTGGGAGGAGGATTAATCAACCGAGTTGACTCAGTTATAGACGATTTGATTCTTTTTTTAACACCAGTATAAAATACCTTTTGAGGTTTCACTAGGCCGTACCATCTTTTCTTTCATCCACATTAGACAAGAACATGTCACTCATATTTCAGTGTTTTATGTAAGTTTGATCTGATTATCTTCTTCACTATCTTTTTATGGCCATGTTTGAAATCAGAATAGATAGGAGGAATAATTATCTTATGAGAGAGAAAAATAGATTATATATTTTTATTTATAAATTATGAATTATTACCTATAAATATCTCTACGATCTTCTAACTCTTACTAAAAAATTCACGTGATCGGTGATCATAAAAAAGAATATCTCATGAAATATTCTATATTATTAGGGACTAATCTATAATTAGTGAAGATTGTAATAACTTATTAGAACAAATCCATATATATATATATGTATATATATGCATATGTATATACATAAACTTGTATTTTTAGGTCAAACTTGTATATTTCATTAGAATATCTATTTTTATTTTGACGTTCTATTTTTCAATTTGTTGCTCTCGTATGCTGTATTTTTCGGTCAGACAAATAGGACTGAAGTTTCTAATATATCGACTGAATCCTACCTGCTATTATATCACATCACTGAAGAATAGGCACAATGTGTGACCGGAATTTATTTACGTGGTGGGTATTATTATTATTTTTTGATCTAAAAAATATTACTCATATACAATGGTTTTCTCATCGTGGGTGCTCCACGGTGGACCTCGGCAAACACACTACGTTATGAAGTGCCCTTACAAATACACATTCAATGGGAAGGTGGGAAGGCCGAGGACGAGGCGTTTCATGGTGGGATCTCTCTTCCAAAGTGCTCACGACCATGATTCTCAGACTCGGTGCGACTCGTATCAAGTCGGGCATACTGCATCATGTCTGAGAGAATACGAGACTCGATTCACCGAGTTTGGACTGAGTCGCCTCCTCCTCCTTCGTATCCTGAGCGGCGGCAGTAGGGTTACCAAAGAGCACTTCGATCCGGTGAGAGGAGGGCTGCCGGAGTAGTTGCATTGTCACTGGCGGGTGGAGAGGGATTCGGCAGGGGACGGCCACAGGGCCTCTTGATGGCGGAGGAGGGCGGCCAGAGTAATTCAACCGGTCAAGGGAGGGTCGATCTGGCGGGGGGACGGTCACAAGACCTTGATATGACAGAGGAGGGCGGCCGGAGCAACTCGATCTGACAAAGGGAGGGCCGATCTGATAGGGGGATGGCCGCAAAGCCTCAATCTGACGAAATAAGGTCACCGAAACAGCTCGATCTGACGAAGGGAAGTTCATTCTAGTAGGGAGTGAGCCACAGGACCTCGATCCTGTGGGGACAAGACCACCGATTGTAACATGGCCAGCCATAGATCTAGGGTTTTGAAAGGGGATGGGGGGCACAACTCCGATCGAGTCACATGTGACTCATGCGTATCATACCGGATCGGAAAGATCTTGATCTGATACAGAACAACGAGTTGTCGAACTTTGCTCGTAACTAGTTTTGTCATGTCATATTGAATCGGTGTGTATCACACTTATTGGATCGTACTAGTCAAAAATTGGTACGGTACATTGATATGCACGCGATTCATTCTCAGATCTTCCAAATCGAGTTTGCCATCCTATTCCATTCCACGGAGATAGATTTCAGGCCATCCATTCAGCCATTTTTTGATAATTTGAAGGTGATTTCTCACAACATTTTGATATTCATTTTTTTCACATGTATGATTGATGAATGAAGCGAAGAGTATGAATTTAAGTGTAAAATTTCTTACCGAGTAATGCTTTGCGCAACACAGGTCTTATAATTACATCACGTCAATATGTAACATTTTTTGAGATTTGTCTAGCTAGGTATGACCTGGCGATACATATATAAAAACGAGATGCGACATGCCCCTTTCCTAGTCACATTAAACGTGGTCAATTTCTCACGGTAAAAATCACAGTGTCCTCTCCATTTTACCTCTATCGTCATTCTCGAGGGAAAAATTTCACCTCGATCTCCTGAGCATTAAAAATAGAACGTTTTAAATTTTAAATATTTATTAACATAACGAGAATCAACCCCTTTTAAATTTTGATCATCACTCTTAATGACTATTTTTAAAAATGATTTCAAGATAAGTATGATATAATTAATTAGTAGAATCTCGTAAAAATAATAAAAAATATAAAATATAAAAAATTGATAAAAATAGTGCACGGAGTATGTGACATTTTGTGAGTCTATTAAACCATACAAAACTTTGTAAATAAAATTGAACGTCTTGACGAGCTCTATTAAAAATTAGTTTTTATATTAATTACTATCATTAAAAAATAAATTTAACAAAAATATTAAAAAAATATATATATAAATAATATGAGATGTTTTTATATTTATATTATTTTAAAATTATTTAAATATTTCGTTTAAAAATATTTTATTTTTGTAACAAATTATTTCATTTCGAGAGTGAAACGTATTACACTAGACTGAAACAGTTTGCATGTTAATGATAAAATTTATACTAGAGTGAAACTTATTGCATTGGACTGAAATATAGTGCAATGTAATGATAAAACCGTACACTTGAATGAAATGCATTGCCCTGTAATGAAACACTTTGCACTTTAATGAAATATGCATTGCAATGAAGCGTATTATATTGTACTAAAACATAGTGCACTGGAATAAAACAAAGTGTACCGAACTTAAAACATCATCATTTCAACACATAATGATATCTGAATCTTGCGAGGAGAGACGACAACTAATATTTTGGAGTCTGATAGTTTCGTATAGTCTCATATGTGAATATTTATTCATTTGACGTAAATATTTATGTCATTAATATAAATATTTATGGATGTCAAAAATATTTATGTTTTAATCTCATAAAAATAATTTGATTCGTATTACATGTCAATTGTATTTATATGACTTGCGAGGATAGATGTTAGCTAATATTTTGAAGACTCGTACTACCGTATAACCTCATATGTGAATATTCATTTACTTGAAGTAAATATTTATGTCATTAATATAAATATTTATAGATATCAAATATATTTATGTTTAACTCTCGTATAAATAATTTGATTCGTATTACATGTGAAATGTATTTATTTTTTCAGTTCAGTACAATCGACTTCATTCCGGTGTGTTATAATATCTTAGTACAGTGCAATACACTTTATTGCAATGCAAAACTTTATCATTATAATGTAATGCATTTTATGTCAGTGCAATATATTTAATTACATTGTAGAGTTTATCGTTACAGTACATTATGTTTCAGTTTAGCGTAACATGATTCACTCTAATGTAAATTGTATCATTACCGTGTAAACTTTATCAGTCAAGTGCACTATGTCTCACTTTCGAAATAAAATATTTTATTGTAGAAATAAAATAATTTGTTATAAAAATGAAATATTTTTTAGATAAATTTTAGAAAAAGATTAATTTAAATTTATCTTATAATATTTTAAACATATATTTTTATGTTTTTTATTAAAATCTATTTTTTAATAATAGTAATTAACATAAAAATAATTTTTAATGGAACTCATTAAGATCATTATTTTTATTTACAAAGTTTCGTACAGTGTAATGTACCCCGTCAATCATAAAACGTTACATATCCCATGCACGGTTCATTATTAAAATTTTATTTTTATTTTTGTTTTAATTATTTTTAAAAGATTCTCTTAATTAATTATCTCAAAATTATCTTAAAATTATTTTAAAAAAGAGTCATTAATAATCACGATCAAAATTAAAAAATGGTTGATTGTCATTGTGTTAATAAACGCTTAAAATTTAAAACATTCTCTTTTGAAGGTCTAGGGGATCGAGGTGGCATTGTTTCTCACGAGAATTAAGATGCGGGTAAAATGGGGGAGAACACAATGATTTTTATAATGAAAAATTCTATTTAATGCGACTGTCAAATGGCATGTCACATCTCATTTTTTTTGCACGTCTCCCTAAGTCGCGTCTAACTGGGTCAATTATAGGAAACGTTACATGTCGATGCGACATAATTACAACACCCACATTGCGCAAAATATTACTCCTACTTATATTTTGTACGATCAGTTAGATTCTTAGAAGTTTTGTACAAGTATTATCTTGCTTTATTACATGGTTAACCAGGTTTTAAGGTGACTCTCTTATGGAAATCAATTTTTTTATAGATTATTAAAATTCTGTAGATTTATTTAACTTCAAAAATTAAAATCAGACATTTATGGATTAATGGATTCCCGTAAATTTACTTCATCCTTATTGATGCAATGATATAAAACAAAAGGCTATAGATTATGAATTTCTGATTCACTTGGACAGTCATTTTCTTTAAAATAGTTAGTGCCTTCGTGAATCTAGTAAGCATATTTTATCCCTTTATACATAATGACGTTTTGCACATGACTATCATATTTCTTTACAAGATTAATGTTTTTATGTTGCATGTTGTATAATAGTGCCTCCCATAGCACAACTTGACATAAGATGGTATGTTATTATTAACTGAATTATAATGATGAATCTCTTGAGCACATAGATTTATGTTTTTTTATATGTTTTTTAGTGAACCTCGGTATAAATCCACTATATTTAGAAGTTTAAAATTAATCTTAAAATATTAATTTTTAATAAAAAATATTTTTTTAAAAAATATCGTTTGTTAGTATAGTATCGTAATGTGTCATGTTGGATCGTACCATTAGAGTACTAACACGGTGGATACCGGTGACACCTATAACCTTATGTCACAAGATAAAAGATACATTTTTAATCAATAATAATGACAATGATAATGGATAATTAATTAAAATAATATGTTTGAACTCTATTTTCTATCAATATTCATCTTATTAGGAGCCCTTTACTCTTTTTGCACATGTTTATTAATGACCTCCTTTGGTTTCATTTTTCATAAAAATGTCGACTAACACTTAAACGTTAATAGGGAGGTGATGAAATATTATAAGTGTTAAACTATAGTATTTTAATGTTAAATACTCGTAACACTTCAACATTTTATGTTTCGTAAAAAATAGATTTAGCAATTAGCATTACCAAACCAATAATGGACAATAAGATTATAAGAGAGGCGGCTCTTAGTAAACACAGAGGGGGTTCTTGCTAAGGCAAAGTTTGATAGGGGAAGAAAACAAAAGTGAGACCCTTGAAGGATCCCTAAGTAATTATCCATAATAATAATAGAATAATAATAGCGAGTAGCTCGCGAGTTCTGCAAAGCAGTCGCTCTCTCTACTCTCTCTCTCTAAGCTTCGTCGGAGGAGGAGGAGGAGAAAAATGCGCGGGGGGTTGCCGATCGCTCATCTCCACGGTCTCTCCATCTCGCTTCTGCTTCTGCTGCTGCTGCTACAACCGCCGCCGCCGCTGCCGGGCAGAGGCGTGGAAGGAGCTCTCCTGGTACCTCTCGCAACCATTTCTTTCGTCGTCTTCTTCTTCTTGCCCAAGAATTTTTGTGTATCCCTCTGTCCAAGAGAACTGTCAAGGTTTCTGTTTTTATGCAGGTTCTTCTAGTAAGATTTCTTCCCAATCTCCCAATTTTCCTATAAGCAGTCGATCTATTGTTTTGCTCGACTCGGACAAATTAAAGCCGTCGCGATTTGGCTTGGTTCTTCGGATTTTAATTGTTTTCTTCTTTTCTGCCTGGCCGTTCGCATGTCTTCTGTGCATACAGCTCTTGACAAATGAAAGGTTCCTCACGAAACTGTAGAACTTTGAAACCTTGGAGTCATCGTAAGTGGGCAGGAAGAGGCTAATTCGGAAAACTAGAGGTCCTCAACTTGTCGCCAGTCGTCGTACAAATCGTACTTACCGTGTATGGTTAGGACCGATGATTACTTACGTTTACCAGGATCTGCAGAAAATGTGAGAATAAAGTCGAAGCTTCTTGAGGAGTATGTGAGCCTTTTCCCATTTGTTTTTTCTCTTCCCATGACCTAAGTCATGCGGCCTTTAAGTGGAAAATGAGCCGACTTCATCGTTCATGGAAAATGAACAAGGAGCAAGCTGTTGGATTAGGGAGAAGGAAACTCATGATTAGGGAGAAGGAAACTCATACGTCTTGCTACCATATAGAATTTCTCGTTCACTGAGATAGTTGAAGTTTTCCTTGAGCAATTGTCCACCCTTCAGGAAAGAGTCACGGTCTGAGGAAGTTGTTGTTTCCTTCATTTGTAATAGAGTGAAGGAATGGGCCGTTCATATTTGTAATGTAAATTCCCTCACTTCGCCTCTTTTTGGTTGCTTGAGGGGCTAAATGGAGCCACACTCTCTTTGTGTGCATTTTGGTGTATAGGTTTTTGTTTTGGCTGTGATTTTGCACGGCCTATACTTGTACTTTCATTTTCTATCTTGTCACAATTCATCGGTGGTACTATCCACTTTTCAAAAAAAATTGTCCACCTGGAATAACCTTAAGAGAACGAACTGAAGTCAATTTCCTGTACCATATTGCTCAGCATTCACGTGTCCTATGATATTGAACTAATGACAGAGAAGTTCCAGAGCATAAGGTAAATAAGAATGTTCATGTTCAGAGTTCAAGGTCGTAAGGAAGATAAGAAGGCGTCACACAGTGTAATGCTACGATCAGAAGGGTAGTCCCTTTTTTCGTAACTAACTACTTCACAGACTTTCAACGGTAGATGGGTGTATGTTGTGGTGTTGCTTAACGAACTCTGATGATATCTTGAAGGGTGGATGGGTTTATGGCCATAATGCCATTGTGGCATTGTGCTTGATTTGTGGGCTCTTGTGATATCTTTCTGAGTCTGTATTTTGGGCAAAGCGGTGAAGGAGCAAAAGATGATGTGGGACAGCCAAGTGAGTGGTAGACCTATATCCTTTTTTTTACTGATATTTACTGGACATAAGTATATATTTTGCTGGGTAACCACTACCAAGGGGTTGTACTGCAGCAGGAAAAGCAGATACACGAGCATGGGTATTGGAAGTATATCATATAGAATTTGCTCCTGGTAGACCTCTGAAAGTAGATTACAACCTAATCATCTCTCTTGATTGGCCCCCTCCTTTTTGTTGTTCTTTGGATAACTACCTTTAATTGCTCTCTCTTGCGATCTTCGGATGATGCTGGACAACACTTGGTAGCCTCCGAAACCACCTTCAGGGTTGTTCAACCTGCACAACGTGTCTCCACTGAAAATACAACCTTACAAATTGCTTCTGAGTCTCTGACAAACTCACGGAGCAAAATTATGCATCTCGGGTTGTCGTGCAGAATTGTGCATGGCCGGTTGTGAAATACATGGCTATCTAACCGGTGAACGGAAGCAACTGGATCCTACAGATGTAGATTATGGGCCTTGGCGATGGGATAATAGCATGGTTGGTTTGTGGGAACCACTGACCATGTCCAGTACCTGAACAGCAATTTGTAGAAAGCATGCATATATGTGGTTGATGCTCGTATGAATCATGGAGGATAAGAAAAAGCAGTAGCATGTAATGAAGAGGGTATTGGACATTGTTAAAAGAGGCATCAGCCACCTAGGAATCATCAAGAATGAGAAAAGAGTAGTAGCACATAAAAAACATATCACATAGTTAAGAGGAATTATTGTGTAAAAAGAAACAGGAGGAAGCCACAACTTGCAAAAGAAGAACAATTCAAGTCAACAGTAGCATGCATGTCATTTATTATAAAATAGAACAGGAAGCAAAGTCAATCTATGATTGACAGCACTTTGTACATAAAAAGCACTCAGATAATAAAAAAGTAACAATGCGTTAGAAAGAGGGCCGGGAGAGAGGAAGGAGGTGAGCAAGGTGAAGGTGAAATGAGCTGAGGTACCTTTGGCTAACCTCACAGTCATGGCCTAGGCAAGCGAGATGAATACCTTAGTTTGTATAGCTTTTATGGAATTCAGAGTTGGAGGAAAAACCCTATGTTCTAAGGGGTCAACTCTATGGAATGGAGTGTCTTGTTTTTCCATTCACTTGATTTGAGTTCAAACAGTATGAATGACCTGTTTAGCTGGTTGAAAAGGGATTCGGTTTGGAGATCTATGGATTCTTTTTCCTTTTTGTCGTTTCCATTCTTGCTAATGGTTAGGATACCAAAGATGGATTGGTATTCAAAGGCATACTTGCAAGGTTCAGGAGCTTGTTTGAGTTTTGCAGAAGTCTAAATAAGGTAAAAGTAACAAGCTGATCTTTATTTGGTTTTCGTGAAACTGAACCCTGATTTTAGTTTCTGGCAACAGTTTTGTGTTTATATGGTTATATGGTGTTTAATTCTGTTTACTTCTTCATTGTCTGAGTTGCTCTTTGTTGGCAACAAGGGTAAATGGCTCTATCCCTTATTCTTATTATCCGGTTCCTTTCATGATGTTCTTAAGAAAAGGCATATCCTCATCTGGGGTGTGACAATTAGAAACCAACTCCCCCATGAATTAGAAAGAAAAGAGAATCTGTCTCTTGTCATCCTGAAATGACCCAAATCAATGGAAGCAGCCTGAATTGGACCCATTCTCCATTTGACCAATTTGAGCATTTTGGCCATGACTCGGAGTTGTCTATTTGAGGACAGGTGCAGCTGGGATGTGAAAAACCTTTTTTAGTGACATGGCTGAGGTCTCTGCAAAATCTTTAGATAGCGGATCAAAAACCTTTCTTTACAAAAACTGCTCTGTACATGTTCTAATGAAGTTAGATGCAAACCAGAAAGAATGAACTCAAGCGTATTATAATTGCCAGAACATCTTTTGAACCACATGATCTGTTGATGGTAATAAATGTTGAGCAAATGAATATTTCATATGATCTACTAAGAGTTGAAAAGGATAAATCTTATAAGTCTAAAATAATGCCAACAGGGGCAGTATCAGAAATAATAAGTGATAGACATTTCATAAGAGAGAGTCAACATGAAGCATAAACTACATAGTGAGTCCATAAATATAACTGAGGGATGAGGGTCCGTGTCGAAGTGGGCCAAATAATAGATGTCCTCAGGCTCTTGTAAATGGTCCACTCAATACTTTAAAAGATTCCAAATCAACCCACCATTGATGTATCTGGTGAACAGTAGGCGGTGGAAGTATTCCATTGGAGAGGCAGGTGAACAGTAAATGTCCAAAGGTCTGTGACTGTTGGACTTGTAATTTTTCCCTTTGATTTGGGTGAAATAAAAATTAAATTGATGCAACAACGGCACAAAACTGGTACAAAACCAGTGCCGTTGTGTATACGGATCATGTACATGTCCGGGGTATTCCGTCGGATGGAATTACACGCTTAAATCTCGCGTGTTCTGCACATCGGAATTGCATCAAACAAATTGCGGGTGATGCAAAATAATGCGCTTTTGCTGTAAACCAGCAAGAGACAAGTTTCCCGCACCCTTGTAGACTGTCCTAGATGTTCCAGGGTATGGTCCTTGATGGGCGGAATCTCCCCTCAGCAGGTCAGCACTGGGAAGAGATGAAAAGAACTCACACGAGTCTTTTTCTCCACGTGGCTTTGTCTGGCCAGAAGGGGAAAAATGATTTTTTTTTTAATGAGGGAAAAGGGAACCAGCATCCTTTTTATAAGAGGGGCAAAACAGGACAAAAAGGGGCAGGTGTTCCCTCTCTCTCCTCTTAACTGGAGGAGGTGAAGAGAGGGGGCAGGGCCTTTGCCTTAGCCGGAGGTGGTATGGAGAGGGGTGGGCCCACCGCGCCTCTCTCCTGCCGTCCCCTTAACCGGAGGCGGTATGGAGAGGGGTGGGGCCCACTGTGACTCCATCGTCCTCCTTTCTTAACCAGAGGAGGTGAGAAGGGGGTTGGGGCCCACCCACACTCCTCTCTCTCTCTCTCTCTCTCTCTCTTCCTAATCATAGGAGATGAGAGGGAGCCGGACCTTTCTCTCCTATCTCCTGTCTTAACCAGACCAGGTGACAAAGCCCAATCCCGTATAAATAGGACCATGGGTGAGAGGCCAAAAAGAAGGAAAGAAGAAAAAAAACACACAAGAACAGGAGAGAAGTGAAGGCTGTGCGTGAAGAAGCCCAAGTGTCTTGTGCATTGCTTTGTCTGAAATCCAAACAAGGGTATGTTGCAAACTTGCCCCTGTTATTGCACAAATACTCGTAATGTTGCACACATGCCCACATTGTTGCAACTATGTTCCTGTTTTACAGAAAAAATTAGGACAGAAATCCCTTTGTGATTACACAAAGGTCTTCTGATTACAGAAATACCTTCTGTTTACAGAAAAACCCTGTGATTACAGAAATACCTTTTGATAGTCCGTAATTACAGAAATGCCCCTTTTGATACAGAAATATCTGGTATTTATAGGGAAACCCTAATCCTTGCAGAAATATTACAAAAAATGCAGAAATACCCTATTTTGCATAATACCCCAATCATTACAAAAATACCCTGATATTTCAAAAATTACAGAAATACCCTAATCTTTACAAAAAGGCTTTAGTCTTTGCAAATATACCCCTGCCTTGTGCAAATATCCCCGTTATGGGCGTCGACCCAAGTCAATGGACTGATCATGACCCAACGGTCGATCATGATCGTAAGCCGATCTCATAGACCGATTCCGATCATATTGGTGATCTGATGGTCGATTGTGGTCATAACTCAATCCAACTGTCCGATTGTGATCATATGGCAATCTGTTGGCCGATTGTGATTGTAAAACAAATCCAATGGTCGGATTTTGACTTGATTTAAATCAAACTGTCGGATCTTGACCAGATTCAAACCTAACGGTTAGATTGCGACTAGGAATAAATCCAACGGTCTGATCTTGATCTAAAACAAATCCCAACGGCCATATTTTGATCAAAAACAAATTCAATAGTTTGATTGGGATTGTATGTAAATTCAAAGGTCCGATCACATGATCGGGACCAAATGCATGGTCTTAAAAGACCGATTGTAATGTATATTACACATATTCAAGGAATGAAAATTCTCAAGTTTCTTGCAAGTGTATATCTCTAATGAATGGTCTTCACGAATATGTCTATTAGACAAAGCTCACAATATCACAACGGATATTGTTAGAGGTTTAAGGATTTCTCTGACTGCTAATCGAAGGTGTTCGAACTTTAAGCCAATGCAAATCAACACCAACTGTAGTTGGTGGGGAAAGGTCCAACACCCGAACACTAATTGTCTGATAAACCCAAAAGCGCAGAACTAATAGTACACATGCTAATAAACCAAGGGAATAATCTATTTCCCTTTATTAGCATAAACATAAAGATGTGCATTTATTCATTTTAATCTTATTTTTCCGCCGTCCAACAGTGACGAACCCAATGAACAATGAGCACCATGAAGGCTATCTATTGGAGGTAGGTCAAGTGAAAGACATTCCAAGGCTCCTGCGGCTGGTAGGGTCTAATTCCCTCGATGAAGGTTCAATGAATGATAAATGCATGGAAGCTACACTCTTATTGTCATGCCCATCCGACAGTAGATACCCAAAGGCTGTCCAAATCAAATTCAGTAGCTATTGTATTTAGCCTGATATTTGGATTTTTGCATAAATGCCATCATTTGAACATTGACTTCCAAAGAATAATACTATATAGATGTAATTACATAATAATAAGGTCTACATCTTTTTGCATGTACATAAACATGCGGGGTGTTGAAACACCCAAGGATTAAGGAACCTTTCTATCCGCAAGTTATCAAAATTTCTTTCTACCTGGAAAAACTCTGGATAAGATGCCTGACTTTTCACATAACTGATGCTTAATCATAACATGCCTAATCACTTTGGAATGTAGTTGTTTGCAAACTGGATAATTACACAGTTCTCAGATTATGGTTTGCTTACTTTCATTTGTCCTTTGACTCACATGTTATCCTTTCTTTTGTGTCCTAGGAATTTGGAGGAGTTGCAGCTAGCAGGTAATATGATTTTGTACGCCTATTGATGTTGTAGCATGAACATAGGCCAGCAAACAATATCGTAATTTTGTTCTTCAACTGATTAGGCTTTATAATGCACCTTTAAATTCTTGGGTAACACATCGATTACACTTGCCATCATCATCCAACACCTCTAGTAACATGAACCAAACTTTTCACCTGGCAGACTGTATATTCCCCAATATATGTGCCCGTTTGTTTTGCACCTGGTATTTGAAAGAACTACATTAGCGTTCTTTTGCAGTGAATTGGCAACACTTAACATATGTTGGAAGATATTAAGAATCAAACTATCCCCGATCTTGAAAAACAACAATGGTTCCTTGACCACAACCTATTTATTTCTCAGTTCTTTTTCCATTCTATTCATTGATTGGAAAACTAATGTTCAGTTTATTTTCAGATCTATTACACAAGAAGGGGAAAATAGTCATGGGGTGCACTGTTCTAGAGAAAGAAGTAGGGCAGGCTGGAAGGTAATTGAGGAGGTATGTTTCTTTTGTGGATGCCACAAATTAATCTGATTCGATGACATGTATGATTGTTTTATATTGTCTCATAAACATGATATGTTGGGATGCTATTTGATTGCATTCTCTTTTATAATGTATGTACTTTATATTAAAATACAGATATGTGTTGCAGTACCTGATGCCTTTTGTGGATGAAGAACAATATCGGATCTCCAGTAAGTGTAGGCTTCACCCAGATAATGACATGTTCAGAGAACAAGAGAAGCACAAAGTTCATGTAGATGTAAATGAATGGCGCTGTGGATTCTGCAAGAAAAGCTTTCGTGCAGAGAAATTCCTTGACATGCATTTTGATAATCGACATTACAATCTACTAAATGATGTATGTCAGGTAGTCTTATTTCGAGTCTTGTTTATTTATCTATTTATTAATTGCCATGTACTATTTTCAAATGTAATTTCAACAAGTTTTACAAAAATTTCCTGCATGCTTACGCACTTGCAAATTTCAGTCAATAGAAACTGTTTGGGAAAATCACATCTATACCCCTGGAATCTTTCGAAATAACCACTATACCCTCACCTTTATGGTACTTACTTCAATACCCCTCAAATCTTTAGGAGGGCCACACAGTGCCCCTGCCGTTCCACACCCCCCCCCCCAAAAAAAAAAAAAAAAAGAAGTGCCGCCATGCAGTAACTCTCTCCCTCTCCCTCTCTTCCCCTACCCTCTGGCCACCCTCCTCTGACACCGGCGATAGCTCCAGCAGGAAGAATCGCAGAGTAGTCTTCTCTGTCGTCTTCCCACTCGCTGGTGCTGCAGTCTTGTTATCTGTTGCTCTGGTGGTCATTGCACACACTCAGAGGAACACAAGGAACACAGAGCAGGAGATCAGTACACAGAACAGAGGTCACTTCTCTGTATGGAATTTTGACGGGAAGATCGTCTACCAAGACATCATCGATGCAACAGGCAACTTCGATGACAAATAGTGCATCTGTGAGGGTGCGTATGGCCCTGTGTACAGAGCTCAGCATGCATCAGGGCAGACCGTGGCAGTGAAGAAACTGCACAGGCTAGATTCAGCACTGGAACATTGTGAAGCTGTACGGGTTCTGCTCACATGCTCAAGCACAGGTTCCTGGTGTACGAGTACATGCAGAAGGGCAGCCTGGCTTCTGTCCTGAAGGCCGGGGAGGCGGCGGCGGAGATGGACTGGGTGAAGAGGGTGGGCGTGGTTAGAGATGTCACCGCACCGCCGATACTGCACCGGGACATCACCAGCTACAACATCTTGCTCGATTCGGAGTTCAAGGCCTATGTTTCAGATTTCGGCACGATGAGGCTTGCAGAGTCGATGGGGAAGCGCTGGATCCTACTGTCAACGCAGACTTCCCTGAAGTAGATGCCATGATGATCCATGCATCAGATTGACCTGACGGAGATGCTGCAGGCCTGCAGCGCCCGAGGTTGAAGTAGCCAGTGCAGGGCGGTAGGAGGTGGAGCAGCGTTCGAGGAAAGATCCCGGGGCTGGCTCGGCGGTTGTGGGAGGTGGCGGATCTGCAGAGGACAGCACGGCGGGGAGCACCAGAACAGCGTGGGTGCTCCTGTTGCAGAGGAAGCAGGCGGGGCCGGGGGCATCTAGATCTGCTGCAGATGCAACCGGATCTGTTGTGGCTGGACCTGTTGCAGCTGAAGTTAGGGTAGGTGCTGGATGTGCATAGCGGGGCTGCTTCTCCAGATCTGCTGCAGACAAGGCCATAGCAGCGCGCGAAGCGCCGCTGAATTTGATGAAGCCGAAGCTTGAGCAAATCGTCGGGGCACTGGATCTGCAACAAGCTTGGCTGTTGGCTGAGCAAAAGGAAGCAAAGGAGTTGAGGCGAGGGCGAAGTCCGACAAGGCTGGTGGAGTGCCGGACCTGCAAAGAGGGCTTGCGGAGATCTTTCTGTCTCTGCACACACCGGGGGTGCCGGTGCCGGTGCCGGTGCCAGTGCCAATGCCGGAGGAGGAGAGCCCTCCCCCTCTCTCTCACCCTCTCTCACACTCTGTTCTCTCTCTCTCTCTCTCTCTCCTTTTCCAATAAAAGTGGGGGCAAAATGGTAATCTCACATGAGTGAGTTACCGCACAGGATGTAACCCCAGGGGTACTGTAACTCGGGTTAAGAGATTTGAGGCGTATTGATGTAAATACCATAAAGGCGGGGGTATAGTGTTTATTTTGAGAGATTTCAGGGGTATAGGGGTAATTTTTCCAAACTGTTTCTGTGTATGAAGTCAATTTCTTTTCATTCAACTGTTTGTGTGTTTCCCTTTTAGCTTTTAGTAGGAATTAGAAAGAATGTTCGCTTAGGAAATGACTATTTTCCCAGAAGAATCCAGCTTAATATGCCTTCATCTTTAAGCTCTTATTCATTAACAGGATTGAAGCTTCTGATACATCGAGATTGATAAGCTTCAAAGCTCTGTTGTTATTTGTTGCTACTTGTCCCCTTGTTCCATTTAGCAGTTCATCTGTGAAAGATATGTATTTGAGTTCAGTTCCTCCTCCTAGATGAACATTATATTACCTTAAGTTCATATTTTTATTACATGTCTCTGTTAACGGATTATAGCTAATTTTACATCTAGAGTTCTTTTACAGAAATTAAGTGGCATGCAGTGACAATTATCTTTTGAAAAGCTTGATATGCAATATCACTCGATATTCTCTCTTGGAGTTTTGCATTTGCTCTATTGCTTTGCAAACAGGATCACACTGTCCCAGCTAGAGTATGAGCTGAGGCCCAGCTAGAGTATGAGCTGAGGCTTGTCAAAGGACATGCAAATCATCTCCATTTTTGTGAAGTGGCTAGTACCTGTTTTTGTCAATACAGTGATAACAAAATATAATGAAAAAACACGCATAGTATCAATATGTCCACGGTAATTCTCCTACATATCCAAAATCTGTCCAAATAGATGTTAGGTTTATCTACAACACCCCCCCTTAAACCCCAGTCTAGTCACACGGTTGAGTTTTTCCCATCCATCCCCCTTCCACACAGGCCTTGCTGGTATCTACCATGATCACCAATAGACTTTACCACCCACTAATGTCAGAGTAGTTAATTATCTTATGTCTTCCAATCACCTTGAGGTTCCTGCTCTAATGACACCTCTTGAGCATGATCATCTTTTGTTAAATAAGCAATGGTTTTCATTGCTGTCACTCACAAAGATTCAAAGATTCTCAATCCCATATATGATTGAAAATGAGCTCTCACCTATGGGAAATTGCACATGGAAGATCTTCTATTTAAGAACTTGCACCTGAAGCTATGCGAGATTTCTGCCAGAACAGAGGTGCCGACTCCTTGACTCTACATTAACTATAAATAACCTTTCTGAAACAATGCATTACTCTTCTCTTGTACCCTTCTCTTGTAGCTGAGGATGGAGTGCAGTAGGTGCATAATTTCTTCCTTATGAAGGTTCCCCCTGGATGCTTGGAGTGATATATCCTGGTTGTAATCTGCATTAGGAAGTCAGTGAGATGGTTTAACAATGATGTGTACAGCTCTCCATCGGACCAACACTGAGCCTCCAAGTGACCTGAACCAAAGTGCATCTCCTTTTTGTAAGAATATGTGCTGTAGTTGATATATTACTAGAAGCTGTCAGGATGATCCCTATTCTGCTGCTAATTTGAGCTATCTACACAAATTATCCAAATTAAGATTTTTCGGATGTTTTCTTTCTCAATCTGCCACCTTAGTGCTTTAGGAAACTCTTTCCCTATTGATATCTTGCTACCCCCACCCCTAAGACTATATAACTATGCTTTAGGGACCTGCACTGCAGCTGAAAAGTGCACTGGTGCACCCTTCATCTCATATTGGTGATGTCCTACAACTTTTTCAAGTATTTGTGATCTTTTCTGAACCTTCTTTTTCTAGAGGAACCTTGGGGTTTGCTTTCTGGACGCATGAGTTCCGACTGCACAACTAAGAAGACAGTTGTCTGCTCAACTAAACTGATGTGACTTTTGGCTGACCCTCAACTGTTGAATGCCATTTTTACCAGCTACTTGGCAACACCTTGTGGATTGTTGAATCAAGTAGGTAGCCACTTGGGAAGCTTTGGCAAATCCTTAGATCCTCTCTTTCATCTAGCTGATCCTAGCTAGATCAAACAATGCTATATTGGATGTTGACATCACCTTGGAGGGTCAAAGGGATGGGATCTCGGAGGTATACCAGGGATAGCAGCTAGAGACCATTGTAATCTTATGTTTCTTGGAAAAATCCTTATGCATTATTGATATATGGTTAACAAAATAACGATAACAAAAATGCAAAAGCATGCTTATGCATACATCAATCATAAGATGATGGCCATCTTTGTACCCAACAAAGTTTGCGGAGGTACCGTAAGGGACCGCATAAGCAAAAATAAAACGTCCTCCAGAGTCCCTGACAGCACCCCCACCTCCTTATGCATTATTGATATAGTTAACACAATGACAATAATAACAATGCAAAAGCATGCTTATGCATACATCAATTGTAAGATAACAGCCATCTTTCTAGGTACAAATATGAAAACTAAAGAAAAAAAAGCAAAAGCCTTACATGCTGGAGAGTACAGTGTTTGGCAGAGCAATGCAGCAAATTGAGCAGCACAAGGGCCAAGACAGTTGGCGGAGCAACATAGCAGGCAGCAGCTGCAACAAGGGGTGGCAGCGGCAGAGGTGTCATCATGATGATAGTGGCAAAAATGAAAAAATTTAAAAAAGTGATATTTTTTGGATATAGATTTCCAAATTGAAGAAAATAAAAACTAACCCGCTGGAGAGTGCAGGATAGTTGGCAGACATCACAGCAGAGGGAGAGGGTTTTAGGTGGCAGCATCTATGGTGTGATCTGGTGGTGGTGAGCATGGATGGGAGGGAAGAATCTCAGCCTCATCCCTCTGTGTCTAGAACTGGCCCGGCTCAGCCCAGGCTGGTGTTCAAAACAGAGGCCCAAGAAGAGAGAAAATCGACTGTCTCTGCTAGTTCTGATCTTGGCAGCATCCCAAGATTGAGCTTCTGAGATTCATGTGAGATGAAGACCATGGTGACAATGACGAGAATGGTGCTTGGGAAACTGTGTTATCTCCATAATGTAATTAGCAAATGATTAGATATGAAGTTGTGCTAAGATATGAAGTTATGAAGTTGTGCTAAGATATGACCGGAAGTAAAGATTTTTTGTGGATACACAAATATTAACTTCAATCCTTGCCTTGTCAAAGGAGTTGTGGACTCCTGGTGTCCCACTTGGCGTAGAGGATGAATGATTGCCCTTTCCGAATAAGGAAAGAATTTGAGGGTTCCATGTTTCTATATCAATTACATGTAGTGTCACCTTCTAACCCCACTATCCCAATTGTTTCCTTCACTTCTCTTTTACCTGAATCATTTAGTTTTTACAAACAGCCATCCATGCTTATTCTTTTGCATTGCCAGAACCTTTGTTCATGCAAGTTAATATGTTATCCTTGGATCCAGACTCGAGGGCGGTGCTTGGCTGATTTATGTGGTGCATTGCATTGTGACCAAGTGATTGAGTCCAAGAAGCCCAAGGCGAAATGCAATCCAGCTGCTGTTGCAAGAAACCGTCACCTTTGTGAGGTTTTTTTTTTCTCCAGGCTCTTTTTTTGTTTGGCTGTCAAATTCAACCCTATGACATTATATGAGGTGTCGTCTACATGGCAGAAAAAGTAGTGCAAATTTTGGTCCCCAACTGGATCCCCCTTATACTGATACACTGTAATTGCTTATGCTGATATCTCTAGTATCCAATGATGCAACAACCAATTCATTTGCTAATCGGACAAATCAATAAAGCCTCTGGCTTTTGCCATGAAATTATGGTTACTGATTATTGTATCCCTGGTCTAATATTCGCAAGTCTCCTGTTTATTCAGAGCCTTGCTGATAGCTGCTTCCCCATCGACCAGGGTCACTCAGCAAGCCGTCTGCATGGTATGCCTAACTCCAAGATCCTGTAATTTAAAACTCATTGTTTTAACATGATCTTTTATATTTTATGTATTATACTGTAGAACTCTTCCTGCGCCAGTTTTGTGATGCTCACACCTGTACTGGAGGTCGAAGACCCTTCTCCAGGGGAGGCAGGGTAAGATTACTATTTTTATGTCAATTTTTGCCTCACCTTTCGTATTTCTGTAAGTAATTTTAACTGATGTTCTCTGACATTACCTTTTTCTTTCCTTTTTAACATCTGTGCAGAAGCAGAGTAATACACTTTATCTTGCTATATCCATACTCATACTGATTCTTCTCCCTTTATTCTATCTTCTCGTATATCTGAGCAAAAGGTAAAATATCTTTTCTGATATTTGGTTCACATACTTTTCTATTTTCTCTTATAACGCTGTTTTCATTCTTATGTTTTGTTCTGCAGAGAAATGAAAGATGGTGTGCAAGTCCTAAAGCGCATATCTAAAGCAAAGCACAAGAAAAAGCCCAACTAGTCGCTAGGTATGGATTTGAAAATTCTGACAGATGAAGATGGAGATGGCCGATAAGATTAATACTCCAGCAAGAGATTGGCTTTTCCAAGCTCTTTTAAAACTTTTGGTGCCGCTGGAGACGGACGTATGGGAGCAACTGTCTTACTTTGAAAAACATATTCTTTCATGCTCTTAATCCTTAATCTTCCATGGCACTATAGACCGCAGAAAAATAGTGCTGCAACTTCGGTTGAACATTCTGGCAATGCATGTCATTCCTTGGGTCTGGGGAACATCACTGAATCTTTCTTTTTTTCATGTTTTTTTGGATAAGCTGTTCATGTAGGAAGAGGCTTGAATGTATTCTATAAACGTTGTTTGCCAAATTTTCCCATGAAATGAGGACCCATATACATCCTGCATCATTGTGGACAGGAAAATCAGATGAAAATGCGGATATAATGGTGATTCTTGTTATTTTTTTCCTTTGGGAGTTGTTTGTTTGGTGTAAAACAGTGAAACCCGCTGAAATTGTTCCATTTTACCCCATTTCTGCATGTTTGGTTTGACATAGAACAACATACGCTGCAATCCTGTGGGTTCCTGTTAGCTGATTTCAGTGCAACGCACAAAACCGAGGCCTCTTTCTCTCACTGAACGACAGTGCAGATGAACTGCCTAGAATTTCTGGCGCTTAACGCAATTTGATTATTCCATAGATGGAAGGGTATAAGGAGAAATTGCGCCACAGCTCTACCTTCAGGACTTGGGAGATTTTCTAGTCTGTGAAGAGAAAAGGAGGTCGACGATGATGGCAATTAAATCTTGTAGATGAGATAGGAATATCATTGGCGGAGTTCTTCATGGGTTTTCCAGTGCGAACTGGAGCATATGACGAAAGCGCATGGTATGTTTGGTACGACTATATATATGTAGGTTTTCCCTTTTTTTTTTTTTTCAAATCTGAATTTGGATTGGACGCTTTGAACAAATGGATGACCTCGTGGTTGGCAATTTGGCAGATGACGAACGTTCAATTTGGGAATTTTCATGTTGAATATCCTGCCTATCTCTAATTTTAAGATCTAATTTCGGAAAGCATATATATATATGTATGTATGTATATATATATATATATATACACGCACACACACGAACGCACTATTTGAATTTATCTAAAATATAGCAGAAATGTGTATAATATGTATGCAAATTGATCATATTAGGAAGACGAGTACTTAATTATTGAATTGTTCCATAAAATGTGTCGTTTTGAATATAGAGTACAGTTAAAATTATTTATATATTCTGCTTTATACCCCTATATTCTTTATATTATCATGTATACTCCCATAGTAACCACATTTCATCATATACCATTACTCATCGTTTGTTTAATTTAATTTTAGGTAGATTAAAATGAACCAAAACCTATCCTTGTGTAATCTTCTCACATAATTAAGATAACAACATATATATATATATATATATATATATCTCTAAAATCTTCAATATTATATTATCTTGTGCACCCCCTTTCAAACCTTATATTTTTTATGTTTAACACAGCATTCTATTAACTTTGATGGTGTTAGAGCAAGAGGTTTACAGCTGAAACAATTTTATTCCTTAGTGTGGGGTAACACATGCATGACAATATGATCAAGAAGATGAACGCATAGAGTCGAATACACAAGATTAATCTAGATATGTATTATTGCCAAACTTCCTACATTGCTATTTGAATAGGGCCCTGGAATCCTAAGGCTCCTTGCAAACCTGCAAACCGAAGATGTTTTTTTCCCAATGTTGAATGGAACGAGGCTTGCCACATATTTTTCATATCAATCATTCATTAGAAATTCCACAACATTTCATATTCCAAGTTGCGTAAGGTATGCAAGATGATTAATTAATTGGCCATCTCTAACTGATAACCAAATTAAATGACAACAGAGAAACTCACAGTTCCAGCTCAAGTTTCTATATATTCAAATATTCTCAAGTCAACCATTAAACCAGCCCATGTGATCATCTTTTCCCCATGGGAATGTCATCATATGCATGTGCCGGCAGGTCAAACTCAAGGAGCTATTTTCAGATTAATGTTTCTCCCAAGAGCAATTACACACATGCCCGTCGCCCCCCATTTTCTTTCTTTGATCTTTGTCAAGAAACGACTATATATAGCATATTGATGCTTTTCATCAAGCAACTAAATTAAATTAACAAAATCAATATTCCGTTATTAGTTATCTATATTAGTGAAAGCACAGAAAGGGCTAATTCCTCAGTGTGTGTGTGTGTATATATATATATATATATATATATTTGGTACTAGAAAATTATTGACGAGAGTTTTATGATAAGGATCAGTCATAACTTAGACATTTTGCAGGCCTGGCCTTTGGGCAAACGGAAAACTTTCCTCAGATATCTACACACCCCCATCCCCACCCCAAACAACATTATTCCTTTCTGACTGCTATATATAAATACACATAATATATACTCTAAGTGTCATGTGCATGCACTACAACCAGCTGATATATAGGAGGAAGAATTCTGAGAAGTGCATGCGTACGTTGGCCTCGGCCTCGTTCTTGGGATGGTGACGACCCCGGCGATGCGATCCTCCGGTCTCGCCGTCGGCGTCTGCGTTGTGTTCGTGGTGCTTCTGATGGGCACGTCCGTACGTACGTCATGGGCCATGCAGGCCACGTACATGGCCCTGCCCCCTCGCCGTCTGTTCATGTTCAAATAATTAGTCCTGAAGGCTCACCTTCTGGAGGGGGCGGAGATCCTCTGCAGCTCCCACCCTTAATTCCTTCGATCGATGACAGCCGCAGCTTTAATTGCTTGCCTCCTTGCTGGTTGTCTTCCTTAAGTTTCTCTTAATTAATGGTGGGAGAGATTAACATGGGAAAGCAAGCGAGGAAGATTATCGATATGTGGGGACGTCTGTGTATGCCTGTTGGTGCAATTTTCTTCTTTCTTTCATGGAGTTGTCATGGTTTGTTCTTTGCCTGTTCATGGAGTTGTCATGATTTGTTCTCTACGGGTCACTTTGGTAACGGGTGAAGGTGAATTATGGTGAGTTAACTGGGGTCGGGTGATTTATTCTATGTTTTATATTTTTTTCCTTAACCCGAGTCGGATAGGGTTAAAGTGGATTAACTCATTCCACTTAAATAGGTGGAATGAGTTACTCCACACGGGTTAGGGCCACTTTGGTAACGGGTTAAGTTAATGGCGGGTGACTTATCCGGGATAAATCACCCGCCCTTAACCCAACCCGTTATCAAAATGACCTTACCTGTTCATGGAGTTTCCATGAAATACTCAAATTATTTAATTATTATTCCTTTTGATTTCAATTGTCCTCGGAGTTTCAAAGAGTTGTTCTGTGCCTGTCCATCCAATAGTAGGCGGCAGCAGGATCCATAGATTTCTATGAGCTAGTCTGTCTTCCACGAGGTTACTATATATATATATATATATATATATATATATATATATATATATATATATATATATATATATATATAATTTGCTTTCTTTGTAACTTCTTCAATTCTTCTTTGAATACTAAATAATCTTAAGCCGAGTTTTAATTTGTTGAGTTTGAGTTATATGAAAAGTGAATGAGTCGAGTTCTGCTTTGCTCAACTTCAGCCGGTTTAATATATAATTAATTCTAATTCTAACTCTTCGAATTACTAAATAATTTTAAGTCACCTAATACTTTTTAAACTTATTTGAAGTGCTAAATGACAAAAAAAATGAATGAAATGAAAAATTCATCTCCTATACTTGTATATTAATTATATTGTTAAATAGGATATGGCTGACTTGTAAACGAACCACTAATTAAATAATCATGACCACAATATTAAAAAAATACATATAAATTCGTATCGTCATCACACTTGTTCAGGAAATAGATGAGCCGAGTAGTCTTGCGTCTAAGTTTAACTCAATATATTATTGATCAAACTAAAAGTTTTATTTAAACTTAACCAATTTATTACCCTAAACCCACCGTACCCTAGACTCTTAAATTAGTAGTGCTAGGCCCAGATCATTATTATTTTGTACGAAATTATCAACGCCCCAGGACAAGAAGATCCGTTGCGTAGTGCCATCATCCACCCACCCCATCATTAATGGGATATACCCCTTAAAATTTTAAGTATTATATTCTACAACTCTTATTTCTTTATATTATCGTGTACGCACCATACTAAACTGTATTTCATGTCAGGGTTTTATGTCCCGGTCCGGGACGTCCCGACTCGCACGTCTCGACCCGACCCAAGCGGTGGGCGAAACGTCCAGGTCGTGAGTTGTGACTAGGACGTTTCATTAATTTAATATTTTATTATATATATATACATTATATATAAAGAGTCTTTTTTTATTTTAACATTTTACGAGATGGACCAAGACGGAGCGAGACGGGACCGACCCGACCCGTCTCAGGCCATGACATTGACAGACAGGTCGGTCGAGACGGCAAACCCTGATTTTATCGTTCCCTTGCATGATTAACCTTTTTTCTTAGGTGGATTAAGATGAAAAAATTAATTAAAATATGATAGAACTCAGTGACCAGCAAAATAAACTCCACAGCAGAGACGATGATGGATGGCACCTGGGGTCATATTGGGTGCAGGGACGATGACAGCTCCATTTGATGCAGGACGGACCCGAGTCTATGAATTTCGTCTTTCTTCCCTTTTCCCCTATTTTTCTCTCTGTTTTTTTCAACCTTCTCTTCTTTCTTTTTTTGCCATTTTCCTTCTACGTTTTTTTTCTTTTTTTTTCCTGATGTTTCCCCCTGCTACAGTAGCTAAACAAGAGAATAACAAAAATGCAAGAGAGAGGGAGGGAAGAGAGAGAGAGAGCACGACGGGAGGGAGAGGGAGGGAACAGATAGGTGGAGGTGGTGATGGGCCAGCGAGAGGACGGATGGCGGCGTCAGGTGGCCAGCAGAACGGAGGGGCGGCTGGGTGAACAGGGCCGTTTGCGGCCGTTCACGGGGACAGCTGGGGCCAGCCGCGGGCATGTGGCGGACGGCAGCCGGAGACCGATCCCGTTGACCTGCCGGTCACCATCTTAAATGTTATAGTTCACCACGAGGTGTGAGAGATCTCGGTTCCAGCCCAATTACAGACACTCAACGCAATACATTTTTTTTAAAGATTAATTAACAAAACTCAATAATCTCACATCTCTAGAAGATTAAATATGAATTAAATAAATTTTTAAAGAGTTAAATCAAAGATCGCTCGCTATCACGAAGGAGGGTTTGTTTACATCTACTGAAGAAGAGATCGTAGGGTGGAGAGTGCTTACCACCCATACTACGTACAGCCTGAGCCAATCTCTCCGAAGGCTCTTATAGAGGTGTAGCTAGTTCTATCTCTATCAACAACATATCATCTCTTCTTATATATATATTTATATATATAATAGTTCAAATTTAATAGCGAGAGGGTAGTTTGCCACGAGAGAGTCTCTTAGACTGGTTTTAGTATAGAGTTAGGTTAAGGGTGGACTAACTCAACTAGATTAAAAGTAGTCCGGAGTTAACTAATTTTTAATTTGATAGGAGAGAAGTTAATCCGAGAGTAAGAAGGTGACTTAACATATTTTTAATCCAGTGTGATTTGATAAGTAGTAGATTAATCTGATAATGATGATAATTAAAATATTATACTTATATATTTTTAATTTCTTTAATATATCTCTCATTCTCTCTCATTCTCTCTCCTCTCTCTCACGTCACTCTCTCTATCTTCTCACACACATTAACTACTAGTTCAGGGTACTATTCATCTATAATTTTTTAATTTATTTTATTTTTTAAATTATTTCAATATATACTACAAATTGAATATATCATAAAAATAAAAATATTTTTGATGTAAACCATAATTAATCTCACTAATTAAAATGTAAAACACAGAGACACCATTAATTACAGGCCAAGGTTACGATTTATCTTAAAAAATATTTTATTTTAATTTTATTTAAATATTTTTATTATATTCTATAAATTGAATATATCATGAAAATATTTTTTTATAAATAACAAAAATAATCTCAATAATTAAAATTTAAAAATAAAAATGATATTAATTAGAAGTTTAGGTTAATGTTTATCATAAAAAATATTTTACTTTAATTTTTAAATATTTTTAATATATTCCACAAATTGAATATACCATGAAAATATTTTTTTCATGAATAAGATCATTAATCTCATTAATTAAAATTTTAAAGTCAAAAATATTTTTAAAAGTTACTATTTATCTTAATATCTTTATTTTTTAACTTTTATAAATATTTTTATAGATTTTATATGTTAAATATATCATTATAATAATAAAACTTTTCATAAAAATAGTATTACTATTACTAACTAAAAGTTTAACCATAATAAAATTTATAACAATTTAATGTTAAACATAAATAAATATGTATGTGTGTGTGAGAGAGAGGGGGTGGGCATTAATTACGGGTCTGAGAGAGAGGGAAAGAGAGAGATCGGGTGAGCATTTAGTACATGTGTGAGAGAGAGAGGGGGAGTGAGCATTAATTATAATGTGTGAGAGAGAGGGAGAGAGAGCATTGATTAGGGGAGTGTTTAAGGGGGGGGCATGCAATAACCCACCTCAGGCGGTGGGGTTTCGTAACTCTGACATAATCGGTGGTTAGTAAAATTTTAAACCCGATTAAAAGCAATCTGAAATCAAAGCAAAAAAAAATAGTTCTGAATTAATTTCGAGCTTAGGATAAAGCCGCAACCAAAGTGGAGCTTTTAATGTGGGCCATGAGATTGGGGAACCTGGGCAGGGTGTTCTTTATCCCCTCTTTGGTATTTTTTTTTCCGAAAATATTGAATAGAACCGAAAGGAGAGTGCACCCCCTAGCCAAAGGCAGGGAATGGACTCACTCCACTTTCGGGCCACCCAGAGATGAATATATAGAAGAACAAAAAAAGAGTACCAAACAAATCACCGGGGCATACCCCTGAGTAAACAAAAAAACAAAGCCTCATCAGAGATTTGTTGAACATGGAAAAATAACAGACACCAAAGGAAATACAAAAAAACACCTCGGAAACTACAAGCATGACAATGCAGGCTCGCAAACATATCATGTATTGCGGACCGCTCTAAAGGATGGTAGGCCTGCAGCATCAACCACGGCGGCGCCTCTAACAAGACGAGCAGCTGGCGCCAACTGGAGAACTCAGAGTTAACCTTCCCCACCACCGCAGCAGAAGCCATAGAATCCGCTACCTGATTACATTCCCTGTAACAATTAATGCTTGATCGGGGCGCTAAGTTGGCGGAAGCATCGCAGCAAGGATTCCCACCAAGGAAGGAGAGTCCAAGGTGGAGTGGAATCGGCCATCAATAGTTGGACTAGAACTTGCGAGTCCGAGTAAATAACAGAAATGGGGAGATGATATTGCAACGCAAGCAGCATACCATCAAGCAAGGCCCTGCATTCCGCAATAATATTAGTACCATGACCATAATAGTATGAGAAACCAAAGTGGAAAGATCCAACAGAGTCTCGAATGCAGCCACCCCCTCCACAAGGACCCGGGTTTCCTTTCGCAGCACCGTCCGCATTAAGCGCAAAGCCCCACTCCGGAGGCCGCCAACACAAGCTAATAAAAACCGGCTGCTTATGCAGGTAAGGTAGCCCAATCCTAGCTAAAGTTTGCATCCCCTGGGAATTAAGCCTCACCTTAAACCGTTGAAGCCTAAAAGCTTCCTGCAGAGAGGTCAAAATCACATAAATACTTCTAGTAGGTGGCACACGGACACCATCAAATCGAGCCGAGCATCTACACTTCCAAATCATCCAGATAACCATCACCATCAGATAAATGCAATCAAACCCCGCAGGACAGCGAGAATTGCAAGTAGAAAACAGCTGCCTCACTCGATCCCCGATAGAAAGATTTGGGTCAAAAGAAATATGCCACACAGATTGAAGCCAATTCCAAAAGGCATTACCCAGCTCACCATGTATAAAAAGATGATCATCACTCTCTACATTCGGACAGAGCAAACATCAAGAACATTTAGATGCCAAAGGGATCCCACAATGAAGAACAACAGCATCCACTGAGACCGCATTATGGGGCAATCTCCAGACAAAGAGACCCGCCCTCACCGGCAAAGCGGGACACCACATCGCCTCAAATGGATGCAGTGGCAAGCCATGAGGTTGAACTAGCTGCAGAGCAGATTTCACAGAGAATACCCCACTCGAAGTAGGCGTCCACATCAGCTGATCAGACGCCGAAGACAGAGGGAATTTAAGAAGCTCGGCTAGGAGCGAAGGCTGAAGAACCAAAGAGGACCAGACGGGGTGAGAATGGTCGGACAGAGCATCACGCACAGAGATAAAAACTGAGGTTGGCTGGGAAACAAAATCAATAAGAGGTTGCCTGCCAAACCAGGTATCATGCAAGAAATCTACTGATCTCCCATTACAGACAATTCATCGCATACCTTGTAACAATAAATCCTTTGCCTTGAAAAACACACTCCTCTTGACACCGGAGGGAAATGGAGATGTGCAACACTTGAAGTGATTGCCATTCATAAATTTCATATGAGCAAAGGAGCTCTAAAGCGAAGAACCTGAAATAATATTCTAGAGCTATTTCATGACCATAGAAACCTGCATATCTCCCAGAGACCGAATACCCAAACCTCCAACAGCAAGGGGTCGGGTAGCAGTGTGCCATGCCACCCACTACCGGCGTCTCAAACCATCAGGTACACCCCACAAAAAATTAGCACAAAGCTGATTAATACAGTTAATAACAAAAGTCGGGATAAGAGAAGAGCTGGCCACATATACAGGAAGGGATGAGAGAACAGACTTTATCAAAGCCACGCGACCAGCTTGAGATAAAAGCTTCGATTGCCACCCCTGGATCCTAAGGGCAACCTTATCAATAAGATATCTAAAATGTTCCACCTTCCTCCTACCATTGTACAACGGGACCCCTAGATAAGAGAGAGAAATAGACTTCTGCACAAAATCAGTAATCCTCCGAATGCTAGACACCACAACTGGAGGGGCCTTATCTGCTATAAAGAAACAACTTTTACTAGCATTGATAGACTGCCCCGAACAATTTTCATATCTGGACAAGAACCGGGACAAATTACAGATGGAAGAAGCATGGCCATTAGTGAAAATAAGTGTGTCATCAGCATAGAGTAGGTGAGTTAAAGGCTGGTAAGATCTGGGCACATTGAAGAACCTCACACCGCCATTTTCAAATGCATGAATAAGCCCTCTGCTCAACACTTCAACAGCAATAATAAAGAGAGAAGGCGCCAAAGGATCCCCTTGCCGAACACCCCGAGTGGAATGGAAATAACCAGTCAAAGAACCATTGAAAGCCACTGAAAACCAACAATTGTTCAACAGTGCAGCCACAAGAGAAGCAAACCGAGTAGAGAAGCCAAACCGCTTGATCACCTCCAGAAGAAAATCCCATTCGAGACGATCATACGCCTTCGCCATATCCAGTTTGAGAAAGACGTTATGGCCTCTGCTCTTCCTGTTGATCTCATGCATCATTTCTCTAGCCAAAGAAACATTATCAACGATGTTCCGGCCCTTCACAAAGGCACCCTGGTGAGACGATATAATTCGGGGCAATATATTGGACAGTCGGGTAGTAATGACTTTCGAAACGACCTTGTAACAAAAGTTACATAAGCTAATAGGCCTATAGTCAGCAAATGTAACATGAGAAGCCTTCTTAGGAATTAAGGCGAAGAGGTTACACCTTGAGAAAGAGGGAACCCCCTGAAAAATCATGGGACAGCATGAACCACATCAAGCTCAACAATATCCCACGCAGAGGTGAAGAAACATCCAGTGAAACCATCTGGTCCAGGAGACTCATTCACATTCATAGAAAAGACAGCCTCCCTGATATCTGAAATGGATGGAATGGAATCCAAAAATCCATTATCATCATCAGTGATGAGCCGAGGAATGAGCTCAAGAAGGGCATCATCAAGGGAATGTGGAGCAGACGTTAATTGCTCTTGGAAAACAGCAACAACCTCTCTGGCCATAACCGTTTGATCATCACATCAACTACCATTTGAGAGTTTAATCCGAGAAATGTAATTACGCCGCCGTCGACCCTGAACCACTTGATGATAAAACTTTATGTTACGATCGCCAGTGAACCCAATACCCTCTTTGGTATTGGGTAACCATTGAGTTAACCCAAAGTTAACCCAAAATTAACCACTTTTATACTTTGGTTGATAGTTTAGACTAATCGAGTTTGTGTCTGGGCTAACCATGAGTTATCCTCAGATTGTGAAACCCACCAGTATAGGTGAGTTTATAATGGGCTAAAGGTATCAAATGAGCATTAAATGCACCTTCTTCTCTCTCTCTTATTTTTTACCCTAAACCCACTGTACCCTAGACTCTTAAATTAGTAGAGCTAGGCCCAGATCATTATTATTTTGTACGAAATTGTCAACACCCCACGACAAGAAGATCCGTTGCACAGTGCCATCATCCACCCACCCCATCATTAATGGGATATACCCCTTAAAATCTTAAGTTTTATATTCTACACTTCTATTTCTTTATATTATCGTGCACGCACCATATTAAACTGTATTTCATGTCAGGGTTTAGACGTCTCAGTCTGGAATGTCTCGACTTGCACGTTTTGACCCGATATAAAAGGTGGGCGGGACGTCCGAGTCGTGAGTCGTGATCGAGATGCTTCATTAATTTAATATTTTATTATATATATTATATATATAAAGAGTCTTTTTTATTTTTTTATATATATTATATATATATATATAAAGATTCTTTTTTTATTTTGACATTTTACAAGACAGCGATACGGACCGACCCGACCCGTCTCGGGCCATGTCATGGGCTTGTTTGTTTCATATTAAAATACCTTAAAACTAGCTCCATAGTTATTTTATTTTAAAATATTTTCCAGTTGTATGTTTTGATTGTAAAAATAGTGTCAATGGGATTAATTAAGTGATCTCACGTGACACTGAGATTCTATTAGTTCATGTCAGTTGGAAATCAAAATGGAAGAAAAAACATTGGTTGAAATCACAACTAACCAACAAAACAACTTGTTTTATTTTACGATCATCCAAACAAGAGAACTACAATTTTTCCTTTTCTGCAGACTGCCGCCATAGTAGTGATGATAGGAAAAGGATACTCTTTGCGTCTCACAGAAAGAAAGAAAGAAAGAGAGGATGCTCCAACTCAACGTGGGGGAAGGGGAGGGAAGGGATGAGAGGAGAGCTGGAGGGAGGCGAACTCGGGGTCCTGCTCAAACCTGGCCATCTCCTCCGCCTCCAGCGCCACCCACGCTTCCATGTGCCCGCCGCCGTCCCTCCTCCCCATCAGCGCCACGCTGTCCGCCCGGGCGTCGATCCCGGCGCGCGCCACCCACGCCGGCCGCCCCCACCCGAAGTCCGCCTCGTAGAAGGAGAACCCCCACAGGCAGGTGATGTACAGCACCCTCGCGCCCCGCCGCACGTTCTCCACCAGCGGCCTGAAGAACACCGACGGCCCCTCCGGCCCCTGCAGGTTCCCCCTGATGTAGCCGCCGTCGACCTTCTTGATGGCGGCGATCGTGTGCTCCTCCGTCAGCCGGCGAAGGGGATCAATGCTTCTCCCGTCGACCGAGCCCTGCTCGCTTGGGTCGACGGTCAGTATGGGAGTGGTTGTTATCGCCACGATGTTCCCGAACGCCGACTCCGGCAGCGGGGGCTGCATCAGGGGGCGTAGGTTTACCGCGTGGACCGCCGCGAACTCCCTGGCCGTCGGGGCGGCCCCCTCCGTGGACGCGGCCCGGATGAGACATCGCCATAGTAGTGCAGTCACTGCCTTCACGCGGGTCAGTGGCGCCCCCCCGTCCGGCGCCTCCGCCCCCTTGTCCCGCAGGTCGCATATCCTGGACCCGTCCAGCACGAACCTCCTGGTTACCAGCCGTTTTGGTTCGGCCTGCACGTTCGTCGGCTCGGGCTGCGTCACCGGCGGGAACGCCGCAGCCGCCGTGTCCAAGCAGGGGCGGCGACTCGCCGCATCCGGCTCCCCGCGCGCCACGGCCGCCCACGTGTCGAGGAACACAGCCAGGGACTTGGCGTCGGCGACCTTGTGATGGATGCAGACCCCCACCGCCACCCCGCCGCAGTCGAACGCGGTCGCCTGAACGGTGAGCAGCGGCCCGTCATCCCCCTCCGCGCTGCACCGCCGGCTGCAGGGGAGAAGGCGGTCCACCGTCTCCGTCTCAGGCTGCCGGAACAGTACCGTCGAGAGCGGGCAGCCGGCGCGGGCCTCGATGAAGTCGACGCCTTCGTCGGTGCAAGTCACGGTGGGTGAGGTCCCGTCCATCCTTCCGGCCAGCGGGTAGTAGAGGGCCAGGGCCTCGGAGAGGGACCGCTTCAGAGAGCGTAGCTTCTCGGGGGTACTGTCGATGCCGCCGCCGCCGGGGACGACGCGGTCTCCCGAGTAGAAGAGGACCAGGCAGATGTGGATGGGGGGCATGATCTGGTCTATCCATGAAAGGCGATGGGTGAGGAGGTGCTGTGGGGTTGGGGACGACGGCTTGACGGTCTCTGTAGACACAACCTCCACCTCCATTTCCAAACCCTTGGCCGCCATGGGTGAAAGTAGCTAGACCAAGTAGTGAACGACTCTCGTAAAAGAAGTGGGGGAAGAGTAGAGATGTTGCAGAAAAAGCTTGAGGAGTTCTTCCTCCAGCGTCCCTGTTATATAGATGTGTACAGCAGCTATACATAGCAGGAGCGGATCTGCTCTACTCTGTTACAGTTTTGCGGAGCTCTCATTACGTGACATTCTCGCAGGTGTCGGTCATTAGTTACAGTCTTACAGAAATATACGGAGTAGGTGTACACGCGTCGTTAATTTAATTGCACATCTACTTTCTCAGTATTATATATATACATTATATACTGTCTACCATGCACAGCATACGCTGTTATAATGATAATAGTAATAATAATAATAAGACCTCTCGAGTCACGGCTGTCTTATAAGATAAAGAAACCGGTGATCTGACAGCCCATGTGATCCTCACATCCCATTTTTGAAAGTTCCTATTTATCTTAATATCTTTATTTTCTTAACTTTTATAAATATTTCTATAGATTATATACGTTAAATATATCATTATAATAAAAAACTTTTGATAAAAATATTATTAATATTACTAACTAAAAGTTTAACCATAATAAAATTTACAACAATTTAATGTTAAACATAAATAAATATGTCTGTGTGTGTGAGAGAGAGAGAGGGTGGGCATTAATTACGGGTCTGAGAGATCGGTGAGCATTTAGTACATGAGAGAGAGAGAGAGAGAGAGAGAGAGAGAGAGAGAGAGAGAGAGAGAGAGAGAGAGAGAGAGAGGGTGAGCATTAATTATAATGTGTAAGAGAGGGGGAGAGAGAGCATTAATTGATTAGGGGAGTGTTTAATGGGGACATGCAATAACCCCACCTCAGCCGGTGGGTTTCGTGACTCTGACATAATTGGTGGTTAGTATATTTTAAACCTGATTAAATGGAATCTGAAATTAAAGCAAAAAAAAAAATTAGTTCTGAATTAATTTCGGGCATAGGATAAAGCCGCAACCAAAGAGGGGCTTAATGTAGGGTGTTCTTTATATTCTCCATCAGACGAAATACGTCCGTACGGTATTCCGTCTCAAAGAAGTACAGCAGCTCTAGGGAAGTGTCCAAACTCTGTGCAGGAGTCTTCCATGCACTATAGCTAGAAAACTTGATCCTGAACCATCTCGATCGTGGCTGTCCCTACATAACATATATTAAGAAAAACACCAAAAATATAGAGGTTTAAGGATTGGGAGATGATTGAGAACATGAAAATACTCCCAAAAACACACAGAATTAAACAGGATGCAAACCCTCTGCGTGCTTATTAATTTGCTGATAATTAGTTAATCAATAGTCCTCCTCTCTCCGGCCCCTTGCATATGTAGATCATAGTGATACAGAGTCGGAGTTTGATCGTACTGTTTACATCTATACGGAAGATCATATCACAGAGTACGTACTGCATCAACAAGTATATGCAAAATTATCCCCGTTTTAACCAGGGGTGTGCAAATATTAATGCTTTCCATACTTCGAGTCCATATCCCATCTTGCACTGCTCGCCGAAATTAATTACAGACACCACATTTATTTCAGACGAAAATGGAGCTATGTGGTAGCTAGGGTCTTAATTTTACATCACATGGTGCAGGGATTTCGAGCTATGATTCAAGTAATTAAGTTGCAAGGATCATGCACGGCGCCATCACCTAAATCATCACCGTCTCATTCTATTGATCTGGTAGGAGAGTGCGATGAACAGGGACACCGATATGGCCACTATGGACAACAGGATCGCCATGAAAGGAGGTGGTCTGCATAGACGGAGCCATCTGACCGTCCGAGCGCCCCGAGTGCTACAGTAACTCGCGACCTCCGTGTACAGCTGCTCTTTGCGGGGGGCTGCAACGCCCACGGCCGTCGGCCAACAGTGAGCTGCGACCTCTGTGTGCGGCGGCTCCGTGCGGGGGGGGACCACGTCCACGGGCGTCGGCAGAGCTTGCTTGGCGAGCTCCCTGAAGATGGTATAAACGGCTCCATCGTCGTAGCCCGGCCCGAAGATGATGATGCCGTAGCGGCAGAGAGTGCTGACGTCCTCAACCGACCGCACTAGGCTGCACATGAGCAGCAGGTAGTTGTTCACCTCGTCGCCGGTGCCGTGGTGGAGCCTCTCGAAGGCCATGAGGTTGAGGAACGTGGGCAGGGTGTCGCCGACCACCTTCAGCACCGGCAGCCTCAGGCGGCGCCTCGGAACAGGGATCGGGAGGAGGAAGTGGAACTCGGTCGCCAGTTTCCCACGGCCGAAATCGATGCCACGGAAGTTTCCCGTCTCGGCGGCTCGGAGTTTCACACCAAAGTGCGAGAGCTGCTGCGCGGAGAAGGGGACTTGCCCACCACCCGAATCTCCGTGCAAGAGCATGATCTTCTTGTACACATCGAGAAGGTGGGTTCCTTCTAGATCTGGCACACCGACCTGTTGTTGTTTCCCCGATTGATCACCAGGAGTACCACCGAATACGCAAAGAGAGACGTCCGACAGAAGCCGCTGGATGTCTAAGCAAAACCTACCAAATGGTGAAAGAACAAGCTGGAGGACATCAATCAACGGGCTCACGTAAAAGCTCAGCACTAGAAGGAGGAGTCCCGCCGGAGATGGGGTTGGAAGCGCCATTTGTAAAGGCCCAGACTCGAGGAGGAGTTTCCCACTGTCCAAGAACCTGAGAACCATACCCTGTACGTTGCAATATCGTTCCTGCCCCCCTCCCCAGTTTAAAGAGAAGAGATATTTTTATTAACGTCAAGATAAACGTAACGATATATATATATATATATATATATATATATATATATATATACAGAACACATCAATCAAACAAACAAAAGGCAAAGCTCTTACTTTGATCGATAGGAGACGGGCCTCTTCTGATCTCTCCTGCTTGTGAGATCCATCATAATTACCGGATAATATCCTTGCGGCAGCGTTGATTTGATCCAACCGATGGTCGACTTCTGCTTTTAGGGAGGAGGAGGAGGAGGAGATCATAGGGTGGAGGAAGGGTTGTACTCCCGGTGTAGACTGCGCCAATCTCTCTAGAAGCACCAGTGGCAGCTGGTTCTCGATCAGCAACATGTCTCTCCGTATGTGTGGCAACATGTATGGTCCTTTCTTGCCGAAGATTGGGTTGTCCTCGGAGTATCCCTGCGTAGCTGTAGCGTTAGGGGCAAGGTAGTTGTTGGGGTACCCATGGATGAGGAGCTCGAGCATGAAACACCCGTCCAGAACCATGAGGTCCAAGAAGCCCTCCCGGTCGTTCCGCCACTGCTTGTCGAGACCCTCGTACGAGTCCATGAGGTCGTCCACCAGGTCCTCGACGGCGCCCTTGAGCTGGTCCAGATTATTGTTCGCCCTGCGCAGTAAACGGGAGCGAGCTGTGCGTTTGTGCTTCTCCATCGGTTGGAGCTCGGCTGCGCCATGGTGGTAGGGGCCGAAGGAAACAAAGCGAGGGGTGTAGGCCGAGCTGTTCAGGCCCCGGATCCACGCTGGTACCTGGTATATCGACGGGCGCTCGGGTTGCCGAGTTCCAGCTTTCTTTTCAGCTGTTGCTCCGTTTACCGGTGCTCCTCTCACGTCCAGTACTTATGCATTATTGATATAGTTAACACAATGACAATAATAACAATGCAAAAGCATGCTTATGCATACATCAATTGTAAGATAACGGCCATCCTTCTAGGTACAAATATGAAAACTAAAGAAAAAAAAGCAAAATCCTTACATGCTGGAGAGTACGGTGTTTGGCAGAGCAATGCAGCAAATAAATATAAACTTGAGCAAATCTGTTGTGGCTGGACCTGTTGCAGCTGAAGTTAGGGTAGGTGCTGGATGTGCATAGTGGGGCTGCTTCTCCAGATCTGCTGCAGACAAGGCCAGAGCAGCGCGCGAAGCGCCGCTGAATTTGATGAAGCCGAAGCTTGAGCAAATCGTCGGGGCGCTGGATCTGCAACAAGCTTGTCTGTTGGCTGAGCAAAAGGAAGCAAAGGAGTTGAGGCTAGGGCGACGTCCGACAAGGCTGGTGGAGTGCCGGACCTGCAAAGAGGGCTTGCGGAGATCTTTCTGTCTCTGCACACACCGGGGGTGCCGGTGCCGGTGCCGGTGCCAGTGCCAGTGCCGGAGGAGGAGAGCCCTCCCCCTCTCTCTCACGCTCTCTCTCCTTTTCCAATAAAAGTGGGGGCAAAATGGTAATCTCACATGAGTGAGTTACCGCCCCAGGGGTACTGCAACTCGGGTTAAGAGATTTGAGGAGTATTGAGGTAAATACCATAAAGGCGGGGGTATAGTGGTTATTTTGAGAGATTTCAGGGGTATAGGGGTAATTTTTCCAAACTGTTTCTCTGTGTATGAAGTCAATTTCTTTTCATTCAACTGTTTGTGTGTTTCCCTTTTAGCTTTTAGTAGGAATTAGAAAGAATGTTCGCTTAGGAAATGACTATTTTCCCAGAAGAATCCAGCTTAATATGCCTTCATCTTTAAGCTCTTATTCATTAACAGGATTGAAGCTTCTGATACATCGAGATTGATAAGCTTCAAAGCTCTGTTGTTATTTGTTGCTACTTGTCCCCTTGTTCCATTTAGCAGTTCATCTGTGAAAGATATGTATTTGAGTTCAGTTCCTCCTCCTAGCTGAACATTATATTACCTTAAGTTCATATTTTTATTACATGTCTCTGTTAACGGATTATAGCTAATTTTACATCTAGAATTCTTTTACAGAAATTAAGTGGCATGCAGTGACAATTATCTTTTGAAAATCTTGATATGCAATATCACTCGATATTCTCTCTTGGAGTTTTGCATTTGCTCTATTGCTTTGCAAACAGGATCACACTGTCCCAGCTAGAGTATGAGCTGAGGCTTGTCAAAGGACATGCAAATCATCTCCATTTTTGTGAAGTGGCTAGTACCTGTTTTTGTCAATACAGTGATAACAAAATATAATGAAAAAACACGCATAGTATCAATATGTCCACGGTAATTCTCCTGCATATCCAAAATCTGTCCAAATAGGTGTTAGGTTTATCTACAACACCCCCCCTTAAACCCCAGTCTAGTCACACGGTTGAGTTTTTCCCATCCATCCCCCTTCCGCACAGGCCTTGCTGGTATCTACCATGATCACCAATAGACTTTACCACCCACTAATGTCAGAGTAGTTAATTATCTTATGTCTTCCAATCACCTTGAGGTTCCTGCTCTAATGACACCTCTTGAGCATGATCATCTTTTGTTAAATAAGCAATGGTTTTCATTGCTGTCACTCACAAAGATTCAAAGATTCTCAATCCCATATATGATTGAAAATGAGCTCTCACCTATGGGAAATTGCACATGGAAGATCTTCTATTTAAGAACTTGCACCTGAAGCTATGCGAGATTTCTGCCAGAACAGAGGTGCCGACTCCTTGACTCTACATTAACTATAAATAACCTTTCTGAAACAATGCATTACTCTTCTCTTGTACCCTTCTCTTGTAGCTGAGGATGGAGTGCAGTAGGTGCATAATTTCTTCCTTGTGAAGGTTCCCCCTGGATGCTTGGAGTGATATATCCTGGTTGTAATCTGCATTAGGAAGTCAGTGAGATGGTTTAACAATGATGTGTACAGCTCTCCATCGGACCAACACTGAGCCTCCAAGTGACCTGAACCAAAGTGCATCTCCTTTTTGTAAGAATATGTGCTGTAGTTGATATATTACTAGAAGCTGTCAGGATGATCCCTATTCTGCTGCTAATTTGAGCTATCTACACAAATTATCCAAATTAAGATTTTTCGGATGTTTTCTTTCTCAATCTGCCACCTTAGTGCTTTAGGAAACTCTTTACCTATTGATATCTTGCTACCCCCACCCCTAAGACTCTATAACTATGCTTTAGGGACCTGCACTGCAGCTGAAAAGTGCACTGGTGCACCCTTCATCTCATATTGGTGATGTCCTACAACTTTTTCAAGTATTTGTGATCTTTTCTGAACCTTCTTTTTCTAGAGGAACCTTGGGATTTGCTTTCTGGACGCATGAGTTCCGACTGCACAACTAAGAAGACAGTTGTCTGCTCAACTAAACTGATGTGACTTTTGGCTGACCCTCAACTGTTGAATGCCATTTTTACCAGCTACTTGGCAACACCTTGTGGATTGTTGAATCAAGTAGGTAGCCACTTGGGAAGCTTTGGCAAATCCTTAGATCATCTCTTTCATCTAGCTGATCCTAGCTAGATCAAACAATGCTATATTGGATGTTGACATCACCTTGGAGGGGCAAAGGGATGGGATCTCGGAGGTATACCAGGGATAGCAGCTAGAGACCATTGTAATCTCATGTTTCTTGGAAAAATCCTTATGCATTATTGATATATGGTTAACAAAATAACGATAATAAAAATGCAAAAGCATGTTTATGCATACATCAATCATAAGATGATGGCCATCTTTGTACCCAACAAAGTTTGCGGAGGTACCGTAAGGGACCGCATAAGCAAAAATAAAACGTCCTCCAGAGTCCCTGACAGCACCCCCACCTCCTTATGCATTATTGATATAGTTAACACAATGACAATAATAACAATGCAAAAGCATGCTTATGCATACATCAATTGTAAGATAACGGCCATCTTTCTAGGTACAAATATGAAAACTAAAGAAAAAAAAGCAAAATCCTTACATGCTGGAGAGTACAGTGTTTGGCAGAGCAATGCAGCAAATTGAGCAGCACAAGGGCCAAGACAGTTGGCGGAGCAACATAGCAGGCAGCAGCTGCAACAAGGGGTGGCAGCGGCAGAGGTGTCATCATGATGATAGTGGCAAAAATGAAAAATTTTAAAAAAGTGATATTTTTTGGATATAGATTTCCAAATTGAAGAAAATAAAAACTAACCCGCTGGAGAGTGCAGGATAGTTGGCAGACATCACAGCAGAGGGAGAGGGTTTTAGGTGGCAGCATCTATGGTGTGATCTTGTGGTGGTGAGCATGGATGGGAGGGAAGAATCTCAGCCTCATCCCTCTGTGTCTAGAACTGGCCCGGCTCAGCCCAGGCTGGTGTTCAAAACAGAGGCCCAAGAAGAGAGCAAATCGACTGTCTCTGCTAGTTCTGATCTTGGCAGCATCCCAAGATTGAGCTTCTGAGATTCATGTGAGATGAAGACCATGGTGACAATGACGAGAATGGTGCTTGGGAAACTGTGTTATCTCCATAATGTAATTAGCAAATGATTAGATATGAAGTTGTGCTAAGATATGACCGGAAGTAAAGATTTTTTGTGGATACACAAATATTAACTTCAATCCTTGCCTTGTCAAAGGAGTTGTGGACTCCTGGTGTCCCACTTGGCGTAGAGGATGAATGATTGCCCTTTCCGAATAAGGAAAGAATTTGAGGGTTCCATGTTTCTATATCAATTACATGTAGTGTCACCTTCTAACCCCACTATCCCAATTGTTTCCTTCACTTCTCTTTTACCTGAATCATTTAGTTTTTACAAACAGCCATCCATGCTTATTCTTTTGCATTGCCAGAACCTTTGTTCATGCAAGTTAATATGTTATCCTTGGATCCAGACTCGAGGGCGGTGCTTGGCTGATTTATGTGGTGCATTGCATTGTGACCAAGTGATTGAGTCCAAGAAGCCCAAGGCGAAATGCAATCCAGCTGCTGTTGCAAGAAACCGTCACCTTTGTGAGGTTTTTTTTTCTCCAGGCTCTTTTTTTGTTTGGCTGTCAAATTCAACCCTATGACATATTATATGAGGTGTCGTCTACATGGCAGAAAAAGTAGTGCAAATTTTGGTCCCCAACTGGATCCCCCTTATACTGATACACTGTAATTGCTTATGCTGATATCTCTAGTATCCAATGATGCAACAACCAATTCATTTGCTAATCGGACAAATCAATAAAGCCTCTGGCTTTTGCCATGAAATTATGGTTACTGATTATTGTATCCCTGGTCTAATATTCGCAAGTCTCCTGTTTATTCAGAGCCTTGCTGATAGCTGCTTCCCCATCGACCAGGGTCACTCAGCAAGCCGTCTGCATGGTATGCCTAACTCCAAGATCCTGTAATTTAAAACTCATTGTTTTAACATGATCTTTTATATTTTATGTATTATACTGTAGAACTCTTCCTGCGCCAGTTTTGTGATGCTCACACCTGTACTGGAGGTCGAAGACCCTTCTCCAGGGGAGGCAGGGTAAGATTACTATTTTTATGTCAATTTTTGCCTCACCTTTCGTATTTCTGTAAGTAATTTTAACTGATGTTCTCTGACATTACCTTTTTCTTTCCTTTTTAACATCTGTGCAGAAGCAGAGTAATACACTTTATCTTGCTATATCCATACTCATACTGATTCTTCTCCCTTTATTCTATCTTCTCGTATATCTGAGCAAAAGGTAAAATATCTTTTCTGATATTTGGTTCACATACTTTTCTATTTTCTCTTATAACGCTGTTTTCATTCTTATGTTTTGTTCTGCAGAGAAATGAAAGATGGTGTGCAAGTCCTAAAGCGCATATCTAAAGCAAAGCACAAGAAAAAGCCCAACTAGTCGCTAGGTATGGATTTGAAAATTCTGACAGATGAAGATGGAGATGGCCGATAAGATTAATACTCCAGCAAGAGATTGGCTTTTCCAAGCTCTTTTAAAACTTTTGGTGCCGCTGGAGACGGACGTATGGGAGCAACTGTCTTACTTTGAAAAACATATTCTTTCATGCTCTTAATCCTTAATCTTCCATGGCACTATAGACCGCAGAAAAATAGTGCTGCAACTTCGGTTGAACATTCTGGCAATGCATGTCATTCCTTGGGTCTGGGGAACATCACTGAATCTTTCTTTTTTTCATGTTTTTTTGGATAAGCTGTTCATGTAGGAAGAGGCTTGAATGTATTCTATAAACGTTGTTTGCCAAATTTTCCCATGAAATGAGGACCCATATACATCCTGCATCATTGTGGACAGGAAATTCAGATGAAAATGCGGATATAATGGTGATTCTTGTTATTTTTTTCCTTTGGGAGTTGTTTGTTTGGTGTAAAACAGTGAAATTAACCCACTGAAAATGTTCCATTTTACCCCATTTCTGCATGTTTGGTTTGACATAAAACAATATACTCTGCAATCCTGTGGGGTCCCTACTAGCTGATTTCAGTGCAACACACAAAACCTAGGCCTCCTTTCTCTCACACTAAACAACAGTGCAGATGAACTGCCAGTCGGCTATAGAATTTCTGGCGCTTAAGTCTTTACACAATTTGATTATTCCATAGATGGAAGGGTACAAGGATATATTGCGCTACAGCTCTACCTTCAAGAGGAGGTCGATGATGATGGCAATTAAATCTTGTAGATGAGATCGGAATATCATTGGCGGAGCTCTTCATGGGTTTTTCAGTGCCAACTTCCGACACTGCTATCATAGAGGAACAGCTTTGGACATTGGATAGGGCCCTGGAATCCTGAGGCTCCTTGCAAACCTGTAAACTGAAGATGTTTTTTCCCAATGTTTCTTGCCACATATTTTTCATATCAATCATTCATTGGAAACTCCACAACATTTCATTCCAAGTTGCGTAAGGTAGGCAAGATGATTAATTAATTGGCCATCTCTAACGGATAAGCAAATCAAATTACAACAGAGAAACTCAAAGTTCCAGCTCAAGTTTCTATATATTCAAATATTCAGTCAACCATTAAACCACCCCATGTGATCATCTTTTCCCCATGGGAATGTCATCACATGCATGTGCCCGCAGGTCAAACTCAAGGAGCTATTTTCAGATTAATGTTTCTCCCAAGAGCAATTACACACATGCCCGTCGTCCCCCATTTTCTTTCTTTGATCTTTGTCAAGAAACGACTATATATAACATGCTGATGCCTTTCTTCAGACAACTAAATTATCAAAATCATTTATTCCGTTAGTTATCTATATTAATTAGTGAAATCACATAAAGGGTTAATTCCTCGTGAGTGTATATATATATTGAGGAGGGTAAAATCGGTATGGCGCATAAAAGACCCATTCACATTAGGCCCGCAGCGGCCCGAGATCTGCAATGCATGCTGCGGGCCTCTCGACAACCACGGCCCACTACGGACATCCCAATGTGGTCAGTCATCGAATTCACCGGCCTACGAAGGATATCGACTCGGACATATCGGACGCTGGATAACTAACTCTCTGGGGACCGGACGTTACTCCCGCCGTCCTCGGCCACGACTCCAGTAAAGGCGAGCACGCTCTGTGGGTGCCGTAAGGGTTGCCTAAAGACCGTCCAACTCTAGAGGAACAAACGTTCAACGGGAAACTCCCTATGATCGCGGGGAAACGTTATCCCACAACTCACGCCCTTCCCTACTAATTAAGGGATGTGCCTCCACCGCCAGGACAACCCTTATAAAAGGACATCTCGCTAGACACGAGAGGGGGACACACATGCGAAGAGAAGAACAGTTAAGCCGACACGAACGAATACTCCAAGAGAGAGATTTAGCGAGTCAGGCCACTCTACGCCCCGATGTTCTTGAAGAGCCCCGCCTACTATACCTCCGAGCATTCCTCTGACTTCGCGGACGTCTTCCGAGCACCCGCCATACGTGGCTAGCACTCTTCTGAAGACCTGAACTCTGCCCCAGGCTCGGCACACCAGCTCCCATCTCTCTCCTTTCTCCGATTCCTCTTGATTCCCCCTTGACATGGTTCTGAGTTAGGTATCGGAGGGTTGTCCTGAGATAACACCCATGGCTCTTTCTGACATCATTTTCATGGTGTTTACATGTTTTCACGGGTGGCAAGATGATCATCCGCAACAAACAAATATTAAAAATATGGTACGGGATTTGAGAGACTGTTTTCTCACCTCATCTCTCTCTCTCTCTCTCTCTCTCTATATATATATATATATATATATGTATCCTTAGTATTAGAAATTATTGATGAGAGTTTTATGATAAGGATCAGTCATAACCTAGACATTTTGCAGGCCTGGCCTTTGGAGGGAAAACTTTCCTCAGATATGTACACCCCCATCCCCACACCAAACAACATTATTCCTTTCTGACTGCTATATATAAATACACATAATATATACTCTCAGTGCCATGTGCATGCACTACAGCCAGCTGATATATAGGAGGAAGAATTCTGAGAAGTGCATGCGTACGTTGGCCTCGGCCTCGTTCTTGGGATGGTGACGACCCCGGCGATGCGATCCTCCGGTCTCGCCGTCGGCGTCTGCGTTGTGTTCGTGGTGCTTCTGATGGGCACGTCCGTACGTACGTCATGGGCCATGCAGGCCACGTACATGGCCCTGCCCCCTCGCCGTCTGTTCATGTTCAAATAATTAGTCCTGAAGGCTCACCTTCTGGAGGGGGCGGAGATCCTCTGCAGCTCCCACCCTTAATTCCTTCGATCGATGACAGCCTCAGCTTTAATTGCTTGCCTCCTTGCTGGTTGTCTTCCTTAAGTTTCTCTTAATTAATGGTGGGAGAGATTAACATGGGAAAGCAAGCGAGGAAGATTATCGATATGTGGGGACGTCTGTGTATGCCTGTTGGTGCAATTTTCTTCTTTCTTTCATGGAGTTGCCATGATTTGTTCTCTGCCAGTTCATGGAGTTTCCATGAAATGATCAAATTATTTAATTATTATTCCTTTTGATTTCAGTTGTCCCTGGAGTTTCAAAAGAGCTGTTCATGTGCCTGTTCATCCAATAGTAGGTGGCAGCAGGATCCATAGATTTCTATGAGCTAGGCTGTCTTCCATGAGGTTACCATATATATATATATATATATATATATATATAATTAGCTTTCTTTGTAACCTCTTCAATTCTTCTTTGAATACTAAATAATTTTAAGTCGAGTTTTAATTTGTTGAGTTTGAGTTATATGAAAAATAAATGAGTCGAGTTCTGCTTTGCTCAAATTCAGCTGGTTTAATAATTAAATATTCTAATTCTAACTCTTTGAATTACTAAATAATTTTAAGCCACCTAATATTTTTTAACTTATTTGAAGTACTAAATGACAAAAAATGAATGACATGAAATATTCATCTCCTATAATTGTTTTTTAATTATATTATTAAATAGGATATGGCTGACTTGTAAACGAACCACTAATTAAATAATCATGACCAAAATATTAAAAAATACATATAAATTCGTATCGTCATCACACTTGTTCAGGAAATAGATGAGTCGAGTAATACTCTTTGCGTCTAATTTTAACTCATTATTAATCAAACTTAAAGCTTTATTTAAGCTTAACCAATTTATTGCCCTAAACCCCATACACTAAACTCTAAGGGCCACTTTGAAATAAGGGTGAGTTAGGAGCGGGTAATTAAATTACCCCGGATGGCTCATCCTTAACTCACCTCGGGTGATTTATTTCACCTTTTTAATTAGAGTGAAAAAAAAATCTAAATTTATCTTTAATTGATGCCGATCGAGATAAAAAGAGTCAAATTAAGATTAAATCATCTCACTCCCGATAATCCACCTTAACTCGACTTACACTTTTATCAAAATGACGCTAAATTAATTAGTAGAGCTAGCCAACCCCCCCTCCCCCCCCCCCCCCCCAAAAAAAAAAAAAAAAAACATCTTCTTGGTACGTAATTGTCAACGCCCAGGACAAGATCCGTTGCGCAGTGCATCATCCACCCACCCCAACATTAATGGGATATCTAAACATGGCCCCTTCAAATTTTATGTACTCTATTCTGCACTCCTATTTCTTTGTACTATCATGCATGCACCATAATAAACTGTATGTCATCGTACCTTTGCATGATTAACCTTTTTTCTTGGGTCGATTAGGATGAAAAAATAATCTACTCTTGTTTAATTTCTCATATAATTAAGATATATATATATATATCCATATACTCTTTCAAATAATCTTATATGCCCCTCTGAAACCTTATATTCTACATGTTCAATGGAGTATCCTGTGTCAGAGCCAAGGTTGGTTGAGTCGATGGGTTGGATCAATCAGTGCTTGGTCCATGCGAATCGATTTGGGTGTGGTCACCTAACTTCTTCTTTGATAACTTAAGTTGACTCAAACTATTGGCTCGGGCGATACAAACTAACTCGAGATCTCCATAAATACGATGTGAGTTGATCAACCCTAGCTACTAAGAGTGCGAGAAATATAGCTGAAATAATATTTCTTAATACGAAGATATACATGATGATATCAGGAATACAAAGATATAAAATAGAATAACTCAGAGATCTTCATAAATACAGTGTGAGTTGATCAACCCTAGCTACTAAGAGTGCGAGAAATATAGCTGAAATAATATTTCTTAATAGGAAGATATACATGATGATATCAGGAATACAAAGATATAAAATAGAATATCTATGATTGTATAGGTTACATATAGTTATACCAACATTAATTGGTTGCAAACATCTCGTCAACTGTGACCACCCAACTTCCCTAACTTCTTCTGGAGTTGCCCAATTCTGGCGTCTGTTCTTCTAATAAAGTATGTCATAATTATGCTCATAATGCAAGTACGGGAGGGGCCGTAGACCTACCCGTTGACCTTCCGGTCCCCATATTAAATGTCATGGTTCACCTCAAGTTGACCACTTTTTTATTTTTTATTTTATCTTTTTAGAAAATCAATGTTGCTCAGGTGTACTAAATGTATAAGTTGTGTATTAATACAACCAGACAAGGTGATAGACTATCCATTTAGATAATTAAAGACTCACGGAGTTGATTATCCTGTATATGATTTAGAATTGATGACATTAATCTTTACTTTTAAGATATGGAGATATTATTTATATGATGAGTAATTCATTATCTATTATGATCATATGAGTCTCAATTAAAGACACTCAACTCAATACATTTCTTTCTAAGATTAATTAATAAAATTCAATCTCATAATAATTAAATATGAATTAGATAAATCTTTTTTAAAAGTCAAATCAAAGATCTCTCGCTGTCACGAGAGGGAGGGTTCTTATCACTCGACCCAACTGGGTTGGGGTCCTCCCAGTTGATGAGTCCAAGCTCGTCCAGGATCGTTCCACTGGTCAGAAGACTCAGAACCTTGAGAACCATCTCGTGGCTGTCACTGCATCTCGTGGCACAGGTGTTAGGATAGAGGACGTTGAGCATGACCCGTTTGGCACAATAATTAGGCCGGCCCACAACCCTTTCCCCGTTGTTCCTCCACCAGTGTGTGTGTGTGTTGGTGGGGGAGGGGGAGTGGTTGGGTTGGGGAGATAGAAATGAGGTGAAGATCAAAAGATGTTACATTTAACTTATCTTTGATATGTCGAGTGACAATTTTCTTTACTTTACTATAAGTAATTCACTAAGGGCGACTTTGATATTCGAATGGGGTTAACGAGCACGGCGTATTCGTCGGCACACGTCCGGTTCCTCCGGTAACCAAGGTCGAATGGGCTTAACCGAGTTTAGTTGGTTTCCCCGTAACCAAGGTTGGTTGGGATTTGCAAGACTTTTTACACGAATTACTCGTTCGAGCTCAACCCATATGATCGATTCTACCTTGCCCCATTCGAATATCAAAGAGGGTCTTACAGTTTCCTAAGGCCCAGTTTATTTTTCGGTTAAGAATACCGTGTTCGATCTCATGAGGTCGAACACGGTGCCTGACCCCGAGTAAGATGAATGTGTGTGAGGGGGGAGTGTGCTCCCCCACATTCCTCTCCCATCGGGTGAGAAATCCGAAGATGTTATTCGGATAACAAACTGACCCTAATTATATTAATAGAGCTGAATTTATGAAGGTGAGTTATACATAAATTAGCTGAAATTGTGATATGTGGGTTGCTCGTAACTAACCATCATTTTTTCAAATTAATGTCAACTTTATTATCTGGGTGTGTGTAATTGGCTTTCATGGAAGTTAATTTTGATTGTTTAATTAGACACAAATATCAAGACAGAAGTAATGGTTCAAATTTAGTTGCGAGAGGGTTGTTTGCCATGGGAGCGTCTCTTAACCCCGTTTTGTTTGAGATTTATAGTAGGATTATTCCCATTTTAGCCTATATTTAAGATATTTTATTTTGGCGGGAGCATATTTAGATAATCTACTTAAAAGTGACTTAATTTGACTTAAGTCAGATTAATCTATTTCACCTTCAAAGGTGAGATAATTTAATCGAATGTCGTACCAAAGTCAAAAAAATAAAAATAGATAAAATAAATCTTATTAAATTTAATCGGATTACCTTTAATCCCAAACCAAAGTGAGATTTATAGAGTGTTTGGGTGTAATTTTTTTAAAGACTATTTCTCCCTTAAAAATATTTCATTGTGATTTTTATCATAATTTTTGAATTTATAAATTTTAACTTTTGACATGTTTGATAACATCTAATAATATTTAAGAAAATACGAAATTTTTTCATTAGGAGGTGATTAAAGAGAGAGATAGGAGGTAATGTTGTGTGTGTGACAAAGAGAGATGGTTATAGGAGAGAGAGAAAGAGAGGTGATATATGTGTGTGAGAGAGAAAGGTGGTTATTAGAGATATCTAAAACAACGTCATCAGACACACCATTAATGTGTAGGCCATGAGATTGGGGAACGTGGGCAGGGTGTTCTTTATAGTCTCCATCAGACTGCATACGTCCGTACAGTATTCTGTCGAAGAAGTACTGCTGCTCTAGGGAAGTGTCCATACTCTGTGCAGGAGTCTTCCATGCACTACAGCCAGAAAACTTGATCCAGAGCCATCTCGATCGTGGCTGTCCCTACATAACATATATTAAGAAAAACATCAAAGAAATGATCGATCGATTATATCGTGGAGACACTGCCATGGCTCAGTTGGTGTCTTCGATCTTCAAAAACATAGAGAGAGGTTTAAGGATTGGGAGATGATTGAGAACATAAAAATACTCCCAAAGCACACACGATTAAACAGGATGCAAACCCCCTGCATGATTATTAATTTGCTGAAATTAATATTAATAGTCCTCCTCTCTCCGGCCCCTTACATATGTAGATCATAGTGATACAGAGTCGGAGTTTGATCAAAAGAACATTACTGTTTACGTACATCTATACGGAAGATCAGATCATAGAGTACTGCATCAACAAATATATGCAAAATTATGCCCATTTTAACAAGGGGTGTGCAAATTAATGCTTTCCATCTTGCACTGCTCACTGAAATTACAGTCACTACATAATGTTTCAGACGCAAATGGAGCTATGTGGGTAGGGTCTTAATTTTACATCACATGGTGTGGGGATTTCGAGCATTAATGATTCATGCACGCCATCACCTAAATCATCACCGTCTCATTCTAATGATCTGGTTGGAGAGCGCGGTGAACAGGGACACCGATATGGCCACTATGGACAGCAGGATCGCCATGAAAGGAGGTGGTCTGCATAGACGGAGCCATCTGACCGTCCGAGCGCCCCGAGTGCTACAGTAACTCGCGACCTCCGTGTACAGCTGCTCTTTGCGGGGGGCTGCAACGCCCACGGCCGTCGGCCAACAGTGAGCTGCGACCTCTGTGTGCGGCGGCTCCGTGCGGGGGGGGACCACGTCCACGGGCGTCGGCAGAGCTTGCTTGGCGAGCTCCCTGAAGATGGTATAAACGGCTCCATCGTCGTAGCCCGGCCCGAAGATGATGATTCCGTAGCGGTAGAGAGTGCTGACGTCCTCAACCGACCGCACTAGGCTGCACATGAGCAGCAGGTAATTGTTCACCTCGTCGCCGGTGCCGTGGTGGAGCCTCTCGAAGGCCATGAGGTTGAGGAACGTGGGCAGGGTGTCGCCGTCCACCTTCAGAACCGGCAGCCTCAGGCGGTGCCTCGGAACAGGGATCGGGAGGAGGAAGTGGAACTCCGTCGCCAGTTTCCCACGGCCGAAGTCGATGCCACGGAAGCTTCCCGTCTCGGCGGCTCGGAGTTTCACGCCAAAGTGGGAGAGCTGCTGCGCGGAGAAGGGGACTTGCCCACCACCCGAATCTCCGTGCAAGAGCATGCTCTTCTTGTACACATCGAGGAGGTGGATTCCTTCTAGATCTTGAACACCGAACTGTTGTTGTTTCCCCGATTGATCACCATGAGTACCACCGAATACGCAAAGAGAGACGTCCGACAGAAGCCGCTGGATGTCTAAGCAAAACCTCCCAAATGGTGAAAGAACAAGCGAGAGGACATCAATCAACGGGCGCACGTAAAAGCTCAGCACTAGAAGGAGGAGTCCCGCCGGAGATGGGGTTGGAAGCGCCATTTGTAAAGGCCCAGACTCGAGGAGGAGTTTCCCACTGGCCAAGAACCTGAGAACCATACTCTGTACGTGGCAATATCGTTCCTGCCCCCCCAGTTTAAAGAAAAGATTTTTATTAACGTCAACATAAACGTAACGACAAATATATACAGAACACACACATCAATCAAACAAACAAGAGGCAAAGCTCTTACTTTGATCGACAGGAAACGGGCCTCTTCTGATCTCTCCTGCTTGTGAGATCGATCATAATTACCGGATAATATCCTTGCGGCAGCGTTGATTTGATCCAAGCGATGGTCGACTTCTGCTTTTAGGGAGGAGGAGGAGGAGGAGATCATAGGGTGGAGGAAGGGCAGTACTCCCGGTGCAGACTGCGCCAATCTCTCTAGAAGCACCAGTGGCAGCTGGTTCTCGATCAGCAACATGTCTCTCCGTATGTGTGGCAACATGTATGGTCCTTTCTTGCCGAAAATTGGGTTGTCATCGGAGTATCCCTGCGTAGCTGTAGCGTTAGGGGCAAGGTAGTTGTTGGGGTACCCATGGATGAGGAGCTCGAGCATGAAACACCCGTCCAGAACCATGAGGTCCAATAAGCCCTCCCGGTCGTTCCGCCACTGCTTGTCGAGACCCTCGTACGAGTCCATGAGGTCGTCCACCAGGTCCTCGACGGCGCCCTTGAGCTGGTCCAGATTATTGTTCGCCCTGCGCAGGAAACGGGAGCGAGCTGTGCGTTTGTGCTTCTCCATCGGTTGGAGATCGGCTGCGCCATGGTGGTAGGGGCCGAAGGAAACAAAGCGAGGGGTGTAGGCCGAGCTGTTCAGGCCCCGGATCCACGCTGGTACCTGGTATATCGACGGGCGCTCGGGTTGCCGAGTTCCAGCTTTCTTTTCAGCTGTTGCTCCGTTTACCGGTGCTCCTCTCACGTCCAGTACTATCTCTCCACCTCCGACTCCGGCCATCGCAAGCAGAAGGGAAGATCGTGCTTGCGGCCCTGCGGGTATCCAATGATCGATCTTTTTCACTCTTTTAAGTGTAGGAGGCAGAGACGGAGTGACGCCAGTCAGAAGAACAACAGAAGACGACACACTCCTGTTAGATCACACACACCAGTCCAAGAGTACTATGTGCGTCTCTATACGTGTAAATAATTAGTGAAGGGCGATTGCTCACGGTCATGGGTAGATAGAAATGGATATTTGTTTGTGTCATGATCTGGACACCGGCCGGACGATCATCAGCGCACACCACCAGAAGTAACAAGACAGAAATTTAAAGGAACCGTCCTTTTCCGCTACGAAAAAGAACTACACTTTTGGTGACTCTCGAACACCCGATACCTTATGATATCTATGCCACCCTTATGATTATAGTTTGTTTAATTTAATTTTAGGTAGATTAAAATGAAACAAAACTTATCCTTGTGTAATCTCCTCACATAACTAAGATAACAACATATATATCTCTAAAATATTTAATATTATATTATCTTGTGCACCCCTTTCAAACCTTATATTTTTTTATGTTTAGCATAGTATTCTATTAACTTTGATGGTGTTAGAGAGCAAGAGGGTTACAGCTGAAACAATATTATTCTTTAATGTGGGGTAACACATGCATGACAATATGATCAAGAAGATGAACTTCCTACATTGCTATCATAGAGGAACTGTTTTGGACATTGAATAGGGCCCTGGAATCCTGAGGCTCCTTGCAAGCCTGCAAACTGAAGATGTTTTTTTTTCCCAATGTTGAATGAAACGAGGCTTGCCACATATTTTTCATATCAATCATTCATTAGAAATCCCACAACATTTCATATTCCAAGTTGCGTAAGGTATGCAAGATGATTAATTAATTGGCCATCTCTAACGGATAAGCAAAATCAAATGACAACAGAGAAACTCAAAGTTCCAGCTCAAGTTGCTATATATACATTCAAATATTTTCAAGTCAACCATTAAACCACCCCATGTGATCTCATCTTTTCCCCATGGGAATGTCATCACATGCATGTGCCCGCAGGTCAAACCCAAGGAGCTATTTTCAGATTAATATTCTCCCAAGAACAATTACACACGTGCCCGTCGTCCCCCATTTTCTTTCTTTGATCTTTGTCCAGAAACGACTATATATAGCATATTGATGCCTTTCTTCAAACAACTAAAATTAACAAAATCATTTATTCCCTTATAGTTATCTATATTAGTGAAAGCACAGAAAGGGCTAATTCCTCAGTATATATATATATCCTTGGTACTAGAAAGTTACAAAATGGGCGTCGTGACCATGAACAATATGAGATAAAGTATAATATTTTCTCGTTCTCTGGTTGACGCTCATAAACATTTCTTCTCACAGACATATTTCTTCAATAGGGAAAGGAATGATATGCCATTCTTCATAAGATACATCGTGACGAAATCGTGGAATAAATGGCAAATATGTAGGGAACATTACATCAACTTCTTCGGAAGTGTTGTGAAACAATCGCATAGATTTAAGCATTACTAGAAATTGATGAGAGTTTTATGATAAGGATCAGTCATAACCTAGACATTTTGCAGGCCTGGCCTTTGGGCAAAGGGAAAACTTTCCTCAGATATGTACTCCCCATCCCCACCCCAAACAACATTATTACTTTCTGACTGCTATATATAAATACACGTAATATGTACTCTCAGTGCCATATGCATGCACTGCAACCAGCTGATATATAGGAGGAAGAATTCTGTGAAGTGCATGCGAACATTGGCCTCGTTCTTGGGGTGGTGACGACCCCGGCGATGCGATCCTCCGGTCTCGCCGTCGGTGTCTGCGTTGTGTTCGTGGTGCTTCAGATGGGCACGTCCGTACGTACGTCATGGGCCATGCAGGCCACGTACATGGCCCTGCCCCCTCGCCGTCTATTCATGTTCTAATAATTAGTCCTGACTCCTGAGGCCTCACCTTCTGAAGGTGGCGGATCCTCTGCAGCTTCCAGCCTTCCTTCGATGACGGCCTCAGCTTTAGTTGCTTGCCTCTCCTTGCTGGTTGTCTTCCTTAAGTTTCTCTTAATTTCCTTCGTTGGTGGGAGAGATTAACAGGGGAAATTAAGCGAGGAAGAATATCGATCTGTGGGGACGTCTGTGTATGTCTGTTGGTGTAGTTTTCTTCTTTCTTTCATGGGTACGTCGTATTTATTCCTTTTGATTTCAGTTGTTCCTTGGAGTTTCAAAAGAGTTGGTCTGTGCCTGTTCATCTAATAGAAGGTGGCAGCAGGATCCTTGGATTTCTATGAGCTAATCTGTCTTCCATGGGGTTCCTATATATATATATATATATATATATATATATATGATTAGATTTCTTTGTAACTTCTTATTCTTTGAATACTAATAATTGTACGTCGAGTTTTAATTTGTTGTGTTTGAGTTATATGAAAAATGAATGAGTCGAGTTCTGCTTTGCTCAAATTCAGCCGGTTTAATATATAATTAATTCTAATTCTAACTCTTCGAATTACTAAATAATTTTAAGTCACCTAATACTTTTTTAACTTATTTGAAGTACTAAATGAAAAAAAATGAATGAAATGAAATAGTCATCTCTATATTAATTATATTATTAAATAGGATATGGCTGACTTGTAAACGAACCACTAATTAAATAATCATGACCACAATATTAAAAAAATACACATAAATTCGTATCGTCATCACACTTGTTCAGGAAATAGATGAGTCGAGTACTCTTGCGTCTAAGTTTAACTCAATTATTGATCAAACTTAATTAAAGTTTTATTTAAGCTTAACCAATTTATTACCCTAAACCCACCGTGCCCTAAACTCTTAAATTAGTAGAGCTTGGCCCAGATCATTATTATTTTGTACGAAATTGTTAACGCCCCAGGACAAGAAGAACGGTTGCGCAGTGCCATCATCCACCCACCCCATCATTAATGGGATATACCCCTTAAAATTTCAAGTATCAAATTCTACGACTCCTATTTCTTTATATTATTGTGCACGGACCGTACTAAACTGTATTTTATGTGAGGGTTTTACGTCCCGGTTCGGGACGTTCTGACCCGTACGTCTCGACCCGACTAAAGCGGTGGACAGGATGCCCGAATCGTGAGTCGTGATTAAGACGTTTCATTAATTTAATATTTTATTATATATATAGTATATATAAATAGTCTTTTTATTTTTTATATTATTATATATATATTATATATAAATCATCTTTTTTATTTTAACATTTTACAAGATGGATCGAGACGGGACCGACCCGACCTGTCCCGGGCCATGATCTTGACAGGCAGGTCGATCGAGACGGCAAACCATGATTTCATCGTTCCTTTGCATCATTAACCTTTTTTCTTGGGTGAATTAAGATGAAAAAATAATTGATATACGACGGAACTCAGCGGCCATCAAAATAAACTCCGCAGCAGAGACGATGATGGATGACATCTGAGATCATGCTGGGTGCAGGGACGATGACCGCTCCATTTGATGCAGAACGGACCCGAGTCTATGAATTTCGTCTTTCTTCCCTTTTCCCCTATTTTTTTCAACCTTCTCTTCTTTCTTTTTTTTTGCTATTTTCCTTCTGCCTTTTTTTTCTTGATTTTTCCTGCTACAGTAGTTACACAAGAGAATAACAAAAATGTAAGAGAGAGAAAGAGATAATCGATTGGGAGAGAAAGAGAGAGGGGGAGGGAAGAGAGAGAGAGAGCACGACGGAAGGGAGAGGGAGGGAACAGATAGGTGGAGGTGGTGATGGGCCAGGGAGAGGACGGATGGCGGCGTCAGGTGGCCAGCAGAACGGAGGGGCGGCTGGGTGAACAGGGCCAAGCCCGAACAGGGCCGTTCACGGCGGCAGCTGGGGCCAGCCGCGGGCATGTGGCGGACGGCAGCCGGAGCCCAATTAAAGACACTCAACTGGTCAATACATATTTTTTAAAAGATTAAGTAATAAAACTCAATATTCTCACATCTCTAGATGATTAAATATGAATTAAATAAATTTTTAAAGAGTAAAATCAAAGATCTCTCGCTATATATCACGAAGGAGGGTTCTATCACTCTAGCTACCCACTTGGGTTGGGGTCCTCCCAGTTGATGAGTCCAAACTCGTCCAGGAACTTTCCATTGTGAAGAAAAACATCAGAAGAAATGGTCAATTATTACATTGTGAAGACACTGGTCAGAGTTCGATCAAGATGATACTGTTTACATCTACTGAAGAGGAGATCGTAGGGTGGAGAGTGCTTACCACCCATACTACCTACAACCTGAGCCAATCTCTCCGAAAGCTCTTAGAGGTGTAGCTAGTTCTCTATCAACAACATATCGTCTCTTCTTATATATATATATATATATATATATATGCAGCTTAATTAATTTCTCACCGAAAATGGCTAGGGTGATTTTGGGAGTAACCATCAGTGCCTGTGTGAGTGGCACAGGTGTCAGGATAGCCACGGAAGAGGACTTTTGAGCGTGACCCGTTTAGAATAATAATGAGGCCGGCCCACAACCCTTTCCCCGTTGTTCCTCCACCACACATGAACCCCCTTATCTGTGAGGTACTCCACCATGTCCCGGTGTGTGTGTGTGTGTGTGTGTGTGTGTGTGTGTGTGTGTGTGTGTGTGTGTGTGTGTTGGTGGGGGAGTGGTTGGGTTACTCCACCATGTCCATGTGTGTGTGTGTGTGTGTGTGTGTGTGTGTGTGTGTGTGTGTGTGTGTGTGTGTGTTGGGGGGGGGGGGAGTGGTTGGGTTGAGGAGATAGAAACGAGGTGAAGATTAAAAGATGTTACATTTAACTTATCTTTGATATGTCGAGTGACAATTTTCTTTACTTTACGATAATTAATTCACTAATTAATTAATATTAATAGAGCTGAATTTATGAAGGCGAGTTGTACATAAATTAGCTGAAATTGTGATATTTGGGTTGCTTGTAACTATCGATCATTTTTCAAATTAATGTCAACTTTATTATTTGGGTGTGTGTGATTGGCTTTCATGAAAGTTAATTTTAATTGTTTAATTAGACACAAATATCAAGCCAGAAGTAATAGTTCAAATTTAGCAGCGAGAGGGTAGTTTGCCACGAGAGAGTCTCTTAGATTGGTTTTAGTATAGAGTTAGATTAAGGGTGGACTAACTCAATCAGATTAAAAGTAGTCCGGAGTTAACTCGTTTTTAATTTGATAGGAGAGAAGTTAATCCGAGAGTAAGAAGGTGACCTAACCTATTTTTAATCCAGTGTGATTTGATAAGTAGTAGATTAATCCGATAATGATAATAATTAAAATATTATATTTATATATTTTTAATTTCTTTAATATATCTCTCATTCTCTCTCTACCTCTCTCCTCTCTCTCACGTCACTCTCTCTATCTCCCGCACACACATTAATTACTAGTTTAGGGTACTATTCATCTATAATTTTTTAAATTATTTTAATATATGCTACAAATTGAATATATCATAAAAATAAAAATGTTTTTGATGTAAAACACAATTAATCTCACTAATTAAAATGTAAAACACAGAGACACCATTAATTACAGGCCAAGGTTGCTATTTATCTTAAAAAATATTTTAATTTAATTTTATTTAAATATTTATATTATATTCTATAAATTGAATATATCATGAAAATAGTTTTTTATAAATAACATCAATAATCTCAATAATTTCGAGCATAGGATAAAGCCGCAACCAAAGAGGGGCTTAATGTAGGCCATGAGATTGGGGAATTGGGCAGGGTGCCCTTCATAGTCTCCATCAGACTGATTACGTCCGTACAGTATTCCGTCTCAAAGAAGTACTGCTGCTCTAGGGAAGTGTCCAAACTCTGTGCAGGAGTCTTCCATGCACTATAGCCAGAAAACTTGCTCCAGAGCCATCTGGATCGTGGCTGTCCCTACATAACATATATTAAGAAAAACACCAAAGAAATGATCGATCGATTATATCGTGGAGACACTGACATGGCTCAGTTGGTGTCTTCGATCTTCTAAAAAATAGAGAGAGGTTTAAGGATTGGTAGATGATTGAGAACATAAAAATACTCCCAAAACACACAGAATTAAACAGGATGCAAACCCTCTGCATGCTTATTAATTTGCTGATAATTAATTAATTAATAGTCCTCCTCTCTCCGGCCCCTTTTATATGTAGATCATAGTGATACAGAGTCGGAGTTTGATCGTACTGTTTACATCTATACGGAAGATCAGATCACAGAGTACGTACTGCATCAACAAATATATGCAAAATTATCCCCATTTTAACCAGGGGTGTGCAAATATTAATGCTTTCCATACTTCGAGTCCATATCCCATCTTGCACTGCTCACCGAAATTAATTACAGACACCACATTTATTTCAGACGAAAATGGAGCCATGTGGTAGCTAGGGTCTTAATTTTACATCACATGGTGCAGGGATTTCGAGCTATGATTCAAGTAATTAAGTTGCAAGGATCATGGACGGCGCCATCACCTAAATCATCACCGTCTCATTCTATTGATCTGGTTGGAGAGTGCGATGAACAGGGACACCGATATGGCCACTATGGACAACAGGATCGCCATGAAAGGAGGTGGTCTGCATAGACGGAGCCATCTGACCGTCCGAGCGCCCAGAGTGCTACAGTAACTCGCGACCTCCGTGTACAGCTGCTCTTTGCGGGGGCTGCCACGCCCACGGCCGTCGGCCAACAGTGAGCTGCGACCTCTATGTGCGGCGGCTCCGTGCGGGGGGGTACCACGTCCACGGGCGTCGGCAGAGCTTGCTTGGCGAGCTCCCTAAAGATGGTATAAACGGCTCCATCGTCGTAGCCCGGCCCGAAGATGATGATGCCGTAGCGGTAGAGAGTGCTGACGTCCTCAACCGACCGCACTAGGCTGCACATGAGCAGCAGGTAATTGTTCACCTCGTCGCCGGTGCCGTGGTGGAGCCTCTCGAAGGCCATGAGGTTGAGGAACGTGGGCAGGGTGTCGCCGTCCACCTTCAGCACCGGCAGCCTCAGGCGGCGCCTCGGAACAGGGATCGGGAGGAGGAAGTGGAACTCGGTCGCCAGTTTCCCACGGTCGAAATCGATGCCACGGAAGCTTCCCGTCTCGGCGGCTCGGAGTTTCACACCAAAGTGCGAGAGCTGCTGCGCGGAGAAGGGGACTTGCCCACCACCCGAATCTCCGTGCAAGAGCATGCTCTTCTTGTACACATCGAGGAGGTGGGTTCCTTCTAGATCTGGCACACCGACCTGTTGTTGTTTCCCCGATTGATCACTAGGGGTACTGCCGAATACGCAAAGAGAGACGTCCGACAGAAGCCGCTGGATGTCTAAGCAAAACCTCCCAAATGGTGAAAGAACAAGCGAGAGGACATCAATCAACGGGCGCACGTAAAAGCTCAGCACTAGAAGGAGGAGTCCCGCCGGAGATGGGGTTGGAAGCGCCATTTGTAAAGGCCCAGACTCGAGGAGGAGTTTCCCACTGGCCAAGAACCTGAGAACCATACTCTGTACGTTGCAATATCGTTCCTGCCCCCCCAGTTTAAAGAAAAGATTTTTATTAACGTCAACATACACGTAACGAGAAATATATACAGAACACACACATCAATCAAACAAACAAGAGGCAAAGCTCTTACTTTGATCGACAGGAAACGGGCCTCTTCTGATCTCTCCTGCTTGTGAGATCGATCATAATTACCGGATAATATCCTTGCGGCAGCGTTGATTGGATCCAAGCCATGGTCGACTTCTGCTTTTAGGGAGGAGGAGGAGGAGATCATAGGGTGGAGGAAGGGTAGTACTACCGGATAATATCCTCTCTAGAAGCACCAGTGGCAGCTGGTTCTCGATCAGCAACATGTCTCTCCATATGTGTGGCAACATGTATGGTCCTTTCTTGCCGAAAATTGGGTTGTCCTCGGAGTATCCCTGCGTAGCTGTTGCGTTAGGGGCAAGGTAGTTGTTGGGGTACCCATGGATGAGGAGCTCGAGCATGAAACACCCGTCCAGAACCATGAGGTCCAAGAAGCCCTCCCGGTCGTTCCGCCACTGCTTATCGAGTCCCTCGTACGAGTCCATGAGGTCGTCCACCAGGTCCTCGACGGCGCCCTTGAGCTGGTCCAGATTATTGTTCGCCCTGCGCAGGAAACGGGAGCGAGCTGTGCGTTTGTGCTTCTCCATCGGTTGGAGATCGGCTGCGCCATGGTGGTAGGGGCCGAAGGAAACAAAGCGAGGGGTGTAGGCCGAGCTGTTCAGGCCCCGGATCCACGCTGGTACCTGGTATATCGACGGGCGCTCTGGTTGCCGAGTTCCAGCTTTCTTTTCACCTGTTGCTCCGTTTACCGGTGCTCCTCTCACGTCCAGTACTATCTCTCCACCTCCGACTCCGGCCATCGCAAGCAGAAGGGATGATCGTGCTTGCGGCCCTGCGGGTATCCAATGATCGATCTTTTTCACTCTTTTTAAGTGTAGGGGGCAGAGACGGAGTGACGCCAGTCAGAAGAACAACAGAAGACGACACACTCCTGTTAGATCACACACACCAGTCCAACAGTACTATGTGCGTCTCTATATGTGTAAATAATTAGTGAAGGGCGATTGCTCACGGTCATGGGTAAATAGAAATGGATATTTGTTTGTGTCATGATCGGGACACCGGCGGGACGATCATCAACGCACACCACCAGAAGTAACAAGACAGAAATTTAAAGGAACCGTCCTTTTCCGCTACGAAAAAGAACTACACTTTTGGTGACTCTCGAACATCCGATACCTTATGATATCTATGCCACCCTTATGATTATAGTTTGTTTAATTTAATATTAGGTAGATTAAAATGAAACAAAACTTATCCTTGTGTAATCTTCTTCTCACATAACTAAGATAACAACATATATATCTCTAAAATATTTAATATTATATTATCTTGTGCACCCCTTTCAAACCTTATATTTTTTTATGTTTAGCATAGTATTCTATTAACTTTGATGGTGTTAGAGAGCAAGAGGGTTACAGCTGAAACAATATTATTCTTTAATGTGGGGTAACACATGCATGACAATATGATCAAGAAGATGAACTTCCTACGTTGCTATCATAGAGGAACTGTTTTGGACATTGAATAGGGCCCTGGAATCCTGAGGCTCCTTGCAAGCCTGCAAACTGAAGATGTTTTTTTTTTCCCAATGATGAATGAAACGAGGCTTGCCACATATTTTTCATATCAATCATTCATTAGAAATCCCACAACATTTCATATTCCAAGTTGCGTAAGGTAGGCAAGATGATTAATTAATTGGCCATCTCTAACGGATAAGCAAAATCAAATGACAACAGAGAAACTCAAAGTTCCAGCTCAAGTTTCTATACATTCAAATATTTTCAAGTCAACCATTAAACCACCCCATGTGATCTCATCTTTTCCCCATGGGAATGTCATCACATGCATGTGCCCGCAGGTCAAACTCAAGGAGCTATTTTCAGATTAATATTCTCCCAAGAACAATTACACACGTGCCCCGTCGTCCCCCATTTTCTTTCTTTGATCTTTGTCAAGAAACGACTATATATAGCATATTGATGCCTTTCTTCAAACAACTAAAATTAACAAAATCATTTATTCCCTTATAGTTATCTACATTAGTGAAAGCACAGAAAGGGCTAATTCCTCAGTATATATATATATATCCTTGGTATTAGAATGCTACAAAATGGGCGTCATGACCGTGAACAATATGAGATAAAGTATAATATTTTCTCGTTCTATGGTTGACGCTCATAAGTATTTCTTCTCACATACATGTTTCTTCAATAGGGAAAGGATTGATATGCCATTCTTCATAAGATACATCGTGACGAAATCGTGGAATAAATGGCAAATATGTAGGGAACATTACATCAATTTCTTCGGAAGTGTTATAAAACAATCGGAAAGATTTAAGCATTACTAGAAATTGATGAGAGTTTTATGATAAGGATCAGTCATAACCTAGACATTTTGCAGGCCTGGCCTTTGGGCAAAGGGAAAACTGTCCTCAGATATGTACACCCCATCCCCACCCCAAACAACATTATTCCTTTCTGACTGCTATATATAAATACACGTAATATGTACTCTCAGTGCCATATGCATGCACTGCAACCAGCTGATATATAGGAGGAAGAATTCTGAGAAGTGCATGCGAACATTGGCCTCGTTCTTGGGGTGGTGACGACCCCAGCGATGCGATCCTCCGGTCTCGCCGTCGGTGTCTGCGTTGTGTTCGTGGTGCTTCAGATGGGCACGTCCGTACGTACGTCATGGGCCATGCAGGCCACGTACATGGCCCTGCCCCCTCGCCGTCTATTCATGTTCTAATAACTAGTCGACTCCTGAGGCCTCACCTTCTGGACGGGGCGGATCCTCTGCAGATCCCACCCTTCCTTCGATGACGGCCTCAGCTTTAGTTGCTTGCCTCTCTTTGCTGGTTGTCTTCCTTAATTTTCTCTTTATTTCCTTCGTTGGTGGGAGGGATTAACAGGGGAAATTTATTCCTGTTGTATGTCTGTTGGTGCAGTTTTCTTCTTTCTTTCATGGGTACGTCGTATTTGTTCCTTTTGATTTCAGTTGTTCCTTGGAGTTTCAAAAGAGTTGGTCTGTGCCTGTTCATCTAATAGAAGGTGGCAGCAGGGGATCCTTGGATTTCTATGAGCTAATCTGTCTTCCATGAGGTTCCTATATATACATATATATAATTAGATTTCTTTGTAACTTCTTATTCTTTGAATACTAATAATTGTACGTCGAGTTTTAATTTGTTGTGTTTGAGTTATATGAAAAATGAATGAGTCGAGTTCTGCTTTGCTCAAATTCAACCGGTTTAATATATAATTAATTCTAATTCTAACTCTTCGAATTACTAAATAAATTTAGGTCACCTAATACTTTTTTAACTTATTTGAAGTACTAAATGAAAAAAAATGAATGAAATGAAATAGTCATCTCCTAAACTTGTATATTAATTATATTATTAAATAGGATATGGCTGACTTGTAAACGAACCACTAATTATATAATCATGACCACAATATTAAAAAAATATATATAAATTCGTCTCGTCATCACACTTGTTCAGGAAATAGATGAGTCGAGTACTCTTGCGTCTCAAGTTTAACTCAATTATTGATCAAACTTAAGTAAAGTTTTATTTAAGCTTAACCAATTTATTACCCTAAACCCACCGTGCCCTAAACTCTTAAATTAGTAGAGCTTGGCCCAGATCATTATTATTTTGTACGAAATTGTCAACGCCCCAGGACAATAAGAACGGTTGCGCAGTGCCATCATCCACCCACCCCATCATTAATGGGGTATACCCCTTAAAATTTTAAAGAATCATATTCTACAACTCCTATTTCTTCATATTATCGTGCACGGACCTTACTAAACTGTATTTCACGAGGGTTTTACGTCCCGGTTCGGGACGTTCCGACCCGCACGTCTCGACCCGACCCAAACGGTGGGCGGGACGCCCGGGTCGTGAGTCGTGATTAGGACGTTTCATTAATTTAATATTTTATTATATATATATATTATATAAAGAGTCTTTTTTATATTATTTTTTATATATTATATATAAATCATCTTTTTTTATTTTAACATTTTACGAGATAGATCGAGACGGAGCGAGACGGGACCGACCCGACCTGTCCCGGGCCATGATCTTGACAGACAGGTCGGTCGAGACGGCAAACTCTGATTTCATCGTACCTTTGTATGATTAACTTTTTTTCTTGGATGAATTAAGATGAAAAAATAATTGATATACGACGGAACTCAACGGCCATCAAAATAAACTCCGCAGCAGAGACGATGATGTATGACACATGAGGTCATACTGAGTGCAGGGACGATGACCGCTCCATTTGATGCAGAACGGGACCCGAGTATATGAATTTCATCTTTCTTCCCTTTTCCCCTATTTTTTTCTCTATTTTTTTCAACCTTCTCTTCTTTCTTTTTTTTGCTATTTTCCTTCTGCCTTTTTTTCTTTTTTTCCTGATTTTTTCCTGCTACAGTAGCTACACAAGAGAATAACAAACATGCAAGAGAGAGAGAGAGAGAGAGAGAGAGAGAGAATCGATTGGGAGAGAAAGAGAGAGAGGGAGGGAAGAGAGAGAGAGAGAGCACGACGGAAGGGAGAGGGAGAGAATAGATCGGTGGAGGTGGTGATGGGCCAGGGAGAGGACGGATGGCGGCGTCAGGCGGCCAGCAGAACGGAGGGGCGGCTGGGTGAACAGGGCCAAGCCCGAACAGGGCCGTTTGCGGCCGTTCACGGCGGCAGCTGGGGCCAGCCGCGGGCATGTGGCGGACGGCAGCCGGAGCCCAAATAAAGACACTCAACTGATCAATACATATTTTTTAAAAGATTAAGTAATAAAACTCAATATTCTCACATCTCTAGATGATTAAATATGAATTAAATAAATTTTTAAAGAGTCAAATCAAAGATCTCTCGCTATATATCACGAAGGAGGGTTCTATCACTCTAGCTACCCACTTGGGTTGGGGTCCTCCCAGTTGATGAGTCCAAACTCGTCCAGGAACTTTCCATTGTGAAGAAAAACATCAGAAGAAATGGTCAATTATTACATTGTGAAGACACTGGTCAGAGTTCGATCAAGATGATACTGTTTACATCTACTGAAGAGGAGATCGTAGGGTGGAGAGTGCTTACCACCCATACTACCTACAGCCTGAGCCAATCTCTCCGAAAACTCTTTGAGGTGTAGCTAGTTCTCTATCAACAACATATCGTCTCTTCTTATATATATATTTATATATATATATATATGGCGTCATATATATTTATATATATATGTCGTCATATGTATATATATATATATATGTATATATATATATATATGCAGCTTAATTAATTTCTCACCGAAAATGGCTAGAGTGGTTTTGGGAGTAACCATCAGTGCCTGAGTGAGTGGCACAGGTGTCAGGATAGCCACGGAAGAGGACTTTTGAGCATGACCCGTTTAGAATAATAATGAGGCCGGCCCACAACCCTTTCCCCGTTGTTCCTCCACCACACATGAACCCCCTTATCTGTGAGGTACTCCAACATGCCCAGGTGTAGGGGTGTGTGTGTGTGTGTGTGAGAGAGTGAGTGAGAGAGAGAGAGAGAGAGAGAGAGGGAGTGGTTGGGTTGGGGAGATAGAAATGAGGTGAAGATTAAAAGATGTTACATTTAACTTATCTTTGATATGTCGAGTGACAATTTTCTTTACTTTACGATAAGTAATTCACTAATTAATTAATATTAATAGAGCTGAATTTATGAAGGCGAGTTGTACATAAATTAGCTGAAATTGTGATATTTGGGTTGCTTGTAACTATCGATCATTTTTCAAATTAATGTCAACTTTATTATTTGGGTGTGTGTAAGGCTTTCATGAAAGTTAGTTTTAATTGTTTAATTAGACACAAATATCAAGACAGAAAGTAGCAGTTCAAATTTAGTAGCGAGAGGGTAGTTTGCCATGAGAGAGTCTCTTAGATTGGTTTTAGTATAGAGTTAAGTTAAGGGTGGACTAACTCAATCAGATTAAAGTAGTCCGGAGTTAACTCATTTTTAGTTTGATAGGAGGGAAGTTAATCCGAGAGTAAGAAGGTGACCTAACCTATTTTTAATCCAGTGTGATTTGATAAGTAGTAGATTAATCTGATAATGATGATAATTAAAATATGATTTTTTGCATAGAAATCATTGCATAGAGTCGGAGTTTGATCGTACTGTTTACATCTATACGGAAGATCAGATCACAGAGTACGTACTGCATCAACAAATATATGCAAAATTATCCCCATTTTAACCAGGGGTGTGCAAATATTAATGATTTCCATACTTCAAGTCCATATCCCATCTTGCACTGCTCGCCGAAATTAATTACAGACACCACATTTATTTCAGACGAAAACGGAGCCATGTGGTAGCTAGGGCCTTAATTTTACATCACATGGTGCAGGGATTTCGGGCTATGATTCAAGTAATTAAGTTGCAAGGATCATGCACGGCGCCATCACCTAAATCATCACCGTCTCATTCTATTGATCTGGTTGGAGAGTGCGATGAACAGGGACACTGATATGGCCACTATGGACAACAGGATCGCCATGAAAGGAGGTGGTCTGCATAGACGGAGCCATCTGACCGTCCGAGCGCCCAGAGTGCTACAGTAACTCGCGACCTCCGTGTACAGCTGCTCTTTGCGGGGGGCTCCCACGCCCACGGCCGTCGGCCAACACTGAGCTGCGACCTCTATGTGCGGCGGCTCCGTGCGAGGGGGTACCACGTCCACGGGCGTCGGCAGAGCTTGCTTGGCGAGCTCCCTGAAGATGGTATAAACGGCTCCATCGTCGTAGCCCGGCCCGAAGATGATGATGCCGTAGCGGTAGAGAGTGCTGACGTCCTCAACCGACCGCACTAGGCTGCACATGAGCAGCAGGTAGTTGTTCACCTCGTCGCCGGTGCCGTGGTGGAGCCTCTCGAAGGCCATGAGGTTGAGGAACGTGGGCAGGGTGTCGCCGTCCACCTTCAGCACCGGCAGCCTCAGGCGGCGCCTCGGAACAGGGATCGGGAGGAGGAAGTGGAACTCGGTCGCCAGTTTCCCACGGTCGAAATCGATGCCACGGAAGCTTCCCGTCTCGGCGGCTCGGAGTTTCACACCAAAGTGCGAGAGCTGCTGCGCGGAGAAGGGGACTTGCCCACCACCCGAATCTCCGTGCAAGAGCATGCTCTTCTTGTACACATCGAGGAGGTGGATTCCTTCTAGATCTTGAACACCGAACTGTTGTTGTTTCCCCGATTGATCACTAGGGGTACTGCCGAATACGCAAAGAGAGACGTCCGACAGAAGCCGCTGGATGTCTAAGCAAAACCTCCCAAATGGTGAAAGAACAAGCGAGAGGACATCAATCAACGGGCGCACGTAAAAACTCAGCACTAGAAGGAGGAGTCCCGCCGGAGATGGGGTTGGAAGCGCCATTTGTAAAGGCCCAGACTCGAGGAGGAGTTTCCCACTGGCCAAGAACCTGAGAACCATACCCTGTACGTTGCAATATCGTTCCTGCGCCCCCCTCCCCCAGTTTAAAGAAAAGATTTTTATTAACGTCAACATAAACGTAACGAGAAATATATACAGAACACACACATCAATCAAACAAACAAAAGGCAAAGCTCTTACTTTGATCGATAGGAGACGGGCCTCTTCTGATCTCTCCTGCTTGTGAGATCCATCATAATTACCGGATAATATCCTCGCGGCAGCGTTGATTTGATCCAACCGATGGTCGACTTCTGCTTTTAGGGAGAAGGAGGAGGAGATCATAGGGTGGAGGAAGGGTAGTACTCCCGGTGCAGACTGCGCCAATCTCTCCAGAAGCACCAGTGGCAGCTGGTTCTCGATCAGCAACATGTCTCTCCGTATGTGTGGCAACATGTATGGCCCTTTCTTGCCGAAGATTGGGTTGTCCTCGGAGTATCCCTCCGTAGCTGTAGCGTTAGGGGCAAGGTAGTTGTTGGGGTACCCATGGATGAGGAGCTCGAGCATGAAACACCCGTCCAGAACCATGAGGTCCAAGAAGCCCTCCCGGTCGTTCCGCCACTGCTTGTCGAGACCCTCGTACGAGTCCATGAGGTCGTCCACCAGGTCCTCAACGGCGCCCTTGAGCTGGTCCAGATTCTTGTTCGCCCTGCGCAGGAAACGGGAGCGAGCTGTGCGTTTGTGCTTCTCCATCGGTAGGAGATCGGCTGCGCCATGGTGGTAGGGGCCGAAGGAAACAAAGCGAGGGGTGTAGGCCGAGCTGTTCAGGTCCCGGATCCACGAAGGTACCTGGTATATGGACGGCCGCTCGCGTTGCCGAGTTCCAGCTTTCTTTTCACCTGCTCCTGCAGTCGATCTTGCGCCCGCCACCGCCGTCGCTCCGTTTACCGGTGCTCCTCTCACGTCCAGTACTATCTCTCCACCTCCGACTCCGGCCATCGCAAACAGAAGGGGAGAACGTGCCTGCGGCCCTGCGGGTATAAAATGAGCCTATTCACTCCTAAGAGTAGGAGGCAGAGACGGAGTGACGCCAGTCAGAAGAACAACAGAAGACGACATACTCCTGTTAGACACTGGGCCTTGCATCCTGCCCCACATCGTGGGCTCACCCACCTCAGCTGACGCATGGGGACGGCTGGCTCGAGCCTATGGTTCCACCACCTCCCGGCTTCGAGTGCTCAATCTTCGCCTTCAGCTCCAGACTATGAAGAACGGCGATGCCTCTGTCACTGAGTATCTTAAACGTGCAGAGCAAGATTGCGGACAACCTTGCCATTGTCTCCGAACCCATCTCCTCTACTGATCTCATGCTCTCCATCCTGGGTGATCTTGGCCCCGGTTACGAGGCGTTTGTAACTTCCATCGTGACACGCCCAGGCCATGAGAGCTTGTCCTATGATGATATTTACGGCATGCTGCTCAATCACGAGCAACTCATGAGGTTCCACCCGGTATCTGCTGAAGGGATCACACCTTCCGCCAACGTCGTCCACACCACCTCATCTCAGCGTGGTGGCCGCAACAACTCCAACACTCCCAGAGCAATCGCACCACCACCTGCTCCCGTCCGGCTCCTTAACCTGTTCAGAATGACAATGACCCTTATCAACTCTGTGGGTTCACGAGACACGGCGCCGTCAATCGTCGTGTTAGAGAATAATCTCGTATCGAAAATAGGTTAAAAATATAATATAATTATAATTATAACATTCTCTCCGCTCAACATTTTCAAATTTTGAGTTGAATTATCAATCTAATATATTCTAATATGATATCAAAGTCAAGTTTTGGCCCGTGAGGGTCGCTGGTGCCGTTTAGGCATATAATTTGCAAAAGGGTGATTTCTCACGGTCATGGGTAGATAGGAATGGATATTGTTTGTGTTAGCATCTTGACACCGGCTGGACGATCATCAACACACACCACCAGAAGTAACGAGAGAGAAATTTAAAATGAAAAAGAAGTATATTTTTTGTGGCTCCGGGACACCCGATACCTTTTGATTAGGGCTGTCAATAGGTCAGGCCGGCCCGACAGGCCTACGGGAATGGCCCGATTTCGGGCTGGGTCGTAAGACCTTTTTCGACCCGTGGACTCTTAGTCGGGCCTAAAAGCTTGACCCGACTAGGTCCACGGGTCGGACTCGGGCTTTAAGTTCGGCCTGCAGGCCGGCCCGTCCCGTTCTCTTCTTTTTCCTTCTTTCAAAATTTAAAAATTACTTAGTTAAAATTATATTATTTTACTTAATTTAAAATTTTAAAACTCAATTTTCATACAAATTATGTAATTAATATCAAAATTTTAGTTAATTTAGTGAGATTATAAATTTTATATTATTAAATATATTGCTTTTATTTATTTTTATATTTTATTTAAGTTGTCGGGCCGGACCGGGTCGAGTTGAGCTTTAGTCGGGCATTATAATTTTTTAATAGTATCGAGCCCGGCTCGACAAAGCTCGGGCCCGGGCCGGGTTCGGATCTTAATATTGATAAGTCGGGCCCGAGCCGGGCCTACCTAAGTCCGGCCCGGGCCCGGCCCATTGACAGCCCTACTTTTGATATCTATGCCACCCTTAAGATTACAGTCGTGTTTATATAATACTCCTATCAATCTCCTAAACCTATTAGGACTATCTCCAAATCTTATCCAAGAGTCCCAACCACACTTAACTTGTAGTGTCCTAGATATATAGAGTGTACCGGTCTAGAGTCCAACTCTGGCTATGATTACATGCGGATCGATGTACCCTAATAGATTTTCACCTTAGTTTGAATCTGTAAGTCACCTGAAGATCAACCCAATGTTGAATCCACAACCTGTCCATCAACCCAAACATCCTATACTTAGATGCCCGCACCCCAGACAGGTGCCTCTTATAGCTCAGCTCCAATGCAGACCTTGATATGGCCCCACCTCTCTCAATCGACATGAGAGATCACGACCACCGTCAACATCCGAAGTCAAAGTGACCCACTTCCTCCATGCTTCACCATCATCAAATCGATTCTTCCGCTGATCTGTACTACTTGTCTGGGACACACTTGCTCGAGCCACGCCTGTGTTGATCCTCCCTACGAGCCGCAGTATAACTTGTGCTTCGACTCTGCATACTTTGATAGCTCCATCTTAAGAGTGCATCGATAACCTCTTGAATCTAACACTCCCAACGAGAGATCAAGTTATTCTTCAGATTCGACACATATTGGACCTCCATAAGTGTATGCAGCACTCCATCAAACATGCGAACCCACATCGATCTCACTTTGACAACTGTGCACTCCATACTGTTTACCAATTGGACCGAGCTACCATCACATGCCTGATATGCGCTAAATTGCTCCCTATTTGAACACACATGAACCGAGCAACCAGAATCTAAAATCCAACATGAATCTCCCTCACATGTAGATGTCGGACAGAAGATCATATCTCCCTCAATGTCTTCGACAACTTCCCCGACATGTGGTGTCTCTTCCATGACAGGTGGTGTCTCTTCCATCTCCTTCAATTTCCACAGCTTTGCCTCCTCCTTTTACACCGGACAATCTCTCTTTATATGGTCTTCTTGGTCGTAATAGTAACTTGTTTGAGGAGCCCGTGATTTGGAAAACTGACGTCACTCACGTTGTCGTCATCTATCCCGTCGTCGGGAGTAAATTGTTCTCCACCCCCCATCCAAAGAGTGTTTTCTTTTTTTAAAAAAAAATAGAGGCCAGCGAGGCGCAAGGATAAAGTCAAATTGTGGTACTAATATATATATATATATAAATCCGTGTGGACTTTTTAATAAAAGTCCTTTAACTTAAAGCCCGGTCGAGTGCATACAATTATGTGCAAGCTGTCGTCATGGTTTGGAAAAGTGCCCGTTGGCCACGTGCATGGGGCCGAATTTGATCATTTGATTTTATTAGTCGCTATATGCTTTACAGACTCAATAATTCATGTGGACCATGTAGGCCCATTTCTTTCGTAAAAATTATCTCCCTATATATATATATATATATATATATCTCGACTCAGCATCTACGAATTGTTTCTCATCCGACAAGAGAAGCACAGTCCCTTACACGATTTGTTGACTCGATTTGACTCATACGTGTTGTGTTATATCATATTTGAAATTTTTTGATACATTATGGATCGTCTCAAGATCGGTTGAGACAAATCGAGTCACAGTGAGAGAAAGAAGAGATAATATAAGTTGAGTCGAGTCGAATTAATTGTAATTCGGACGTATTATATTAGATCAGAGAAGATTCGATCCGATATGAATCATCGAGTCGACGAATCCTAATCTACGTTACAAATATTTATTTTTGTACCGAGTACATAACTCGTTAGATACCGACCCCTCTTGACAGGGAGGCCGCAGATTTCAGTCTCGCGGACTCTCGCGTCCTTAGTAGGTGCTCCATTTCTATCCCCCAACCCCTATATATGTTCTTGACATGGGTGCTTAATTACAACCAATTACGCCTTCTTTATTTAAGACTAACCCCAACTCGATAACTGATGCATGCATGATCTCCTCGAGACTCAATTCAACACGATTTTCATTCCAGTGTCGTCATTCCAAATTCTGCTCCAGATTTTACTCATAGGCCGACTTAGAGTCGACTTAAGTACTATTTATTTATTTAGCATGAATCATTTCAACCGAGTTCCCCTTTAGATCGATGTCCCACAAAGTCCCACGGCGCCTTAGGGAGAGTCGAGCTGAGATTTTTCATTTTTTTTATTTTTAATTAAGTAAATTTACAGTGAAGAGATTAAAGGACAGAATAATATGACAATGCTTCATAAAACGTATCGCAACATCTTCAAAGAGACGTTTACACGTCCACCTCCCCGATGCGCAGATGAACCAGCGGAGTCATCGGCCAGATCCGAGGCCCACTATGGGAGAGGGGATCCGGACACCTGAAGTACCTGTCACCCCCATCTTGAGAGCCGCAGATCTTGAACCCGAGGTCTCCACCGAGTCGTCAGGGGATGCTGTACGGCCGGATCTAAGGAAAACATACACCGTGACACCACGCATGCTTACAATTACTGGGGTCCACCAATGCCGACACCGTGGCACCTGACCTGAAAACTCGTTGTCAAGCTAACACGTGCGCAGCGGTGCGACCAGAACCCTCCCGAAGCAATTCCATCCGTATGTGTATGTATGGATGGACGGACTCGCACAGTGTTCTCATTTCTAGTCGATTTGACTCCGTCAACTGTGGCGGCGAGTGACGCCAGCTGGTCCTATCACGAGGGAATCAAATGCGCAAGTTGTAGGAAATGTACGTAGAGCATCAGGACAAGGCTATGGCATAAGAACAATATAATTACTCATGATCACTCGAATATAAAGTTATAAACTATATAACATATATAAATTAATGACGCTTAATTAATCTCATCCTCTTGCTTTGCCAGTTTTGTCGCGGGCACACCCTCACATGTCGCGTAAGTTTAATATTATGTAGGCTAAATTAATAACGTTTAGGAACAGGGTGGGTCTATCGACCCAAAAGATACGAGAACTAAATCATGACAAAATTGGTATATATATATATATATATATATATATATATATAGAGAGAGAGAGAGAGAGAGAGAGAGAGAGAGATAAAAAGAAAATATTTGATGCATATTTGATTTGCCTTATATATATATATATATATATATAGAGAGAGAGAGAGAGAGAGAGAGAGAGAGATAAAAAGAAAATATTTGATGCATATTTGATTTGCCAAAGTGCTAAGATGCACACCTATGCATATGATGAATTTCGAACTTAGATGATCTCGTGATCGCTCAATTGTCCGCGTCACTCCACTAGATTTTCTGTTATCAAATAAAATAAATGCACGTTTGATTGGAATTTTTACGTATTCACTCCCATAAAATTTGATTCTGTCAAATATACTCTTCATCAGAGTATATTATTATGAATATCTTTCATTTAAATAAAAATATTACGGTTATACATCCTTAATCTATTATTGTTGACGGAAGAGAATATTCTGTAAAATATGTATTATTATATCTAAGATATATTTGACAAAATCGAATTTGACAGACATATATATATATATAAATCTTATCTTTTAAATCACAATTAACTCCGATTAAACGTACGGGAGTTACGACAAGAACATAATCATGACATTATCTTATTTTGAAGATATTTATGACAACCCTTTCCCCGTTGTTCCTCCACGGGGGGAGGGGGAGTGGTTGGGGTACTCCACCATGTCCAGGTGTGTGTGTGTGCGCGCGCGCGTGTGTGTATGTGAGAGAGAGAGAGAGGGGGGGGGGAGCTATTGGGTTGGGGAGATTGTGTGTGTGTGTGTGTGTTGGGGAGATAGAAACGAGGTGAAGATTAAAAGATGTTACATTTAACTTCTTTGATATGTCGAGTGACAATTTTCTTTACTTTACGATAAGTAATTCACTAATTAATATTAATCGAGCTGAATTTATGAAGGTGAGTTATACATAAATTAGCTGAAATTGTGATATGTGGGTTGCTTGTAACTAACCATCATTTTTTCAAATTAATGTCAACTTTATTATCTGGGTGTGTGTAATTGGCTTTCATGGAAGTTAATTTTGATTGTTTAATTAGACACAAATATCAAGACAGAAGTAATGGTTCAAATTTTGTTGCGAGAGGGTTGTTTGCCATGGGAGCGTCTCTTAGCCCCGTTTTATTTGAAATTTATCTCAAGATTATTTCTATTTTAGCTTAAACTTAAGGCATTTTATTTTGACGGGAGTAGATTTAGATAATCTACTTAAAAGTGATTAATCTGACTTAAGTCGGATTAATCTATTCTACCTTCACAGGTGAGATAATTTAATCAAAGATCGTATAAAAATCAAAAAAATAAAAATAGATAAAATAAATCTACTTATATTTAATAAGATTATCTTTAATCCCAAACCAAAGTGAGGCTTATAGGGTGTTTGGGAGTAAATTTTTTAAGACTATTTCTTCTTTAAAAAATATTTTATTGTAATTTTTATCATAATTTTTGAATTTATAAAATTTAACTTTTGACATATTTGATAAAATCTAAATAATATTTAAGAGAATATATAATTTTATCGTTAGGAGGTGGTTGAAGAGAGAGAGAGATAGAAGGTAATAGTGTGTGTGTGTGAGAAATAGAGGTGGTTACGAGAGGGAGAGAAATACGGATGACATATGTGGGTGAGAGATAAAGAGGTGGTTAAGTGAGGGATATTAAAAAAATATAACCAAACACACCATTAATGTGTAGTCCACGAGATTTGGGAACGTGGGCAGGGTGTCCTTTGTAGTCTCCGTCAGAGTCGGTCAGACTACATACGTCCGTACAGTATTCTGTCAAAGAAGTACTGCTGCTCTAGGGAAGTGTCCAAACTCTGTGCAGGAGTCTTCCATGCACTCTAGCCAGAAAACTTGATCCAGAACCATCTCGATCGTGGCTGTCCCTACATATACAACATATTAAGAAAAACATCAAAGAAATGATCGATCGATTACATCGTGAAGACACTGACATGGCTCAGTTGGTGTCTTCGATCTTCTCAAAAATAGAGAGGTTTAAGGATTGGGAGATGATTGAGAACATAAAAATACTCCCAAAACATACACAATTAAACAGGATGCAAACCCTCTGCATGCTTATTAATTTGCTGATAATTAATTAATAGTCCTCCTCTCTCTGGCCCCTTACATATGTAGATCATAGTGATAGAGAGTCGGAGTTTGATCAAAAGAACAGTATATATACTGTTTGCATCTATACGGAAGATCAGATCATAGAGTACTGCATCAGCAAATATATGAAAAAAATATACCCATTTTAACAAGGGGTGTGCAAATATTAATGCTTTCCATACTTCCGAGTCCATATCTCATCTTGCACTGCTCACTGAAATTACAGACACAACATAATATTTCAGACGAAAATGGAGCTATGTGGGTAGGGTCTTAATTTTACATCACATGGTGCAGGGATTTCGGGCTATGATTCAAGTAATTAAGTTGCACGGATCATGCACGGCGCCATCACCCAAATCATCACCGTCTCATTCTAAAGATATGGTTGGAGAGTGCGGTGAACAGGGACACCGATATAGCCACTAAGGACAACAGGATCGCCATGAAAGGGGGCGGTCTGCATAGACGGAGCCATCTGACCGTCCGAGCGCCCCGAGTGCTACAGTAACTCGCGACCTCCGTGTACAGCTGCTCTTTGCGGGGGGCTGCCATGCCCACGGCCGTCGGCCAACAGTGAGCTGCGTCCTCTATGCGCGGCGGCTCCGTGAGGGGGTGTACCACGTCCACGGGCGTCGGCAGAGCTTGCTCGGCGAGCTCCCTGAAGATGGTATAAACGGCTCCATCGTCGTAGCCCGGCCCGAAGATGATGATGCCGTAGCGGTAGAGAGTGTTGACGTCCTCAACCGACCGCACTAGGCTGCACATGAGCAGCAGGTAGTTGTTCACCTCGTCGCCGGTGCCGTGGTGGAGCCTCTCGAAGGCCACGAGGTTGAGGAACGTGGGCAGGGTGTCGCCGTCCACCTTCAGCACCGGCAGCCTCAGGCGGCGCCTCGGAACAGGGATCGGGAGGAGGAAGTGGAACTCGGTCGCCAGTTTCCCACGGTCGAAATCGATGCCACGGAAGCTTCCCGTCTCAGCGGCTCGGAGTTTCACACCGAAGTGCGAGAGCTGCTGCGCGGAGAAGGGGACTTGCCCACCACCCGAATCTCCGTGCAAGAGCATGCTCTTCTTGTACACATCGAGGAGGTGGGTTCCTTCTAGATCTGGCACACCGACCTGTTGTTGTTTCCCCGATTGATCACCATGAGTACCACCGAATACGCAAAGAGAGACGTCCGACAGAAGCCGCTGGATGTCTAAGCAAAACCTCCCAAATGGTGAAAGAACAAGCGAGAGGACATAAATCAACGGGCGCACGTAAAAGCTCAGCACTAGAAGGAGGAGTCCCGCCGGAGATGGGGTTGGAAGCGCCATTTGTAAAGGCCCAGACTCGAGGAGGAGTTTCCCACTGGCCAAGAACCTGAGAACCATACTCTGTACGTTGCAATATCGTTCCTGCCCCCCCAGTTTAAAGAAAAGATTTTTATTAACGTCAACATAAACGTAACGAGAAATATATACAGAACACACACATCAATCAAACAAACAAGAGGCAAAGCTCTTACTTTGATCGACAGGAAACGGGCCTCTTCTGATCTCTCCTGCTTGTGAGATCGATCATAATTACCGGATAATATCCTTGCGGCAGCGTTGATTGGATCCAAGCCATGGTCGACTTCTGCTTTTAGGGAGGAGGAGGAGGAGATCATAGGGTGGAGGAAGGGTAGTACTCCCAGTGTAGACTGCGCCAATCTCTCTAGAAGCACCAGTGGCAGCTGGTTCTCGATCAGCAACATGTCTCTCCGTATGTGTGGCAACATGTATGGTCCTTTCTTGCCGAAAATTGGGTTGTCCTCGGAGTATCCCTGCGTAGCTGTTGCGTTAGGGGCAAGGTAGTTGTTGGGGTACCCATGGATGAGGAGCTCGAGCATGAAACACCCGTCCAGAACCATGAGGTCCAAGAAGCCCTCCCGGTCGTTCCGCCACTGCTTATCGAGTCCCTCGTACGAGTCCATGAGGTCGTCCACCAGGTCCTCGACGGCGCCCTTGAGCTGGTCCAGATTATTGTTCGCCCTGCGCAGGAAACGGGAGCGAGCTGTGCGTTTGTGCTTCTCCATCGGTTGGAGATCGGCTGCGCCATGGTGGTAGGGGCCGAAGGAAACAAAGCGAGGGGTGTAGGCCGAGCTGTTCAGGTCCCGGATCCACGCAGGTACCTGGTATATCGACGGGCGCTCGGGTTGCCGAGTTCCAGCTTTCTTTTCACCTGTTGCTCCGTTTACCGGTGCTCCTCTCACGTCCAGTACTATCTCTCCACCTCCGACTCCGGCCATCGCAAGCAGAAGGGAAGATCGTGCTTGCGGCCCTGCGGGTATCCAATGATCTTTTTCACTCTTTTTAAGTGTAGGAGGCAGAGACGGAGTGACGCCAGTCAGAAGAAGAACAGAAGACGACACACTCCTGTTAGATCACACACAGCAGTCCAAGAGTGCCTCTGTATACGTGTAAATAATTGGTGAAGGGCGATTGCTCACGGTCATGGGTAGATAGAAATGGATATTTGTTTGTGTCAGGATCTGGACACCGGCCGGACGAACATCAACACGCCACCCGAAGTAACACGACAGAAATTTAAATGAACCGTCCTTTTCCGCTACGAAAAAGAACTACACTTTTGGTAGCTCCGGGACACCCGATACCTTATGATATCTATGCCACCCTTAGGATTATAGTCGTATTTGTATAATACTCCTAGCAATCTCCTAAACCTATCCGGATTATCTCCAAATCTTATCCAGAGTCCCAACCAGAGTTAACTCAGTGTCCTAGATAGACTGTACCACTCTAGAGTCTAACTCTGGCTCTAATTACATGCGTATCAATGCACAATAATATCCGCCCCAAGAGTATCCTCATTTTAGCTCAAGTTTAAGTCATTTTACTTTGGCATGAGCAGATTTAGATAACATGTTTAAAAGTAACTTAATCTGATTTAAGTCAGATTAACTTATCTCACCTCCAAAGGTGAGACAATTTAATCCAGTGCCATGCCAAAGAAAAAAAACATAAAAGTGGATAAAGTAAATCCACTTAAATTTAATCGGGTTATCTTTAATCCCAAAACAAAGTGAGGGTGAGATTTTCACCTTGGTTTGAATCCGTAAGTCATATGAAGATCAACCTAGTGTCGAATCCATAACCTGTCTATCAATCCCAACATCCTATATATACTTAGATGCCTGCATTCCAGACAGGTGTCTCTAACATCTCAGCTCCAATGCACACCTTGATATAGCCCCACCTCTTTCAATCGACATGAGAAATCACGACCACCGTCAACATCTGAAGTCAAAGTGACCCACTCCGTCCATGCTCCACCATCAGCAAACCGATTCCTCCGTTGATCCGTACTATTTGTCTGGGACACACTTGCTCGAGCCACGCTTGCGTCGATCCTCCCTACGAGCTGCAGTATAACTTGTGCTTCTCTGTATACTTTGAGAGCTCCACCTTAAGAGTGCATCGATAACCTCTTGAATCCAACACTCCCAACCAGAGATCAAGTTAGTCTTCAGATTCGGCACATATGGGACCCCCATATATAAGTGTATGTAGCACTCCATCAAATATGTGAACTCACACCAATCTCACTCCGACAACTGTGCACTCCATATCGTTTACCAACTGGACCAAGCTACCATCACCTGCCTGATATGCGCTAAACTGTTCCATGTTTTAACACGCATGAGCCGAGCAACCAGAATCTAAAATCCAACCTCACATGTAGATGTCGGGCAGAAGATCATATCTCCCTCATTGTCTTCAACAACTTCCCCGACAGGTGATGTTTCTTCCTTCTCCTTCTCTTTCTGCAGCTTTGCATCTTCCTTTCGCACCAGACAATCTCTCTTTATATGACCTTCTTGATCGCAATAGTAACTTGATCGAGGAGCCCATGATTTGAAATGAACCCTGCTCTTTTTAGACCCATGCCTCTCATCCGATGTCCCTTGACTTCCACCTGCAACTAAAAGATAACCACCCGATGATCGATCGTCACCGCTCTTTCATCGTGACTCGTTCATGAGTAGCGAAGTGACTGCATCATCAAATTTGAGAGTATCTTTTTCAAACAGTAGTGCAGTCATAATATGATCATATATATGGTGCATGCAATAATGCTAACAAGAGAAGTGTCTTATCCTCTTCATTAATCTTCACATTCAGGACAAGCACCTCTATTAAAATATTGTTGTATTTATCTAGATGAGTCTCCAATCATGATCCCTCCTCCGTCTTCAAGCCATAATTTTTTTTGAGAAACAACTTGTTTGTCAGTGACTTAGACTTATACCTGTTTTCCAATTTTTTTAAGGCTGCCGTAAAATCATCCAAGTCGTTCACCTCCCGGAGTGTGTTATCTGCCAAGAATAGTTTGTATCATACTATTTGTCAAGTCTCACATCTATTGCCATACCTCAGCTGATATCTTCTTTGATTTCTTAGTCTTGTTATTGAGAGCTTTCATCAGTCCTTCTTGCGTCGAGATATTTGTAACCAGACTCACTAGGTTATTGGATCCAAAATCAGAACTAAACATGACCTAATAACCCCATATCCAAATTGGATCAAAAATAAGAGTCCTTTCTTTCTTCTACTTTCTCTCTCCTCATCCTTTTTCTTCTTCACGATGGGCAAGGGGAAAGAGAAATCCTAGCCTCCAAGGACCCAGCCACACCAGCCTGTCGATAGTTCCATCCATCGTTGGCCGATTCTATGGCCACCACCGCCGATGCTATCGTCGATCCCGGACGCCACTGCCCTATAGATAGTTGTTGCCCACAACCTTCACCACCTGTGCCCAACCGCCACTGCACCTTCTAGCACCGTGGAACATGATGTGACTCCTCCCTGGTTGCCTCTCCGACGCCGTCGACCTCCCTACCAGAGATGATACGACCCCGCGTCCGCCGGCCCCTACAGTCCCTAGTCGGCTCAGCCATTGGCCGACAGGCACGCAGATGGCGATTGCCTCTCTGGACTCCTGCCGCTGTAGCTTCCCCGGCTCCCTTTTAACTATTTTATTTTTTTATTTTAAGTAGAATAAAAAAACTAATTATCAAATTTGGTTATATTTAATCCCACAATAACCTTATCGGAACTTACCCCCAACTGACTTACCCTAATCATAAGTTATCAAAAGGGCACTTAAATATGATAATTTTTTATGAGTTTTTTACATGAAAATCATTGTTAGAGGTTAATTTATAAAAAAATCATTCCAAGAAATACATTGACAAATATATCATTGTGTAAATCTAAATTATGTAAAAATATCTTATTTATTTATATGCATATCATTTCTTTTTACCAACAACTCGTAAAAAAATCATGTTTAAATGTCATTTATATGCTATTTGAATTGATCCAGTGACAGGTATACTACTATATTTTTAAGAATAATTTTTTTATAAATTCATCTCTAATAATGATTTTTACGTTAAAAATCTTTTTTTATTCGTTTTAACTCTTTTTTTCCGTCGCCCAAGCATCCGATATTGAGCGGTCAAAATATGCGGGTGAAGTTACGTTGAACTGTACAAACGTGTAAATAGCGTTTGAGCTGACAAAAGATTTAAAAAAATAAAAAGCTACACCCCATGCCACACACGTCCCCGGAAGAAACGGGGACTTGAGAGAGAGAGAGTTCCAATAATGGATGCGCGTTTCGCTTTCATGGCCTGGGCACCAACAAACATGCATCTTTAATGACGTTAGCACACGTCAATGAAGATGGTGTACGTTTCGATCTGTTTTCTTTGCTTATTAATTTCTTTTTTTTTCTTTCGTCTGTTTCGAACCTAGTGAAGGCCTGGTGTTAAATCTGATGTTGGAGAACTGACGTCACTCGCGTCGTCGTCATCTGGAAGTTAAAAGACTTTTATTAAACGGTCCACACAGATTTATATATATATATATATATATATATATATTAATAACATAATTTAACTTTATTCTTGCGCCTCGCTGGCCTCTATTTATTATTATTTTTTTTTCAAGAAAACGCTCTCGAAATGGTCTTGGATGGGGGTGGAGAACGATGTACTCCCCGATGGATTAAAGCCCGATCGAGTGCATAAAATTATGTGCAAGCTGTCGTCATGGTTTGGAAAAAAGTTGCTCGTTGGCCACGTGCATGGGGCCGAATTAGGTCATTTGATTAATTAGTCGCTATATGCTTTACAGACTCAATAATTCATGTCGACCAAGTAGGCCCATTTCTTTCGTAAAAATTATCTCCCTATAAAATATATATATATATATCTCTATATATATAAATATTCACATGATGTCGGTTCTATGATAATTTATCATGGTGTCAACATATGGGCCCTTAAACACATGGAGCCGACATATAAAGAGATCATCTCTCATGGATTTAAAGACCCAGATGTCGACCCCATGATAAATTATCATGGGACCAATCCCATGTGAATATTTTTCATATATATATATATATATATATATCGACTCATTATCTACGAATTGTTTCTAATCCGACAAGAGAAGTACAGTCTACGACATGATTTATCGACTCGATTCGATTTGGGCGTGTCGTACCGTATCTGAAAAAATTCGATACGTTACGGATCACCTTAAGATTGACCAAGGCAGACCGAGTCATAGTGAGAGAAAGAGAGGAGACGATACAGGTTAAGTCAGGCCAAATTAATTGTAACTCAGACGTATCATATCGGATCAGAGAAGATATGATCCGATACAAATCATCGATTCGACGAGCCCTAATCTACATTACAAATATTTATTTTTGTACCGAGTACATAACTCGTTGGACACCGACCTCTCTTGATGGGGAGGTCACGAATTTCAATCTGGTGGACTCTCGCGTCCTTGGTAGGTGCTCGATTTCTATCCCCCAACCCTATATATGTTCTTGACATGGGTGCTTAATTACAACCAACGCCTTCTTTATTTAAGACTAACCCCAACTCGATAACTGATGCATGCATGATCTCCTAGAGACTAAATTCAACACGATTTTCATTCCAGTGTCATTATTCCAAATTTCTGCTCCAGATTCTACTCATAGGTCGACTTTGAGCCGACTTAATTATTATTTATTTGTTTAACATGAATCATATCAATCGAGTTCCGCTTTAGATCGATGTCTTTATTTTTTAACTTTTGATTAATTAAGTAAGTTTACAGTGAAGAGTTTGGAAGACAGAATAACACAGTGATGCTTCATAAAACGTATCGCAACATCTCCAAATAGACGCTTACACGTGCACCTCCCTGATGCGCATATGGACAGAGCAAAGTTGGGTTCTCAATGAGTTAGACTCGGGTTGAGTTTAAGTTGACTTGATTTAGATTCGACTTATCAATATTAAAATTTAAGTTCGATCTGGCCCGAACTATGTCGGGTCGGGTCGGGTCAGGTCCGACATTATTAAAAAATTATAAAACTCTATTAAAATCCGTCCTGATCCGACAATTCAAATAAAAATAAAAATTAATATATTAAATAACATAAAATTTATAATCTCATTAAATTAATTAAAAAATTAATATTATTTACATAATTTATGTGAAAATAATATTTTAAATTTTTTATTTAATTAAAATAACATAATTTTAACTAAATAATTTTTAAAATTTAAAAGAAAAAAAAAGAGAACGGTTCGAGTCGATCCGTGGACCAAACTTAAAACTCTAGTATGATCCGTGAATCTAATTAAGTCAGACTTTTTAGAACTGACTAAGAATCTCCGAATCGAAAACAATCTTACGATCGAGACTGTCGGGACCATTGACAACCCAAGAGCAGAGTCATCAACCCGATCCAAGGCCCACCATGGGAGAGGGGATCCGGACACCTGAGATAGCTGTCACCCCCATCTTGAGAGCCGCAGATCTTGAACCCGAGGTCTACTCCTTTCCAAGGAGTCTTCACGACCGGCCGCCAGGGGATGCTGTACGGCCGTATTTAGGGAAAATATACACCGCGACACTACGCATGCTTACAATTGCTGGGGTCCACCAAGTCCACCAATTCCGACAACATGGCACCTACAAAGAGAGACTGAGCTCAAAACTTGCAGTCAAGCTCACACGTACGTGGCAGTGCGAGCAGTATCCTCCCGAAGCAATTCTCTGTGTACGTATGAATGGATGGACTGACACAGTGTGGTCATATCTAGTCGATTTGGGTCGGTCAACCGTGGCGGCAAGTGACGCCAGCTGGTCGTATCGCGGGGAAACCACGTGCGCAAAGTTGTAGGAAATGTACGTAGAACAACAGGACAAGACTATGATATAAGAACAATATAATTACTCATGATCACTCGATACTAAACTATATAACGTATATAAATTAATGACGCTTAATTAATCTCGTCCTCTTGCTTTGCCAGTTTTGCCGCGAGCACACCCTCACACTTCGCGTGAGTGTAGTATCTCTAGGCTAAATGAATAACGTTTAGGAACAAGGTGGGTCTATCGACCCAAAGTTAAGATACGAGAATTAAATCATGGCAAAATTGGTATACATGTGGATGAAAATAAAATATTTGATGCATATTTGATTTGTTAAAGTATTAAGATGCACACTGATAATTAATTCGGTGGATAGATATGTGATTATAGGTAAGACACGAGTCTTCTTCTTTGAGAGTCTTTCTATTAATAAAAATGATAAAAAATTTAATCGTCTTCGGACATAACGGAGATAATATCTCGAAAGAGACATCGAAATTTTTATGTCTTCATTGACGCCGTCTGAGAAAAATTTCGATCCAATAAACACAAAATCTATCTTTGAGAGAGAGGAGAGACTGGTGTGAAAACTTAAGAAGGAGACTCACATGATCTTATATCGAAAATTACAAAGATGGACATGTGATTATAACTAAGACTCGGAGGATAATATCTCAACGTCGTGAGGACAAATCAAATAATCTCTCCCAAGATGAGGAGATGATATTTTCCCTTCCCCATCCACTCTCTCTGTCACTTGTCTCATCCCGCTAAACAAGCTATGAGATCCTTTAATTATATACTTTTGGTCCTTGTTGATATCTTAGAGCCTGTTTGATAATCGCTTAGGTTATCTCACCCTATGAGAGAGAGTGGTGGGTCTCACCCGCTCTCCTCACATCCAACCCCCTCTGACCGAGGTTGGGTGGCTTACTCGGCGGTGGGGTGCGAGTAAGTCACCCCACCCCATTTTCAAAGTCCCCCTCGAGCATTCAGATTATGTGACCAACTTACAGATCACGTAGCCGATGTAGTCTCGTCCACGGTTCCACACTGTTGGGTCTAAGATTATCTAGTCTGGTTGGTTCTTTAGCCCAAATCAAACCCACTTAGCAAAAACCCTGTTCCTACCTCTACATGAGATAAGTAGGCAAGCTAGTCCCCATCATTGACGGAGTGGACGACCTCTCTTTTGGGTTCAATACCTGATTCTCGCCTTCAATATCTAGTTATTTCTCTCCACTTTTTTTTTAAAAAATTACCTATCAGAAAAAAAATAGAAAAATTATTTTTATAGTCTTTAAATCTTTTAAAATTATTTTATATCCTTATTTTTATTATATTTATCATGATATCTCTAATTCTTTTTTTAAAATAACCAAAGTTATGAGTTACTGATCTCTGCAACATTCTTTGACAACAGCACATAGACCTTCGTCTCATACATATAACATGACGTGCTAACATACAACACGTAGACCTTCGCTCTCATCTCTCACCCACTCGGCTGTTTTCCCTTTCGTCTCTCTTTCCCTCCCTTGCTCTATCTACCGTGACCTTTCTCCTCCTTTCTCGAAGCCCCTGTGTGGTGCCATGCTTGAAGGGGGAAGTGGGATGGTTGGTGGATTCCGCTCGCTCTCATCATATCTCCTGCATTTGTTTCAGAAAATTGTAAATATGTTTTATGTATATATGTTCAGCTACTTTGAGTTAGAATTATTTTGCACGAAAGAACAAAGTATAGACACTGGTTTATGTTTCTTATTTTGGGGCCTGAAGCCTGAGCTGAAGTCTAATTAATCTTGGGCTTGGGTTGAACCTGAACTTATAGTTTATTGGAAAATGGGCTTGGGCAGGGCTTGGACTTCATTGTTTTTCTTGTGGAGTTTGGGCTTGGTGGGTTTAGGACCTAAACCTGGATTATTGACACCCCTAAAATTAATGACTAAGCTTGATGGGTTATTGTGTATAATTAATATGTTTTTACTGTAATGGACAGATTTTGTATAGATTTTGCACATTAATGCTATGAAACAAATTTTTATCATGTTATTCTACTTCTTTCAATTTGAAATTTCTAACATGATAAGTTTACTTCATCCTTTGCTATCATGGAAGTTAATTTGAAGCTCCATTAGAAACCAGTCCCATAAAGAAGGGAAAGAAAAAAAGTGTTCCCCTCGAGGCAGGGTACCCCGACCAAGTGCATGCAATTACACAAGCATATTTTGGTGAGTACGCGTACAATTAAATTCCTGTCGAGGGTATTATGTAATTTAAATGTTGAAGACGCCCAACCGACGAAGACGTCGACTTCATCGAAGACCGGCCCGGCCGGCTGTCCTCTGTCGGCGGTGCACCGGCTGCCCGACGGGGAGACAGTGGACTGCCTGTTCCCATATGCAGCCGGCGGTGCACGGTGGCGGGAGACGGTGGACCGCTGCTCACCGTGAAGGCGACCGCGCTCAACTGCATGCGGCGGGGTGGCGGTGGGCCTCTGCCTCCATCACATGGACGGTCGGCGCCGACGGCCAATCGCCGGCCTTTTCCTTCAAAGACGTGGGCTTCCATAGGGCGCAAGCACCTCGACACGGAAGCCCATGGCGCCGCCTTGGACGTAGCGACGGTGGCATTCCCGCCGCTGGACAATTCTCCACCCCGATGCTGGCCGCAATGAGGCGGCTCTGTTGACGAGGAGGATCGCGCTCAACGGGTCAAGGAGGCCGCTCGCCAGCGCCAGCCGGCTGGAGGGGTCCCTGCGGCAGGGTGTGAGGATGGTCATGTGGGGGTTTCCCCTTCCACGACGCGGACTTCGGGTGGGTGTGGCTGGCCTGGGCGGCGCGCGCCGGGAACGACGTGTTAGTAGACAACGAAGTGGATACAGATGGATAGCGTGATATTAATTCATACACGATTAATAATATTAATCAAATTATTTGACATTTGATTCAAATTATTTATAAAATATTTTATTTAAATAATTATCAGATCAAATTAATTTGTATTCAATTCAAATATTAAACGAATAATAGTTAGAATTAGAGGTGAGTCACGTCAGTCGAGCACGAGTATAGTGAGTTATTTTCTTAAAAAATATTAGATGTTATTTTTATTTTTAAAATATTATTAAAATATTAAATTTTGTCGTAAAAAATATGAGAGGATTTATCAAATGGGTGTAATTGAGTTTTAATTTTTAAATTTTAATTATTTGGAAAGAAAAAAAATAAAAAAGAGTAACCAAATAATATAGAATATGTGTATCCTTAAATATTCATGTCAGAGTTCATATTAGGTCGAATAATATCCCACACGAATATCTTAATAGCTGAATTCGAATCAGATTATCTTACATTCGATTTAATTATCTATCAGATAATTTATTCAGATAATTATATAATCAAACGAATATAGATTCAAATTTGATTTAAATTTTAAACGAATAATTGTCAGACCTACCTATTAGTAATAGATGACATATCGATGATGAGAAGGAGGGAGAGAGAGTGGCGGCCACACAGAAATAGGGGGATAAATATAGATATGGTGTTTTGCAGGTGTAATGATGCAAAAATATCTAGAGTTCAACTCTTTGCATCCGTAAAATCTAAGATTTATAGTTATCGTTATATATATCATTACTATATTTTTAAAATTTTTAAAAAATTATATTTTTTTAAATATTCTATTATTATTTAAATAATTTACGACCACTCTATAATTTGTCTGACTCAGGACTCGAAACCCTCTAGATACAAGATACAATCCGAGTCTACTACGTCACGACTACTCGGACAAAATCGACCACATGCACTACTATAGTTTATAGAGTTGCACATTACATGTATAATGAAAGGTGATGACGATAGGATTAACGTAAGAAAGTATATATATTATGAGAATAAGACCAGCATCACCCTTGTTTTGAGGAGTTTTTTTTACATATTTATATTGTTGTAATCTTCAATGTTTACATTATATACTTGGTTCACATGAATTATTACAAATACTTACGAATGATCTAAGTAGTTATAGTTATACCCTTGTGATCATAACCTAAGTGTCGTTTAAAATGTTAAAATTATAAATCTACCCTTAAATTAGGTTTTATAGCAATTCGATGAGATTACCTATCTAAGAGTATTTTTGAGTTTTTACGTCTACTAATATATTTTATAGAATTTATATAAGAATGTTTCTTCAAAGGTAGTGGCATGAGTCTGGGAATTGTACGAATACAACTACTTGAATGTATTTAAAGATACTTTTGATATATAATTCACATAAACTAGAGGTATACAAGCAATGAAAACTAGATATTACGAGGGTACATATGTAAGAAACTCTATTATATATGTTGTGCCACATCTATTTCCTTATTCTAATACTCCTTGTGATTCAACTATTCACTTGTATATAATTCAAATTAACATATTAATGTAACTTGCACACTTCCGAAGGTCAAACCTAGGTGACAACACATACCATGCCCATAAGTAGATCAACATCTGTATTATTGATCTAAAAATATTGATTGTTTCCTTCCGTGACATGAGATTGATCGGTACGGAGATTATCAAAATAAACAAGTTGCAATCGAGAAAAAAGTTCTTAAAAAAGAGGGAAACACAATACAGTCATACACATTACCGAGTTGAGATAAATTAGAGTATAAATAGTGTAAAAAAACTAATAGTGTAGATAGTCAGAGAGGGGAAGATTTACGGCACACTATGTATGTGGCCCAAATTAATGACCCATCGAGACCTGTCAGGCCCAACAATTGACAGCCCTTACAGGACCCACTTATCACAAGACCCCGCTCGCTCAAAGCTCGCGTAACCCATCGAGTCTTAGCTCGGTCGTCCGCGAAATGCCTACAAACAATTTTACCGAGTCATCTCAAGATCGGAGGAATATCCCCGACAGATGCCCACGTGCCTGGCCCCCGGCCTGGGAGAAGTCCTTTGTGGATTAGCTCGGTACCAAAACTCCTGAGTGGGTTAAGGCGAAGTCCTCGTTGCTGGTCCCTATTCAAGTGGAGGTTACGCTATTATCTGGGAGAAGGAAGCCGAAAGGGATCAGGAGGAGGTGAGAGTCCTTTATCGGGAAGAGTTCCACTTTTAGACGTAACCTTCCTCGGGCTCCCGTCTCTCCTCTACTTTAGAGGGAGATTCCGCAGCTATATAAACTCAAAGAACCCCTCAGAAAAGATAGGTCCACTCTCAATCACTTCGACTGGTGGAGAACAATCTCATGTCCTCTTCTCTCTTGCCCCCGTTCTCATCTCGTTTCTACCGGTCGTTGACTTAGACATCGAAAATTTTTTCCCTAGATTATAATCTTGAGTCTTTTGATCATTTTCTTCCCTCTATGTAAAATCTTATGTTAGAGTGACTGCACCTCGTGATCATCTTAAATTAGACGATTTAAAATTTGACACCTAATCTTGCATCTTCGATAGTTTCGTACGTGCACTATTAAATTCATGATAGATGTATTTTGCAATTAAATACCTAAGAAGAAGCTTGCCAATGGTCCTATTTAAGTTCCTGAGAGCACTTCGTGGCCTCCACCCGATGGCGACCAAGCGTCTGGAGCTGGACATCGTCTCTACGGAGACCGTCAAGCCATCATCCCCAACTCCACAACACCTCCTCACCCATCACCTTTCATGGATAGACCAGATCGTTCCCCCGATCCACATCTGCGTGGTCCTCTTCTACTCGGGCTCCGGCGGCGTCGGCAGTACCCCCGACAAGCTGCGCCGGCTGAAGCGGTCCCTCTCCGAGGCCTTGGCCCTCTACTACCCGCTGGCCGGAAGGCTGGACGGGACCTCCTCCTCCGTGACTTGCACCGACGAAGGCGTCGACTTCATCGAGGCCCGCGCCGGCTGTCCGCTGTCGACCGTGTTCCGGCATCCTGAGACGGAGACGGTTGATAGTCTCCTCCCCTGCACCCGGCGGTGCACCGCGGCGGGAGATGGTTGGCCGCTGCTCACCGTGCAGACGACCGCGTTCGACTGCGGCGGGGTGGCGGTCGGACTCTGTCTGTATCACAAGGTCGCCGACGGCCACTCTCTGGCCGTGTTTCTCAAGACGTGGGCGGCGGTAGCGCGCGGGGAGCCGGACGCAGCAAGCCGCCGCCCCTGCCTGGACATGGCGGTGTTGTTCCCGCCGGTTAAGGAGCCTCCCGCGTCGACGAACGCCGCGCCGGCCGAGCCTAAACGGCTGGTGATAAGGAGGTTTGTGCTGGACGGATCGAGCATATGTGATCTGAGGGAGAAGGGGGGCTCGGCGGAGGACGGGGCACCGCTGCTGACCCGCGTGCAGGCAGTGACTGCACTCTTATGGCGGTGCTTCATCCGGATGGCGTGCAACAGGGACGGGGCCGCCGCTACCAGCGGGGAGTTCGCGGCGTCCCACGCCGTGAATCTGCGTCCCCGGATGCATCCCCCGTTGCCGGACGCGGCGTTCGGGAACGTGGTGGCGCCGTCGACCACTCCCGTACTCTTCGTCCCAGCCACTCCAGGCGAGCACAGCCCCGACGCGAAACCCGGGCACCTGATCAACAGCGGTACTGATAACATTAATCGCCGGTCCGCGGAGGAGCACACGGGCGCCGCCATCAGGAAGGTGGACGGCGGCTACATCAGAGAGACGCTCCAGGGGCCGCCGGCCTACTACGGCCCGCTGTTGGAGTACCTGGCGCGCGGGGTTACAGTGGTGTGGTTCAGCAGCATGTGGGGGTTCCCTTTCTACGAGGCGGATTTCGGGTGGGGGCGGCCGGCGTGGGTGGCGCGCGCCGGCAGCGACGTCGTGCAGACCGAGGGCGTGACGCTGATGGGGAGGAGGGAGGGCGGTGGCCACATGGAAGCGTGGGTGACGTTGGGGCCGGAGGAGATGGGCCGGCTTGAAAGGGACCCGGAGCTCGTCTCCCTGCTCTCTCCGCTCCCCTACCCTCCCTTTCCATGACGTACGTATGGAGCATCTCCCTTGTCATCAAAATTAGGATAGAGGATATGCGTGTGACAGCCTCTGCCCTGTTTATCAATTAATTATGTAGAATTTGCATCTTTTCTTTATATTTATATTAGGATAGTAAATGGGTCGAGTTCGAGTTAAATTTAAGTCAGCCCGACTAGAGCTCAACATATCGATATTAACACCTGAGTTTGGCCCGGGCCCGAGCTTTCTCCGGTCAGGTTGAGTCTGACACTATTATAAAAATATAAAGTCCGATTAAAGCTCTACCTGGCTCAAAAAATTAAATTAAATAAAAAAATAATAAATTTAATAACATAAAATTTATAAGCTTATTAAATTAATTAGATTTTTGATGTTAATCATTTAATTTAGGGTTAATTACCCCTGTACCCTTGAAAAATTATCCAATTATCCCTATACCCCTACCTGTATTGTATTTACCGTAATACCCCTGAAATCCTAAAAAAATAAGCATTGTGCCCCTATCCTTAAGAATCCTTAAAATAAAAAATTATCCCTATACCCCTGTGGAAGGGCACAATGGCTATTTTTTAAGGATTTCAGGGGTATTACGGTAAATATAATAAAGGTAGGGGTATAGGGGTAATTGGATAATTTTTCAAGGGTACAGAGATAATTAACCCTTTAATTTATTTGAAAAGAAATTTTATAATTTTATAATTAAGTAAAAGAACGTAATTTTAACTAATTAATTTTTGAAATTTGAAGAGAAAAAAAAAGAGAATGAGTCTGACCCACTCGCGGGCTGAACTCAAAACACAAACTCAGCCCGTAGGCTTAGTAAAGTCAAATTTTGATGCTCGACTAAGGGTATGCAGACCGAAAAGGACCTTGCGACTAGGGATGTCAATGGGCCGGGCCGACCATACAACCTCACGAGTTTGGCAGGATTTCGGGCAGGGCCGCAAGACCTTTTGTGGCCTGCAGGCCCTTAGTCGGGCAAAAGTCAGACCCGACTAGGTCCACGGGTCGTGCTCAGATTTTGAGTTCGATCAGCGGCCCGACCCGGCCCGTTCTTTTTTTTTTCTTCCTTCAAAGTTTAAAAATTACTTAGTTAAATATATGTTATTTTACTTAAACGTTCTATTTTCAAACAGATTAAATAATTAACATCATAACTATAATTAATTCAATGAGATTATAAGTTTTATATTATTAAATATATTACTTTTATTATTCTATTTTTTATTTAAAAATTTTGACCGAGTTGGGTTGAGCCTTAGTCAAACTTTACGTTTTTTTTATTAATGTCAGGCACAGCTCGACCCGGCCCGACATAACTCAGGTTAAGTCGGATGTCGACTTTAATATTGATGAGTCGGACCTGAACCAGGTCGGATCGATCTAAGTCCAGTCTTAACTCAACCCATTCTCACTTTGGTATCGGTTTATCCCAGGGTTAGTTCTAAGTTAACTCCGGGATAAATTTTTTTGTACTTTGATAAAGAGTTAGTGTTAATCGGTTTAGGTTAAGGACTAACCCAGGGTTATTCCTGAGTTTTGAAACCCACACCCAGAGGTGGGTTAAGGTGGGTTAACCTCCTATCCTCAATAAATGCTCAATTAAATGTGTCTCTCTCTCTCATAATTAATGATATTTCTCTCTCTCATTATTACTGAGTTAACGTACTATTTATCAAATCGTACTAGATTAAAAGTAGGTTAGCCCACATCCTTACTCCCCGATTAACTACCCTCTTACCAAATTAAAAATAGGTTAACTCCGGATTACTTTAATCGGGTTGAGTTACCCCACCTTTAACTTAACTCCATACCAAAGTGAGGCTCGATAGACTTACTTGTGACCAGACCCCAAATCAGGCTAGGCACGTGGGGCTATCTGACCGGCATGGCTCATTGACATCTTTGCTTTCTATGTTATTATCCATATAAATTTTCATAAACCAATGTGCTTACTGATTGATAAAGGGCTGTAAAATTCAGAAGAGTACTTTTATAGCACTTTTATAGCGTGTTTTTTCTGTGTTTGTAGTTTGATGAATTATTTTATCGTGTTGTTTTAGGTTTAGAGTATCATAAATGACCAAATTTGAAGATTCTTTTTTCAGTTCCTAATAGTTTTTTTATATATAAAAAATTTCTGTTCGGTTTTCAATTCGAAACTTAATTAAAGACATTAACACAAGTTTTTAAAGCAATGATTTGACAACAGGAGAATCACGATGAGTTTGTTTTTGCTAATTCACAAGTTCATATATACTAACATAGTATAATATTAACATATTAACATCTCCATCAATTAGCACCTGCCTTTTTAACATTTTAGTGCGTTAATCATACTTTATTCGGCTCAATCTCTTGAAGTGTTAATATATTAATATGTTAACATATTTAGAAACATGGGGCCGTTAATATGTGAACAATAGTTATATGGGTTGCATGCATTAATTTATCTACCCAAGATTGCATTTGAAAGAGATTAGTACAGCCCAATGGGCTGCTGGGCCTGGCCCATTTGGGACAGAAGTGGGTATTTGGGCTTGGGTTTGCTGTTTCCTCCCGACATGCCAACCTGAAATGTAAACAGCCACAGATAATAGATTGTTGGAAAACTTACTCTTATATCTTTAAAGAAATTATCTCTATATTCATATTTTTATAGTATTTACTGTAATATCTCTAAAATTCTTTTAAAAAGTCATTATGTCCCTATCCTCAAAACTCATTAAAACAGAAAATTACCCATTTATCCTTGCAGAAGGGCACAATAGTTATTTTCTTTTGAATTTCAGGGTTATTACCATATGATAAAGGTAGTGATATAAAGATAATTTTGAAAGATTTGTTAATGGAGAGATGAAGGTTCGATTCTGATTGATGATAGTATTTTTGTTAATTTTGTCAAAAGTTAAATATTAAAAAGTCCAATGACTTAGCCGGTTGAGTTTGGTTTGCTGCACACCCATAGTGTGCAGTGCCTTTAATTTTTTTAAATTTTTTTTAAAGTGACCCTCAAGATATCACAACTTGAAATGTAAGTTATGTCACTATCTGATTATCTATAAAAATTAAAAATAAAATGGATCAATGTTTAAAAGAATGGTCCAACATTATTCATCCATGATTAGCACCCCAAGTTAGGATATCTTGGAGGGCACTTCAATTTTTTTTAAAACTAAAACATTTAAAAACTCTATACACTCAGGGTGTGCAACACATCATGGTGTGAGGTGAGCCTTACTCTGGTCGATTTGTGGTCGGCACAATAGGCCATGACCCAATGCTTGGGATGTCCCTTAGAAGTGCGGCCCTGACTATAACTTAGGGCGGGCTAGCTCAAACTTGACATGTTGACACCCCCACCCTTAATTAAGATACTCTCTTAAGTTAGTTACTCTTTCCATCACTCACTCACCATTTAGTGTTCGGTGTTCCAAGATCTTCATGGAAAAAAAAGATTCACCCAATCAGATACAAGTTAATAATTGAGACTAATTAATTAAGAGAGCATGAGTACTCTAAGAAAGTATGAATGGCAGTTTCCAATTGTTATAATTTTTTAAAGTTTAGTTCATCAAGGAAAAAAGACGGTGCACTTGATAATGACATGGGCTTGTTTGTTTCATTTTAAAATACCGTAAAATTAGCTCCATAGTTATTTTAATTTATAATATTTTCCAGTTGTATGTTTTGATTGTAAAAATAGTGTCAATGGGATTAATTAAGTGATCTCACATGACACTGAGATTCTATTAGTTCATGTCAGTTGGACATCAAAATGGAAGAAGAAAATTAGTTGAAATCACAACTAACCAACAAAACAACTTGTCTTATTTTACGATCATCCAAACAAGAGAACTACAATTTTCCTTTTCTGCTGCCTGCCGCCGCCATAGTAGTAATGATGGGAAAAGGATACTCCGCGTCTCACATAAATAAAGTAAGAAAGAGAGAGAGAGAGAGAGGATGCTGCAACTCAACGTGGGGGAAGGGGAGGGAAGGGATGAGAGGAGAGGCGGAGGGAGGCGAACTCGGGGTCCTGCTCAAACCTGGCCATCTCCTCCGCCTCCAGCGCCACCCACGCTTCCATGTGCCCGCCGCCGTCCCTCCTCCCCATCAGCGTCACGCTGTCCGCCCGGGCGTCGATCCCGGCGCGCGCCACCCACGCCGGCCGCCCCCACCCGAAGTCCGCCTCGTAGAAGGGGAACCCCCACAGGCTGCTGATGTACAGCACCCTCGCGCCCCGCCGCACGTTCTCCACCAGCGGCCTGAAGAACACTGACGGCCCCTCCGGCCCCTGCAGGGTTCCCCTGATGTAGCCGCCGTCGACCTTCTTGATGGCGGCGGTCGTGTGCTCCTCCGTCAGCCGGCGAAGGGGATCAATGCTTCTCCCGTCGACCGAGCCCTGCTCGCTTGGGTCGACGGTCAGTATGGGAGTGGTTGTTATCGCCACGATGTTCCCGAACGCCGACTCGGGCAGCGGGGGCTGCATCAGGGGGCGTAGGTTTACCCCGTGGACAGCCGCGAACTCCCTGGCCGTCGGGGCGGCCCCCTCCGTGGACGCGGCCCGGATGAGACATCGCCATAGTAGTGCAGTCACTGCCTTCACGCGGGTCAGTGGCGCCCCCCCGTCCGGCGCCTCCGCCCCCTTGTCCCGCAGGTCGCATATCCTCGACCCGTCCAGCACGAACCTCCTGGTTACCAGCCGTTTTGGTTCGGCCTGCACGTTCGTCGGCTCGGGCTGCGTCACCGGCGGGAACGCCGCAGCCGCCGTGTCCAAGCAGGGGCGGCGACTCGCCGCATCCGGCTCCCCGCGCGCCACGGCCGCCCACGTGTCGAGGAACACAGCCAGGGACTTGGCGTCGGCGACCTTGTGATAGATGCAGACCCCCACCGCCACCCCGCCGCAGTCGAACGCGGTCGCCTGAACGGTGAGCAGCGGCCCGTCATCCCCCTCCGCGCTGCACCGCCGGCTGCAGGGGAGAAGGCGGTCCACCGTCTCCGTCTCAGGATGCCGGAACACAGTCGAGAGCGGGCAGCCGGCGCGGGCCTTGATGAAGTCCACGCCTTCGTCGGTGCAAGTCACGGTGGGTGAGGTCCCGTCCATCCTTCCGGCCAGCGCGTAGTAGAGGGCCAGGGCCTCGGAGAGGGACCGCTTCAGAGAGCGTAGCTTCTCGGGGGTACTGTCGATGCCGCCGCCGCCGGGGACGACGCGGTCACCCGAGTAGAAGAGGACCAGGCAGATGTGGATGGGAGGCATGATCTCGTCTATCCATGAAAGGCGATGGGTGAGGAGGTGCTGTGGGGTTGGGGACGACGGCTTGACGGTCTCTGTAGACACAAGCTCCACCTCCATTTCCAAACCCTTGGCCGCCATGGGTGAAAGTAGCTAGACCAAGTAACGAAGGTCTATCGCTCGCAGGTGTCTGTAATTAGTTACAGTCTTACAGAAATATACAGAGTAGGTGTACACCTGTCGTTAATTTAATTGCACATCTACTCTCTCAGTATTATATATATACATTATATATTATCTACCATGCACAGCATACGCTGTTATAATAATAATAATAAAAAAAAAAGACCTCGCAAGTCACGGCTCTCTTATAAGATAAAGAAACTGGTGATCTGACAGCCCATGTGATCCTCACATCTCCTTTCCTTTGGACTCGTAGCATGAAAGATCCGGCTGGTGCTAGTCAGAAAATATCTTTAAATATACTCAAACAACTGTGATTATACTGCTCTTTGATCAACATATAGTTTTAAATAGAGCTTTTTTACGTATATACCCTTATAAAATTTAATTTTATCAAATATATCTTTCAATATATTATCATGAATATCCTTAAAATATGGGTAATGTCACGACTATGCCCTCGCCGTAACTCCCGTGTGTTTAACCCAGATTGAGTGTGAGTTAAAGAGTAAGATTTTTATATATATACCCTTATAAAATTTGATTTTGTCAAATATACTCTAGATATAACGACCGTAGATGACATAATTCACGGAATATTCTTCTCCATCGACATTAAATTAAAGGGGTATAATTATAATATTTTTATCTAGATAAAATATATTCATGATAATATACTAAGATGAGAGATATATTTGACAAAATCAAAATTTACGATGTAAAAATCCCTTTTAAATACAATGCATTCCAGAGGGTGAGGGGGGAGCAGAGTTTACCGTCTCGATCGACCCGTCCGTTCCGATCACGGCCTGGATCGGGTCAGGTCGGTCCAGTCTCGGTCCGTCTCGGTCTATCTCACTCCGTGTTATAATAAAAAAAGATTATATATATATAATACATATAAAATAATAGAATAAAATAGAAAAATATATTATATATATTATAATATAATATAATATTAAATTAATATGGTGATCCGGTGACGACTCACGACCCGAGCGTCCCGCCCACAGCCTCGGTCGAGTCGGGTCGTGCAAGTCAAGACGACCCGCACCAAGTCGACAAACCCCGATGGGGAGGCACGACAGTTGTGACGTGATAAGATCACATTTTTTTTAGAGTATCTTATTTTAGTTTCTGACATTTAATGAATGTTCTTTTGTAACATTTTTCTAAGAACGTTCCTCGTGATCGAGTTGGAAAGCTTTGAGCATCCCGAGCATGTGAAACAACAATTTGTATCAATTCAGGGGCATCTTTGACGGTTGTTGAAAATGAACGCTATAGATGTAAGTACGATTAAATTATAGGGATATATTTTATATAAATCCCTGCAATAAGTAGAGGCACATTGAAAGGCTATTCAAACGCTAACATATGGTTGGAGTTGAGCCCTTCGGTCTCGTTGTCTCGAACGAGAACTCGCAGACAATAACCCGAGTCAACCCGACTTGGACTGAGTCGCTCAGTGAGGAAGTTTTCAATGACTTGATCCAACTCGGCCGATCTGCACTATGGTACGAGTCAGCCAACCATGCATGAGACGTCGAGATTATCAAACATGAAGCAGCTCACCGCATAATACCATTTAGTCAGGATTCCTCTGTTCCATGGTGCCCGTGGATTTGAAGATCAACAAAACAAGAGAAAGCCAAGCCAAACGCTGTTTTCATTCATGAAACAAATAAATACTTGTGAACGGCATTACACATCAGAAAATTGGGCGCACTCGCCGGGCAAATCAGAACCAAATTAGGGAATATGAAAGAGTAGGCACCCGATCATGTCAGTTGAGCCCAGGCTGTTCGTTTCACCCTCGCAAATGTAAACCCACATGGCCACAACCAACCAGTTATGCCCCTGAGTCATCCATATAAGCATTAACATCATGAAACCACATGCTGTCCCTCGCCGTCTTCCTGTCGGTAAACATGCCCTTCATATACCCTATATACAGTTCAATCCTTGTAATTAAAAAAGTCCATGGATCCTCTGTGACCTGACGACTGAAAAATAATACAGAAGCAAAAGGGCGAGCACCGGCGGCGCCCGGCGGCAAGAGCACTTCATCTCCTTGAGCAGGTCTGTCCCCAGCTAAAGGGCTGATCACATGACCCATTGGGAGATTCGGAATGACACCCAACCATCCATTCCTAGCCAGACGACGAATATGCGGTTAGGGTTCGAGAAACAAGCACAGCTTCGTTACTTGCGGCATTCGATGTCGCAATCTCTTCTAGGCGTTTCCATGTAGCATCACGTTTCGATCGTTGCTCCCTGTCCTTGGCTTCATCTTCCTGGAACTTCTGCAGGCACTCTTCAAACATCTCAGGATCATGATCAGAGAAAATCTTGCGGACATTTAGCGTCAGACTCTGCACGGCCTGGTTCCAATGGCTCCTTGTATTCCTCTCCAATGCAGGGAAGATGATGGGCAGTATTACTTTCAGATTTTGTTTGATCAAACTTTCAATGTGATCATTGTGCCATATGAACAAGGCTCTCTCTGCCACCTGTGACCAGGTAGAAACTTTTAAATTAAATAATGCTAAAAGAATATAAACCGGCAAGACACAATCTAATACATACAATTTATTTTAAATTTCCTTGGAGATGGTTATCTCAACATGAGATAAGTAAATTACCCTCCGAGTCTAGAATGATAGCCCTCCAAGAACTAGTGCCAAATTTGAGCTAGTGGCATTCTTGGGCAGGAAAGCAGAATGGCATGAAACCTGATGTGGTGGTGAGATAGGATACCTATTTATACAGTTCTATACATCCAAGGAACAGGCTTCACATTTCATCTGGACTTGCAGGGGCAAAAATAGCCAAAATACAAGAGGAATTTCCATTTCCCCATCTTTGGCTGGATTCAAGTTCACCAGCTAATGGTTTTGGTTTTGAAAATAACTCAAAACAATGCATATAAGCACAAGATCGCATGATATATTTCATAATCGATCAACAAGTCCATGACAAAACCAATTATTCACGAAAACAGAAGGATGAGGTTGAAAGTGCATTTATCATGGTATACATCTGAATCATCCCAACAACCTAAGCTTTTAGCAAGCAAGCACCACATCACTAAGCCTTGAATAACAATTGTCTGGAATATGGGTGCATGTTTATCAACTTCCCAATTTGATATTTTTAATAATAGTATTTTTAATGTATATACCATTAATATTGAAAGTGATATTGGAGGGACATGGAGAGAAGTAGCCTAAAGGGAAGGAGAGCATTAGGAGTAGGGAAGGGGGATGAGAGGGAGTCTTGAGCCTCTTGAAGATTTAATTATGACATTTTCAATATTAAGTTCAACAAATTTTATCAAATTTGTTGTGTAACAAATTTTTACTGTATATGAGTATTAGCAGGGTTGCAACTCGGGGTCTGTTAATATGGGTCGATAACAACCCTAGTCCTCCCTGTAACATCTCAAACCCTAATCCAATTCAATGGCAAGGGTTTGTGATGCACACGCTGCCATGCTTCTTGCTTGTATGTGCTATCACCACTGTCCTCAATGCCTTGTGCCATCATCATCGAACATCTTCACATGCACATGCCGCTAGCATCATCCTTGCCTGTGCATACCACCACCATCCTTGCCGATGCATGTCGCCCTTTTCTTATCCCTCCTCCGTTCCTCCTCATTCTTCTGCTGCATAGCCCAGCAATGGATGTCCACTGTAAGAGGCATTTCTACCCACATTTTCCAGCCATTTCCCATTTCCCAAGGAACACATTTCCCACTTAGAGTGATGTTTCCCTGCAACTGTGTTTGAAGGTCAGACATGAGATGGTGAAAATGTGGGGGTTGGGGATCTGGAAGTTGCAGTGACAGGATCAGGAGGGGTTCAGCAGTTCTACCTCACACGGTAAGGGTGTTTATGCCATAACAGCTATGCCAAGCACAATACACTCAGAAGTAAACCTTCACGCCTAAATCTTCATCAATTTTATTACACAGACAACAAAATATCTGCAAAAAAGTACAGCTAAATGTTCGCTTCCAAGACAAATAGCCAAGTTCAAACGAGTACCAACAACTTTGGATGTGAACTTTTGGTTGATAACAAAATTGATGTACTACATTGAGAAGCCATTAGCATTAGAAAATAATTTTGGCCACCGATAACCAATGATCTCAAGGAATTTACGATACAGAAAACAAATCCACAGATTGGCAAGGTGAGAATGGCTCCCCCAAGAAGTGATGACAATCTTCTTTCATTCCCAATCTACAACCTTGCAAGGACAGCCTCACCTGGCAAAGATTGACAGGGAGCATAAGACATTCAATATTGAGTGTCAGTTGTTGCTGAAATACAACGGTGTCGGATATGACAACGTGGGCTCAGCTGCTCATGACATCTTGATGGTCTAACAGATCTATGAAGCCAGTGGACACTACTGTGAAAATGGTTTGCAGAACTGGCCGGTCTGGTCCAATACAACGGTGTCGGATATGACAACGTGGGCTCAGCTGCTCATGACATCTTGATGGTCTAACAGATCTATGAAGCCAGTGGACACTACTGTGAAAATGGTTTGCAGAACTGGCCGGTCTGGACCAGACCAGCCTGAACCAGATTGGGATCAGAGTTCCCTGATGGTCCAATCCAGTTCAGCCAGTTTCAGGACCGGACCAGCCGGACCTTGAAAAAAACAATAAAATTATAAAGAAAAAATAGGGAAAACTTACACAAATGAAAAAATTTAAGTGAGATTAGTACTTAAATCTCCTATTAGGGTTTAAATCTCCTTGAGGTTAGGATTTAAATTGCTTTAAAACTAGGGTTTAAGTGAGATTAGGGTTTAAATCTCTCCTTTTACTTAATATATTTTAGTGGTACTACCCACTTCCAAAAAAAAAATCTCACTTGATTTGGTGAGGTTAGGGTTTAAACATTATATTCTTTATTTTATGTTTAATATAAAAGTATTTGAAGAAACTAGTGGAAACCAGTTCCCAAACTTTTGGCCGGGATCCGGGACTGGAACCAGCACCCACCGGTCCCAGAACCGGTTCCAGTTTTGCCAACCTCGATGTTAAGATAGGAAAGATGGACAAGAAAACCAGTGGTATGGATTGTTTAGTTGTTATAGAGAATGAGATATGGTAATTGCATTTCAAGAACCACATCCAATTAAGTCCACCATCAATCAGCAGCAAATTGGCTCATGTAACGAATTATGGATGTCGCATGGATTCCTCACCATCTCATCCAGGGGATAGTGCCATGGCAGTTGAGTCACCAGAAAGTAGTAACAAAACATAAAAGTAACATCAACAGGTGTCAAGTGTCAGGTGTCAGGGATTGATGAATAGAAGATAGGAAAGCAAGATTTGGGGGGTAAAATTCATGTTTAACATGCTGTAGTTTGAGATGGGGGATGGAACGCATGCTCAGGAGGGAGGAGGTTCATCAGTTCTAAGCTTGAAATTGAAAGGGAAAGGTCAGACAAAACCGGTAAAAGTGATTCTCCAATGTATGATAGCACAACCAACCACAAAAAAATTCACCAAAGGAGACAACAAGGTTACTATCAAGTCAACCCAGATAGGTAGTTCCGCCTTGACCATGGCAAAAAACAACCTTGCACAAAGATAAGATGAGGATCACAGGATGCACAAAGCAAAGCCCGGCATATATATTGGTGACACCTTGCAAAATGAGGATCACAATCAAATTTTGAATTGAATACATGATGTGATGGCAGTATTTAATGATATGATGACGGGAAATCTGCACATGAATCTTGCCATACAACAAATGGCTGTGGACAGTATATTATGAACCTGAAGTTTGTGCCGCAGTGGGGATATGTCACATGTGCAATATATGCACGATGACTTTGTCATGGTGGTGGGTTTACCAGGCAAATGAGCTGGTTGGGAGGTAGATGACATGGGCCATAGGAGTTATACTCCTCAAAAATCCCAAAGGATACTAGGCAAACCATCTGCCAGCAGCTAAAAACTAAGGCAGGAGAGGCAATTGAAGGTCAACAGAGATGACACAAGTAAAAAAGTTGAAGCTCCTTGGTCAATGCACCAGCTATTCAAGCACAAGAGAGCTGAGGTGAACAAGGGGAGATCTGAAATCCACTAGACATCTGAAGATAGCAGCTTTATCACAGCTTTGTAAGCATGTTCTCCTGTCCTGAACCCAACCACAATCAAACCACCACACACCAACTAAATAAAAAGCAAAAAGTCATCATCCACTCTCTTACGAATATGTATAATATGTCTCACTAAGGAAGATTTCAGAGGATGGGTCTGAAGTTTCAAAGATTCATCAATGGTTCATTGGCTAGTGGTGGGACCCATACATAGAGAGAATGGAGTAGAAATTTGGCCTAATGCTTGGAGGCAGCGCATCAAAAAGCACTCCTAAACAAATATGAATGAAAACTGGTAATGATGGGTCTTGTTCAGCCAGTTTTAGGGATGGAACATGCAAATATGCAATATACTAGAGAACTAAAATTAAGATTTATTTGTTGGTAGTCTAAACACAATTCCATAAAATTAAAGCTTCTGGCTTTTACAGGAATCTATCCTCAAAAATCTCACCCTCATCATTTTATTTATTTCGTGAACATGAACATCACCGACATGTTTGGAGGCTGGAAAGGATGGATCCTCTGATGCAGTGAGCCATTTGCCATCAGTGCACCACAGAGAAGGGAAAGTAGGATGATCACCAGGTGGAGGAATACATCAGGAGGCATACTCATAATTGGGACTCCATAGTGGAACGGAACAACTGTGTTCCTAGGAGGTTTTCCGCCTCAGTGAAGGCCCAGGTCAGGGGTTACAACAAAAGTTCAGGTTTGACACCAGTGTATGTACCACAATCCTAAGAGAACATGAGAGCTCTTATCGGTGTGCTCCATATTGCAATAAGCAAGCACAACCAAGTGGACACTTGTGGGGGAGTAATACTAAGACAACAGAAGGGGAAGTAATACAGAAAAGGAGTGCCTCCATCCCAACACAATATTTCACCCATTTGGAAAGGTATATTGCAGTGCAGGGTCATCAACATCTCCAGCATCTGGGTCCGTCTGGGAAGTGGACAGAAGTGCATGATCTGGAAAGATCGGTGGTGTGGTGATCATGCTCCAGAGAACACTTTTCTGCAGCTCTTTGCCATCTCCTTTGCACCTTCGGCTCTGGTATCCAATGTCTTTGATACACATCTCTAAGGGGGGATAGGGGTTCCGTTCTTTAGGAGGAACCTCAGGATGGAGGAGATGGAGCAGCTGGAGGGTCTACTTCTTTTCTTGATGGACTACCACTTTCTTGATGGACTATGCTCCTGTGCCCAGCAAAAATGATCAATGGTGGTGGAGATGGGAGAAAGATGGTACCATTTTAGTCAGGTCAGCATATAACCTCATTTCCAACGGAGGATTGCACCACCGCTTTTCTCCGCAGATCTGGTACACTAAAGTCCCCTTAAAGTGAAGCTTCTTATATTGAAGATCTCACATGGACAGTTACCGACTTGTGACAGACTTGCTTCCTTCATCATGGATATCAATACCCTGTGTTGTTTATGTGGACAAGAAGAGAAGACGCTGGACCACCTTTTTACAGGTTGTTCCTTCTCGCAAGAGGTATGGTCATCTGTTACAAGAAGGATCCGGACTGCTTTCAACCACCATGAGAGCAAGCAGCAGCTGTTGGGGAACTGGCACAAAGAATGGTTGCTAAAGGGGGATGGAATCATCTAGTGGCTTATCCTCCATGCCACCCTTTAGGAGTTGAGGCCCTATGGAAAGAGAGGAACAACAGAAGATTCAAGAGGGAGGCAAGAGTCACAGATAGGGTTGTCACGTTTGTGTGTGAGAGGGTGAGAGAGTGGGCTTCCCATTGTTGTAAAGTGGACTCACAAAACTCTTCCGTTTTTGTCTTGTTGGGGGGTTAGTGACTGCCACGTCATCTTGGTGTGAGGCATTTTTGTACAGAGATTGGTTGGGCATACACTTGTTATACTTGTACATCCGTTCTTTTCATTTAATACAATTGTGGTACTACCCACTTTCAAAAAAAAATGAGTTTGCTTTCCATGCAAGAAATCATTGAATGGGAGATGCATAACCTGACTTTGCATGGATGAGCAAAGCATGGAAGCAACTACCTAACTTTGAAGGGCTTTTGATACCAGTGGACTGCAAATATTTTCGCCCCCTGACAAAGTGTGCGCCCTCTGCAGATAAGTGTTTAACCACTTTCCCATCACCGCAACCAACAGATAGGAACTGGAAATCTAAGCCCTTTAATTTTCAAAATCATAGACTTGTACAAGAGCTTAACAATCTTTGTTAGGAAGGTAATGAATCGTACCACCAATTTTATTGAAAATAGAGGTAGCACAATCAAGTGGCAAAGAGGAGAGGTTCCTCTAATGCCAAAAAAACAAAAGACCAATATTACAGTGACTGAAATATAGTATTCCAAGACTGCATGGTAACATGCAATATCAACCTAGAACAAGCATAAAGAAAGGGCACAGAACCTTTCTGAAACAAAAATGAATGCTGGAGAACCTTCTCTCTTCCAAAAAAAGTTGTGGATTATACCACCAATTTTATTCAAAGACAAACAAAGGTAGTACAATCAAAGGCAGAGAGATTCCTCACCAACCATCTACATGACAGCAGCCCAAAAAAGGACTATAGAAAAAGAAGACACCTCCTCCTCAAAAACAACTACCAAAAAAAATAAAAAAATCAAACTTCAGCGCCTCCGAAATGACCCAGCGACCATCTGCCTTGAAAGTGCTCCTTCACTCTGCACATCTTTCAGCAAGGATACTAGTTCATGCTTGCCTTTGCATGGTTTGTGGGGACTGGAGAACCTTACCAAGCCCCACAAAGGATCTCACTTAGCCAAGAAAGGTAAATGGAGGACATTCTTCTGAAGCAGGGCTTTGGCAAGCCATATGAAATGATAAGTCAGAAATCTCTTGCAGAGAATCCTAGAGACACAAGGCTTTACTTGCAAATAAATATATGGACTCAGAACTCGTCCACCAACCAATCATTTTTTTGTACCAATTAATGGCAAAGCAGTTGGCTATTTCAAATACTTCAAAGATTGGAATTTTGTAGAAACAGTCCAATATTTCACCTTAGGAACACAGATGTACACCGCTCTATTGCAGGAAGAAATGACAGAACTCTTTCAAAACTCACTTTCATTTTGAGGGTATTTAAGATGGTTTCAGGGCTGATGAACAATTTTGACAGATCTACGGCAGTGGGAATGACTTCCCTGGGAGAAGATGCTAGATACATCAAATTTGACAAGAGGTAGAATGAAGATTTTTCTATATCCAGCATATGAAACAGGATGGGGTGAGAATAATTGAGAAATTCAAGCATAAACCAGTAATCTGGCAAGCCAGATGCTACACCACAAACCTCCAAAATCTACATCATGTCCGTGTGACCTTCACAACAAAGTCTATCACAAGAAAATACTGCACATTTAGTCAAGCAGGATCAGCTCATTTAGCCATTGAACCCATTCCCAAAAGCACTTCAGATTCTCATTACTGCTTCCACTCACAAACAAATAATTGAATTATAAGCTTCAAAATATTCTTCCTTCCATCTCTCCCATTTCATTCTCATTGCTGTTCCCATTTCTGCTCTCAGTTTCTATGTTTTGAAGGACTAGACATACCCACCAAAAATTAGATGCTACACTTGGCTGCAAAAAAACAATAGAAAAAGCAAGGAGGTGTACATGGAGCAGGGTTTGCGGGATCGCTGTGTACCAGCGGTGTCAGATCGTGCCAGCGGGAAACCGGTGCGGCGGTACACTGTTACACACTTGATCCAGTGTCACCGGCGGCCCGGAGGAGGCAACGGAGGTGGTGGCGATGGCGGCAGCCGAGGGGGAGGCTGGCCTGAGAGAGAGCCATGGGAGTGATCAGGTGAGGTGCTCTGGGGGGTCCGGCGGCGCGGCTAGGTGGAACCGGTGGCGGCACAGCCCGAGGAGAGCTAGTAGGTTTGGCGGTCAAGACCTAGTCCCACCCCTGTGGGGCTGCCGGATGGCTGCACCCCGGCCTTCACCACCATGACCTCCCAACGGGCAGAGAGCAGAGAGTAGGTGCAGGAGAGACTGGCTATGCTGCCCCCCACCACCACCGCCTTCTAACGAGCAGCACCAATAGGGCATGGAGGGATTTGATGTGCTGCTGCCTGCTGCTTCAAAGTCCATTCCCTCACTCAAACCCTGTGTGTGTGTGGGTGTGGGTGCAGTATTATGGGGAGGCCGGCGGAGGAGGGGAGGCTGATGGAGGAGGGGGAGGTCTAAGGAGGGGGAGGAAGAGGGTGATACGTGTCGGCAAGTTATGGTACCGTACCATACCGCCAGAGCATCAGCACGGTGCATGCCGGCGGTATGGCCAACCTTGACATGGAGGCAATTGATATCTACTGTTCAGTGCTTCTCCTCTGTATAAGGTTCAATTGGTGCACCTTTTTCACTTTTTCTCCTAATTCTGATAAGGTTGCATAAGTGTATAAAGTGTCCCCCTCTTAAGCTTTCCCCTTCCTTTCTCCCCCACCAACCTTCAAAATAAAAGCCCAGAATAAGTCGGTTAGCCATTTCTGCCAATTGGAGCTGAATCAGCTCAAACGGTGTGGGTTCTTTAAGCTCTCCCTCCCCACATCACCCCTTCTAAATGAGAGACTTCGGCAGGTGAGGGGGGGGGGGGCACTGAGGGCCCAATAGCAGACCTCCGCAAGAGCGCTCCCTCTGCTCATGATCACTGTTTCTTCCACCAGCTGCTACCACCTCTATCATTACAAGTGTAAATCAAGTGTAAATGAGTTGAATCAAGCTGAGCCTTGCTCTGTTGAAAATTCTTTCATTTAATAATCAAGCTGGGTTCAAGCTGAGCTGCTGAACACTGGCTATTTCCGATTAAATGAACCAAGCTTTCCGTTGTTCAAGCAAGGTTTGTTTAATAATTAAGTCAAATTTGAATCCATAAACTTCGTTCACGCTTGTTCATTAAACTAACTAGTACAAGTCAAATTTGTACCAGAGTCATCAATGAGCTTTTCATCAAGAAAACTAGTTCACTTGTGCCCAGACTGACTGCAACAGTGCCCAATCTGATTAGTGTCCTGTATATCAGCTGGTTTGGGAATACCCAATGTGCCCTAAATATACGATCTGATTTAAAAAAACTGGCTTAGAGGCCTCACTTATACAATAGAATGTTATGATCAATGCTTGGCTTTCAGACAAGCCACCTCTTTCTAGTTTGCAGGTTGGGACTATGTTTCCTGTTGCGTGGCTGGGCAGCAAATAAAAATTCAACCCATGCATTGTTGTGGGTGGGATTTGATCAGGATTTGGCATAAAATTGGTTTGATGTGTGAGCAGTATGGATCAGACTGGGTCAACATGACCTAGATGTGCCCCACATGTCATATCAGAGCAGGTGCAAATTGGGTCAGATTACATTATGAGCTAAGGTCATATAAACATGTATCAGTTATCAAACCATTACAATATCACTCTTTTTCCAAATATACCAAGTTAGCAGCAGTCAGAAATTCCCCTTTGGAGAGATGTGGTGCAGGTCACTACCATTTAGAGGTCTTGTTCCACCAGTAGTACAGACTTCCCCCTCTTCCCTCAGCCACCATTGCCCAACTTCTTTAGGCCCATGGCTCGGGCGGGGATTGGAATCTGTCCTTTAGGATGGACTTGGGATGAGGACATCAATCAACCGAGTGAGCTTTTGTGCCTTCAACAGAGAATGTCTTTGCATCAAGGCCAGGACGATACGTGGCACTGGAGAATGGACGACAAAGGAGCTTTTCTGCCAAGTCAGCCTTTTCATCATCCATGATGGTGGCCTCCACCTCCCTCTGGCTCCAAAATAAGAAGCCCTTTGAAGATGCAAGTCATTATGCAGAGAGCCTCTCTGGAAAGGTTTGCTACCTGTGACAGGATTGTACCTTTTGTCAACGGCATCAACCCACATGCTGGACTGTGGACTCCAATCACAATTTTGTCAAGTGCTCTTTCACATGCGAAGTGTAGGAGCATGCCCTCAGCATGTTTTAATGTGTGCAGCAAATCCCACATTCCTTTAGATATATTCTGACCGTCTGGAATTGGTCATGGAGGCTCCAAGGTTAGCACAAAGTTTGATGGAACCTCTATGCCACTTGATCGTCGATCTGGGCAAAAAGAATGCTAGGATCTTCTGAAGGGAGACTAAAGTTATAGATAATATTTCAGCTTTCATTTGTACAAGGGTGTGGGAATGGGCTAAACTCATCTGAAATGTGGATGTACCCCCCTTTCCCCATTTTTCTAGGAGAGAGAGTGACAGCATCTTGTCTACCTCACCTTTCTATACTTGTATGCCCCTTCTTTTAATTTTAATACAAACGTAATACCACCAAGAAAATCGTAGTTAGAATGAGATTATCATCATTGCATTTGAATTGTCATGAAAATCATTAAGAAAGCACATGGTGTGAAAAAAAACTGCAAAGTGGTCTTTTTTGCATATGTCAAACTAGTCTCTCTCAAGGTTTGCCGACTCAGCGGGTCAGACTGACCCGCACTCGGCGTGGTACAGCACAAGTCGGCCCGACTCTGGCCGAATCGCCCTTTGAATCCTTTTGATGACTTGGGCAGAATCGGGCTGACTCAGACGATTCGAAGCCGCCCGGTTTCTCTGTGGTGCAGTACGAGTAGGCCGACTCACACCGGTACAGTACGAGTTGACCAACCATGGTCTTTCTGCACACATATAGTGGTCTCTTTGAACATCGTTAATGTCCTTAATGAGTTTTGTGACAACTCAATGCAACAATGATAAAGCTGCAATTTTCATTCTAACAATGGTTTATTTACAAAAACTTTAAAAAAAAGAGATAGAAGAAGACAAGAAGAATGAACGTGTAAATTATATAGATCTTTTTTTTTGAAAAGTGGGTAGTACCGCTATTGTATTAACTGAAAAACGAGAGATGTACAAGTGTCATCAGTCAGCTCTGAAAAAGAATCCCTATACAAAAAGTCCCTGCCAAGAGGAAGCCCCTATTTACCCACCAACAAAAAGTGAAGTGAGGAGTTATGGGACACCACCTTACAAAAATGCTTAGCCCCCTCACATACTCTCTCACAAACAAAGAAAACGATCCTCTCCTCCACTTTTGCTTCCCTTTTGAAAATTCTTTTGTTCCTTTCGCCCCCACAAAGCCCACAAAGTGGCGTAGAGGATGAGCCACCATATGATTCCATCCCCTTTTAGGACCCACCTCTTGTGCCAGTTGAGGAGGAGTTACTGCACATTTTCAAAATGACCCAAGGGGTGATGGATCCTGACACCACTCCTAGTCCATACCTCCGTAGAAAAGGAGCAACCTATGAAGAGGTGATTAAGGTCTGCCTCCACCTACCCACAAAAATTGTACATTGTGACTATGTTCTTACAGAAGGTGCAATCCTATCACATGTGGGCAATCGACCATGTGAAATCCTCCATATCAATAGCTTCACATTCAACAGGTTTTTAGGGTCCCAAACCTGCGGAGCGAAACAGTCACGCACACCCCCATCTGAGATAAGTGAATAAGCCGACCTAACTGAAAATCCTTTCTCCTTCTCTCATCTCCACACCCGCCTGTCAGCACTACTATCCACCAGCTAGCAGTCAAGTAGAAATGCCAACAGACTCTCCAATTGTTCCATCTCCTCATGCAAAAGATTCCTCCTGAAGGTAGATGACCAAGTCACAAGATAGTTGGATATCAAAGGATTGTGTCACTGAAAATAAGGGTGCAGCCACAATAGCAAAGAGCTTAGGATAGAACTCTTCAAGTGTGAAATCCCCGTACCACCTGTCCTTTCAGAGCAGGCTCCTCTATCCATTACCCAGCCTGAACGGAACACTAAATCTGATGATATCACGCATTAAATTATGCATCTCCAAATCGACAAGGCATTGTGCAAAGAGGTTGGTGTAAACTCCCACTCTCTGGATATGCTATAATATCTCTACTTGATAAGATGCAACCATAGTCTATTGTCTCCCGCTCCAAGCCTCCACAGCCATCTACAAAGTAGTGCCAAGTTGCAGTCTCTAATGTTCCTAAACCCCACTCCTCCTGCTTCTCTACTTCTGCATACTCTGTCCCAGGAAATGTCATGCCAATCCCTACCACAATCTCTGGTACCGTGTCAGAAAAATCTATCCTAAATGGACTCCAGCTTCTCGGCCACGGTTTAGAGATCCTGAAAATGGAGAGATAGTAAATAGGAAGATTGTCAAACACCGAGTTGCATAGCATCATTCTCCCCCTATAGGAGAGGAGCCTCACCTTCAAACATGCAAGCCTAGACTCATACCTCTGTATTATCACCTGCCAACCCCTACAGTGAAGGGCCCCAGGGGACAAAGGCCCAAGTAAGAGAGAGGAAAGTCTCCTATCTAACAATCCAATATGAATGATGCTCTCTTGAGTGAGCTCTCCTCCATGTTGACCCCAACCATAGTACTTTTGCGGCATTTCACCTTCAGCCCACTAGCCTCGTGTAGTATCTTTAGCATCAACATAACATCAAGAACTGTCCCTCCCTGTCTGCTAGGAAAAGAATGGTGTCATCAGTATACCATAGGTGACTAATGCTCAAACTGTGATGTCCAACCTGGAAGCCTCTGATGATACCCTTTCAGCCCTCATCCACATTCTTCTCAGAATTTGTGTAACAAAGACAAATAAGAGAGGTGACAAAAGGTCACCCTGGCGGAGCCCTCTACCACTAAGAAAAAATGGAGTGGACTGCACATTAATAAGGGCTGAAAAGGAGGCTAAAGAGATACATGCTCGAATCCACCCAATCCATCTCTGATCAAAGTCGATCTTAGCTAAAGTTTATAGAAGGTATTGCCAATTAACACTGCCATACGACTTCTCAAATTCCAACTTCAATACCACCCCCTCTTTCTCTGGGTCTTCATAGCATGCAGACATTCACGTGCCACTAGGAAGCTCTACTGGATATGTCTTCCCCTGATAAAAGCCCATTGGTGTCCACTAACCACTCTGTCAATCACCCTGTCCAGTCTTCTTGCTAGCAACTTAGTGATGATTTTATAGGTACTATTCAGCAGACAGATGGGTCTAAAGTCCCCAAAATCTTGTGCACCCTACTTTGGGATGAGGACCAAGAGAGTTTTGTTAATGCCCCTCAAGTGGGCCCTCCCCCCCTAGAACTCTCCTAATGCTTGAATCAGATTCTCCTTGATAATATCCCAACACTTTTAGAAGAAAATCATAGAGAAGTCAAATGGACCTGAAGCTTTATCCCATGCAAGAGATAAAATTGTCTGTCTGATCTTCTCCTCCAAGAAAGAGCTGGAGAGGGCCTCACTCTCAATCGGAGAGAGCTGGGGAAGTAAATCATCAGCAATGCCAGGTCGACCAATCTGCACTTCGATAAAAAGCTTGGAGTAAAACTCCTTACATACACCCTAATGCCCCCATCCCTCTGAACAATATGTTCACCCACCTTGATGGAAGTTATATGGTTGATTTTTCTTCTCCCTCCATCAATCCTCTAAAGTACTTTGTATTCTTGTCAACTTCCTTGATCCATCTCTCTCTCAATCTCTACTTCCATGAATCTCTTCCCTAGTGAAGATCTCTTCAAATTCTGCCCTCAAAGTGTCCATACACAATCTGTCGGAGCCATCCAACAATCCTACCCCCTCCAAACAATCTAGGCCTTCCAATTGTTAAAGGATCATTTCCTTAGCCAACTTGCCAGGTAGGATTTTTTCAGCACCCCACCTTTTTAAGAACCTGTGCCAAGTGCTTCAATTTTTCAACTAAAATAGCCATGAAAGAACCTACATGTCTCTATACACTCCAAGCCCTCCTGACTGTGTCCATGAAGTCTTCCTCCTAAACTAAAACCTCTCAAATTTGAATCCATGTCTTCTCATTTGGCTGCGACTGGTTTTGAAAAGGATGGGTTTGTGGTCCGAAATCAGTCTGACTAAATAGGATGCTTGCACATGAGGGAAGTGATCTTTCCAGTCCATCAATACCAAAAATCTATCTAGCCTAGAGCAAGCCAGTGATGCCCTCAAATTGGATCAGGAGAACTGAGCATTTACTAATCCAATGTCGATGAGGGTTGCCTTCTCTACGAGGTCACAAAAAATCCTCCGTCTCCCCCATTAGGGGAGTGGCCCCCGTCCTCTCCGAAGCCACTGTCACAGCATTAAAGTCACCCCCCACACACCATGGGCAACCCGAGCTACAGTGATATAAAAGCAATTCCACCCAAAGTGCTTTCTTCCCCTCTCTAGATTGGGAGGCATATACTCTCGAGAAATTCCAAGAGAAGTCATCCTTCACGCAGCGAAAGTGGAGGGAGATAGCCCTCCGACCAACCTGCCTATACACCTCCACTTTCTCCACCTCAAACGGGTTCCACAAAATCATGATGCCTCCTGCCCCCCCTCTGCCGGAGAAGCCACCCCCTTCAAAAGTCTGCCACTCCCAATCTCCCTCATGAGCCCCTCTCCATCTCCTTCGTACTTCGTCTCGTAAAGACACAAGATATCAATATTGCATCTTCGAACAAACTCCTTCACCGCCCTCCTCTTCTCACCCCCCACTGAACTCCCTCACAATCCATGAAAGAATCTTCATAAGGATACGACTGTGCCCCCCCTCTCCCTCCTCCTGCTCCCTCCCCCCTCACTATCCACACTCTCCGTCACATCCCTCTTTTGTGATTTCCCCAACTTCGCCTCCCTCGCCAAAGCAATATGCCACCTCTTCTAGACCTTGATAAATAGCCCCCTGACATCCTTATTCACCCCCTCGAAAGAGACACCCATCTTGTCCACCAACTCCTCATGTATGACTCTGTCATCTTCTCCACCACCCCCATCAACTCCCTCCCCTCCTCCTTTCCCAGCCTCCCACTCTCCTCTGCCTGCTCTTCTTCGGACTAACCCTCCTTCGACACAGGTGTACCCGGGACCATTTCCTCATCCATCGTTGTCATAAGCCATTTGATCTACAACAGGTTGAAGACATGTTCGGGTATAACCCTGTCAGTGCAATCTCCATCACTTCATCCCGCCTCCAGCAAGAGTGGCTTCGACAGCAGTCCGAAGAGGTCAGACAAGTGAGTTGCAACCCCTTGTGGGCAATGGAGAGGTCCAAGAGCTTTTTGAGCTCCTGAGAAAGACTGTCACTTCTCCAGGTGTAGCCAGAGACCAATGGAAGATCCCGACAGGTCGTCTTCGCCAAGGATTGCACAGGAAGCTAGGCCGACTCCGCGACCGTAAGAGAAGGTCAGCCGAGACTGAGCAGGCCCCCACGGAGAAGACCAGTGGACGACCGTTGCCGTCAGGCGTCACGTCAGGGAGGACTGGCCAACCGCAAGCCCTGGACAACGTCCATTGTCGGTTCCAGTTGGCGAGACGAACCTCCCACCTTGCCTACTGCCGCCGCAGATATCACCAAGGAAAGAACTCCATTCGTCCCCTGACTGACACCTCACGGTGCCCCTTGGGGGAGAGGCCACCCTTCGCGGTCGACTGGGCTCGTCATCATTGGGTGCAGGTCGAACACACATCATCGAAGTTGTTTCCCCTTGCGCCGGAGGGGGGGGGGCGCACAGGAACAGGCCCGCGAGAATCGATATCGCCCATTCTGCCATATCTAGGTAAGTAGCGGGCCGAATCCGAGCTCCGGGTCCTCTCGACGGGTTTAGGCGCTGCTGCAGTAACTGAGCCCATTGGCCCACTAGAGGCCCAATCTGCTGCGCCGAAGATGTCCTGGCCCACCAGCCCACTCGACCTGCCCGTCTAGTGAAACGCCCGCCCCAATTCAAATTTGAATCTGGGCCCTTCAGGGGGGGTCATCTTTCTACTCATGATGCCTTGTTGGATGCCCCAGGATATCCGGCCGCCTCCACCTCCCTACTTTCTCATCCGACAGAACCACCACCCGAACGGCGAAATCCCCGTGCCCGACGGCGAAGGACACCACCGGGGGAATGGACTGGGGGCTTGAGACCCAAAGGTTGGCCTCCACCGTGTTGACATCACCGGCTAGGAAGAACCGTAGGCTGCCGGCCTCCAGCCTGCCGAAGCGTCCAATGATCCTGCCCAACCCCTCCTCGCACAAGAAGATCGGCAGACCAAGGAATTTGACTATCAACTTGAGGGGTCTTGGGTTGGGGTAGGTCCCCTTCCTACAAACCCCACCTGTGCACCCGTAAGATCCTCCCTCCTGCCACAAGGACACCCTCCTCCGCTGCCGCCTCCGCTACCTCCGGGCACCGTCTGATGGCTAAGAAGCCTTTCCTGAGCACAGGGCAGACCTCCCATTCTTCAAAGCCGGACCCTCGCGCTTCTAGCATGGCCTTGACCCCTTCCCTGTCCATCTCACCTTCGATCGGTGAAACCCACAAACATCTGCAGAGCCATTCCAGTTAGCCTTTGATCAGATCCCCCGGTAGGTTGCCCACCTCTAAGCAGTCACCCAACGCCAGCATGGGAGGCATCCTCCCATGAACAACCTCTGTGAATGTGGCTCTGCAGAGGAAGCCCCGGGTAGCCCCTCCAGCCTCCAGTACCTGCCGTCCCACATTCTCCCTGCAGTAGCGGCAGGTGCGACCTCTCCTCCCACACGCAAAATAGACCCTGTCGAACTGTCTCCGAGAGGGAGGGGACTGACGCTGGCTCCCGCCACCACTCCCCAGGTGGGGAAGGTTGGCCCCCAGAGTGAACTCTGGCCACCGCATCGGACACTCAGAAACCCAGAGCTTCTCTCTCTAGAAAGCGCTAGAGAAAGAAGACCTTCCAGTGTTTTTTTTCCAGAACAGTAAATTATGTAGATCCTAAAACATCATCGGGCCATTGCATCATTAGAAATTTTTGACTTGAAAATAACTTTCAGAATTGCATCAAAAATCTTAGCACCAAAAGTATAAGCCATGCTCAAGTACAAGGAAAGGCATAATGGACGAACCCTGCTCAGCAAGCAATAACTATTGCACACAGACAGAGGACTCAACTTCTAAACAAAAACTCAAAGTATAAGTGCATTCAAGCTTGAAATGGTTGAAATAGTAAGGAGAAAATCGTCCAAGCAACTTAATGATAGATACCATGAAAGTCTTTAAGAAATGATCGGGTTCCTACAGATCAAATCAAGTCTAGAAACTTGAAATCTAATCAAATCCAAATCAAGTCACAGATCGGATTGGATCAGATCAGGATTCATCTTGGGATCAGCCATCACCCAATCAACAAGAAGCACAAGTAGGAGGTTCTGACCTAACTACTAAACATCACTATGATCTGCAAATTGACCGATTGAATCAGATTTTGCAGATCACGTTCAGTTCAATAGGTTTCTAGCACTTGCAGCTGTACTTCTGGTGACTGGGTTTCTGTAAGCATGCTAAAAACTTTCATTAAGTCATGATACGTATACTCTCTTGCTAGTCAAATTATTCACAGAGAAGTCCAGATTTCCTACTGACACAAGGAATGTCAGCTAAATGGATTGTTAAAGCAAAGCCGATATTTTTTTTTTTGGAACGTGTCAAAGCAAAGCCATTACGCATACAGACGTGTAATTAGACAACTTGTTAGGTAAAAAACCCTAATGTGGATGAGTTGTCTTTGGTCATGGAATTGTACTGCTATCTAGAACCATAGTTTAACACTTCAGATGCCAATTTGATGAATGTGTCCGTGAGGTAAAAAGCCAGCATACAAATCTGTGCCAACATAGGCTCTACACACATCATGGACTAACCCTCCTGGTGGTTTTCAATGAACCCCTTTATCAAACAAAGAGGGAAAGAAGACAAGGTTCTTCAGAGAAATATACTCCATAGAGTGGATGGATCTATCTAGGTAAACATATAAGATAGACAGGAAACTCTCTTATATTTGACTGCCAGTTTATTTAAATGCCAATCTGAAAGAATAATGGAGGGCAGAAAATAAAAAGTACTATGATAACTAGGAAGCTCTTCTCTGTGGTAACATGTAGATATACATATGGAGGGATAACCACAAAACATATCACAGATGTCTTGATGTAAAAGAATGATGGAGGCCCAAGCACGCCTTTTTTCTTTCATCATATATCTGGAGACCTCAAAGCTCTTTGAGTTATTCATGGTCATCTTCCAACATGTGACCTTTTAGCCTATTTTCTGGTAGACATCAAGACTACGTGTCATTTGTGTGCTGTGGATGAGGAAGCTTTGGTTCATCTGTTTGTGCTGTGCCCGTTGTCTCAGTCAATTTGAAGAGCTGTCTTTCATGGTGATGGGCTGGAACACATCATGGATGCTGAGAACGGACAAGCACACATGGTGGATAGTACTTCATGTGATGGTATGGTCTTTATAGGGAGAGAGGAACTCTAGCATCTTCCAGAGCAAGAGCAGACCACCAACTCTTATTTTCTGAGGAAATTCAGTGGGTAGCCATGTCACACTATCATAGTGATGTTTTTGTCTAGTGGCAGCTCTTTTGGGACGTTCTTTGTATGGGGGATACTTTCCCGGGGAGACAACTCTTCATGGTGACCGATTCTTTAGGGCTTCGGTTTTTGTTGTTTTGTTTCCTGCTTGTACACCAGCTTTTTGCTTAACGAAGTTGTGGTAAAATCCATTTTCAAAGAAGATGTTAAAGAATAATGAGAAAGCATGCAGAAAGTTGATAACTCTGATGGAGATTGTATTTTTTAAAATATAATGATGCATATATCAAGTTTAAACAACAGCATCTCCTCAAGCTTCACGACCTGTCCAGAAAGAAAATCAACAATTAGATGGCATCAGTGTAGTGGCCATTAGGACAGGTCATTTCACCCAAGGTACAGTACTTCAGTTGCTTGAAATGGACTTCACAACATGAAAATGCCAATAACAGATAGCGTCAACTAACAAACTTGTTTCAATATTTCAGTTGGCTAACAATGGTACTAGGGACCCTGAAACTTTTGGATCCAATACCAGCTTATGTACCATAATACACGAGAAAAGGAGAAAATTGTGAAGAGATGACCATGTAGAACACATACATGATGACAAAAAAATCATAGACACCAGCATGAACTACAATACACCAAAGCCACTGATTCTCACAAAAAAGGAAATTTAGAGCAGTTGGATGGCATTCTTTTTTGACAAACTCCAGAGAAGGGTATAGGCTACTTCTTAAAAGTCAACGAATTTTGTGATGTTAGAAGCCCCATACTTACATGACAGGAAATTATGCTCTTTCCTAAACTTTTTTTTTTTGAGGTAGGTGAAACAGATAATGGTTCAACAAAAAACTGACATATGGAGACCCAATAATTAGTGCTGATGCAACAGAAAGAAAAGGTGCCATCATCATAGTCATCCTAAAACATTATCCCCGTGAGAGAAAGACAACTATGGAAAAAAAAGAGAAGCAGGTAAATAAAAATTTCAGCAAATTTCATCTATGAAACTGAAACTTGAATAACTCCAGCAAGAGTTTTAAATCTTATGTGTACCTGAAAGTGTGAACTATTCAAGCAACGTGCAATTTGACGGAACAGTGGCACCATACAACGCTGGAACTCAGCAGGCTGAGTCGCCTCCAAAACCTCCTCTAGCTCTCCCAAGAACATTACTTCCTTTGAGCTATTTGTTACTGGCCAGTACTTCAACAAACCCCTTATAACTGTATCTGCAAGCTTACAGTCTTTCTCTACAAACTGTGTAATGCAGTAAGATAACTGCTGATGATACATTGCTATGCACTTGGGTTTGTGGAGTGGAATCAGGGCCCTGACAAGAAACAGTTTATGCTCCTCCTTAAGCGGCAAAGCAAATCCATTAATGATACTTCCCAATATCTCCAGAAGCTCGGCAACTCCATTGTGCTTTTCAGTTTCAAAAATAAACTGATAGAAGATGTTGTTGATAGCTTTCCTGATGAATGGGCGATGCACCATGAATTTTCCATATATACGGTGAAGAATTGTCTTCAGATATTCTCTCTCCCTGGGATCCTCCGAGTCAAAGAGATCAAGCAGCCTAAGAACAAAAGAATGATCTATGTACCTCTTAGCCAGCTTCGCATCAGTCTCAGGAGATGCAACAAATCTAAGAAAGAACTCGTAAACTATCTGCAAATGTGGCCATGCTGGATCCATCAGAGGTTCGTCTTCCTCCAAATCAAAGGCTTCCAAAACCTTATTTTCACGTGGTGGAGAAGTGAGAGCCCGGAACAGGTTGATCGAAACCATCTTGGTGATCTCTTGCATGACATTTTCCGTAAATTTCCCATTGGCTGAGGTAACATAATCTACAAGCTCTAAAAGTGTCTGCCGCTTTATTTCTTTCTCTTTGAGATTCTTTGTTGGGTCAGTGAAGTCGAATACCACACAACACAAATTCAGTTTTCTTATGAACAAGTTCTGCTTCTCAGAGCTTGGAACATCTCTAAAGCTGGGCAATGCTTCATAGATAGAGATGGAATTCCCATTCAACTTGGCACTGATATCTGGAGGATACTTGCTTCCTTGGTTCAAAACAGGTGTTGGGCCTCGAAGCACTGGGTTGTTTGGCTTGATAGACTGATTGCCCAGTGGGTCACTACTTGAACTGGCGGGAGCATTCAACATTGAAGCGGCAGCCGCCCCACCTAATTCCCGATTTTCACCAGACTTGGAAGGCTTCCTAGGAAGCCGTCCAAGTATCTGCTTAATCATGTTTCGGGGAAGCCAAGTATAGCCAAGACAGCGAGCACAACCCTGGAACAATTTCTGTTGCCAATCACAGAGTGCTCCGAAGGAAATGATCTCCAATTCAAGCGACAGTGACAGCTATTCTTGATCAATCTTCCAATTGACAGGTTCAAGTATCCATACACCCTAGAACATCCCCAATTCTCGTCAAGTCGGAAATTTTCGCCTTCAGCACTCTTTTGTCTGCTGAAATTCCAACTCCCTGGCAGACGACAGACTTTCCTATCAACCGGAAGAGGAGATGAAAGAAAAGGGAAGAATGGCTCCAATCCCTAGGGAGAGAGAATCCAAAAGACAGCACTCATCCTAGAAAGGGATCAAACGTGAGCCATGCGCACCAGCCCCTTCCAAAAAAACCCCTCCATTTCTTAAGATCCAGAATCGAAAGAGAAGGCGCAAAACACTTGGCAATCGAAGACCCAGAAAAAACCCACCAGGCTGAAGATCAGAAGGGGAAAAAAAAGAAAGACCCGGCAGAATCCAACCTCAAAGATCCGCTTCCTCCCCTTACCTCCTCCCTCTCCCGCACGCCTCTTCTCCCCTTCCGCGCCCCAGAGCCGGCGCGCCCCTGAGAGGAATTGGAGGGGCGGCGGAAACTGATCTGCCAAGGGCACGGAAGAACAGAGTTGGCATCGCCTCAGAACACAGAGAAAAGAAGAAAAAGTAAAGGGCTGAAACCAAAAAAAAAAAAAATTGCACCCACGAGGAGAAAAGTCAGAACGAACAGAAAGGCCGTTGTTTTCTTCTCCTTTTTTTAAATTCGGAAGGACCCAAATGCGAGAGAAGGGAAAAGAAAGGGTCTTTGATACGTACAAAGCGCACACTCCCCCCCTGTCTAATCTAAATGCTGCTCCTCCTGCTCCGATGATTGGTAAACGCTGGATAGAGAGCGAGAGCGCGCGCGCGCGCGAGAGAGAGAGAGAGAGAGAGAGAGGTCGCCCACTTGGATTCAGCAGCTGGACAGAGAGTGGCACCCCCAAAGGCGAGAGACGAATTCCCCCTCCCCCTCTCTCTCTCCTCAGTGTTCCGCCCCTCTCTATTCGGGCAACCTCGTCCACCTCCCTCTCTCTCTCTCTCTCTAGAATCTCTGGCCCCTTGAACCGTGCATCAAGTCCTCCTTGTCACCTCCAGCTTGGGGATTATTATAATTTTAATCAACTAATTAATTAGAACACTTTGCAGCAATAATAATAATAATACTCCCGCGTCTTGGTATCCATGTACATCCGCGCCGAGTGGAGACAGAGAGGGAGGGAAGGAGGGGGTGACCGCCGGCGCAGAGGACCGAGGGAAGAGAGAGAGAGAGATGACCCGAGGAAAATGTCACCCCCCCCCCCCTCTTTTGCTTTTGGAATTTCAACTTTTTACTGTTTCCTGTTGGGCCACCCCCTCCTTCCAACCAACCCCACATGATCAGGCACACCCATCCCCACACTACTTGAAAGGGATGTGTTTATAAATAAAAAGCACATCATATGTTATGTGTATTAAATATGTTCCAAGATAGAGTGGGGGGGTGGTTTACTTCCATTGTTTTTCCTCTCTTTTTTTTCCTGCCCCACCCCCTTCTTCTTCTTCTTCTTCTTCTTCTTCACCCACACTTTGATGATCTATCATTTCTAATTTATGCTTGTGAGGCTGCTTTCCTGTTTATTATTCCTAACTTTGATTTGGGTGTCATGGATGGATGTAAGTTTTATTTATATAGATAATACAAGAGACATTTGGGCACGAGAGGTTGGGTCAAAGCAGCCGGTGAGTCTATTCTATTCCACCGGTCTACTTTCAGGCCATGTTTGATATGGAAATGGGAAACACAAATCGATGAGAGAGAACGATGGGCCCATCCACAAAATCGCTACCCGAAGTAAGATAATGTATTCATGCCCGTGGGCATGAATACTCTACTCTAACTCATCTTCAAACAGGACATCAAAGTTTTACGATAGCCCCGCTTTAATTCGGAATTAAAGATAATCCGATCAAAGTTTAGTAGATTTATTTTATTCACTTTTATTCTCTTTTACCTTATCATAGTATTTGATTAACTTAACTTATCCGTGGAGATGGAATAAGCTAATCTGAATTAACTCGAGTTAACTCTTGTTTAACTCGATTATCTAACTCTAATTTTATTAAATTAAAATGATTTAACTCTGGACTAAAACAGAGACAACTCAGAGTTAACCCCGAAACAAAGCAAAGCGGGGCTTAAAGTTTTACTGCTGCTTGGGCTTCTACTAAGAAGGTGGCCCAATAAGATGGACTTCTACAGAGAGTTAACCCACGGCTAATTCCAACTACTAAGAAGGTGGCCCAATAAGATGGGCTTCTTGGCCCAGTTATAAAAGGAACTAAATGTCTCGAGGGTATAAGCTCTTGCAGGTGAGAGGAATAAATTCTGTCGTCCTGAAAAATAAAGACATCTACTTTTGAAGTTTGAACTCTCGTAATCTTGGTCGCTTTGACATCGGGTTAGGGTAACCCGGTAGATGAGAGAGAGAGCGGTGGATCTCACTCTCTCCTCACACACAGCCGAACTAATCGGGCTTGATTAACTCACTCGGTTAGTTTACTCGACCGTCTGGGGTCAAGTAAGTTAATCGCAACCGATTAGCAAAGTGACCCTCATTAGTCCATACCATCTAAATATTTATTTATAATTCTTCGGAATCTCAAGTTATTAAGTAAAATCTCTGATATTATTACAAATATGCTCTCTAGCTGGTTAAAGAAAAGAGCCCGTGAGATTCGTGAGAAGACTGTTTTATGAAATAAGTGTGTCGTTGTGAGGATTTACAAGATGAATATCTAGATTGAAGAGATTAATATGTAAATATGAAAGATTATAAGGAGTTGAAAACTAACAATCCCATTATAATTTAATGTCATGCTTTGACTAACAAGTTTTATTCTCTAACCTGAACAAACGTGGAAGACAAAGGTTGTGATAGTGGGAAGCTCATTGGAAGGAATGATGGGTAAACAAACAAAAAAGAAACTGGGTTTAGGGGAGTTTCAAAACTGGAGGTACAACATGTAACAAGGGTTCAGGTGAAAATTGCATCACTGAGTTCAAACAAATAAAATTATAAGCATATATTTGAATTTAATAATGTCTTCATAACTAATAGTTAATATTATATGATTAGCCTTTTGTGCTACTACATCAATATATGGCACACTTGCATGCTATTAAAAAAAGCCACTACATCAATGGTTAATAATGCCTTCATAACTAATAGTTAAAATTATATGAGAAATATTTATTATTCGTGATGGAGGATAAGTTTATTACCGATCTTATCTCTCATTGGGCCACATATGTAGTGTGCATATCTTATTTTTTATCAATTTTACACATATTTTAATGAGATTTTTAATGTTATAAGATGACAAATAACTATTTAAGGGTAAAAAACAACCATCTAAGAGTGAGATAATTACGTAATGATCATAAATAGTCAACTTCTGTCAATTTTCTCACATTCACGAGACGAATGAACGAGAGTTCTAATATTATTTAAGGGTATTAAATAGCTATTTAAGGGTGAAATATCTATCTAATGACGACATATAGTTATGTAAGGGTGATAAATAGCTCAGTTTTCACGCATAATGTAAGGGTGATAAATAGCTCAGTTTTCACGCATTCTCAAGACGACGAACGATAGTTTTAATACTATTTCAGAGTGACGAATAACTATCTAAGGATGAAAAATAACTATCTAAGAGTTACAAACGGCTACGTAAGAGTGACAAAAGGTCAACTCCTATCAGTTTTTACGTATTCTCGAGACGACGAATAAGACTTCCAATGCTATTTAAGGGTGACAAGTAACTATTTAAGAGTAAAAAATATTTATTTAAGAGTGATAAGTATATGAATAATAATGACAAATAGATGAAATTGTGCATCAGTATTTAAGAAGTATTTAAGAAAATTTAATTGGTGAGACTCACGTGCCAATGACATGGACCAATAGTGTATTAGACGGATAATTTTTCTACCCATCTAGGAGGATAACTAATATTTCTCCTTTTTTGTAATAAAGAATAAGATGGAATAAAGAATTTTACTTATTACATCTATTTTTTATTTTATTTTTATTTTTTTACAGTGTGTGGCGGTTGACTCCCGCCGTGTAATAAGTAAAACTCTTACATTAGAAAGCTTTTTAGGTTACTCCAATCTACCTATCCCTATAATATTGGGCATTGGATGACTAAACAATGGGGGGGGGGAGGTACAGATATCCTCAATGGGCCAATTCTAGTTGGCCCTTTTTTTATAGGAACATCCGTTCTTTTTTAATTATTTTTTTTATCATCGATCTATGATCGAGCCGTCTGGATGGATGGTTATGCATGAGAAACTTCTGAAAAAAAATAAGAGAAAAATAGTTGCTTGCACCGCAGAGGGGTGCAACAACTTGAAACTTGTACTTCTGAAGCCCTTTTAGGAAGGATCCCAATTGGGCCTCCTTGTCATGATATATATATATATATATATTAATATATTTAAAAACATCATCTTAATGGTTTAGATAAAAGAAATTTTAACGTATTAGTCCCTACAAACTTAGTGAATGATCGATTAATCCATCAAATCTGACTATTGTCTTAAAAATTCCTACAATCTTCGTCATTATACATATAAATCTCCGCCATTCATTCCGTCATACCAAAGTTAACTAAATCATAGTTAACTTATACTCGAGGAGAGTAAAATATTAAATTACCCCCGATTAAGTGTGTGTGTGTGTGAGAGAGAGAGAGATATATATATATATAGCACTGCAATGGCAGTGGGTACGCTCTCGAAGGGGGGACGTCGGAGGCGTCTCCCGCTCAGACAGTGACAGAGGGAGGGAGGGGGAGGGAGAGAGAGAGGGAGGGGAGGGAGAGAGGGGGAAGACGGGGTGAGAGAGAAAGAGATAGTGAAGGGAACCCTCTGACGGTGACAGACGGAGGGAGGGGAAGGAGAGGAAGAGAGAGAGGGGATAGTAGACCGAAAGAGGGAGAGAGGGAAACGGTGAGAGAGAGAGGGGGGGGAGGGAGAGAGAGAGAGGGGGGAAGGGGACGGGGAGAGAGTGTGTACAGGGAGGGGAGACTTCCCTTCTGACGGCGACAGAGAGTGAGAGGGAGAGGGAGGGAGAAAGACGGTGGAGAGAGAGACGGGGGGGAGGGAGAGAGGGAGGAGATCGGGTGAGAGAGAGAGATAATGGAGGGAGGGGGGATGCAAGAGTCGTCTCCGCCCCCGACGATGACAAACGGAGAGAGGGGAGGGAGAGGGAGAGAGAGGGGATGGTAGATAGAAAGAGGGAGAGAGAGAGAAACAATGATAGAGAGAGATAGGGGAAGAGAGAGGGAGGGGATGGAGTGAGAGAGAGTGTGTACAAGGAGGGGGGACTTCCCCTCCGATGGTGACAAAGAGGGAGAGGGACAGAGAAAAATGGTGGAGAGAGAGAGGAAGAGTGCAGGGAGGGGGAGGGAGAGAGAGAGAGAGTGCAGGGGGCTCCCCCCTCTAATGGTGAGAGAGAGGGAGAGGGAGGGAGAGAGATGATGGAGAGAAAAAGAGGGAGGGGAGAGAGAGAGACGGTGACAGAGAGAGGGGGAGGGAGGGAGAGAGACGTACGGTGGGGAGAGAGAGAACAGATAAAGTCGCTCCATGTGGGAGCGACTTCAACTGCTCTCTCTACCTCGTTGCTCCCCCCCTCCCCCTCCGATTCCCACCCCCCTCCGGACCCCTCCCCCATCCCCTTCCCCCTCCGGCCCACCGTCTCCCCTACTCTCCGATCCCCCTCCTGTCCACCATCTCCCGCCCCCCTCCACCTTCGGTGGACGCCCCCCCTCTACCTCCGATCCCCCTCCGACTCCCCTCCGGACCCCTCCCCTTCCCCCTAGTCCACCGTCTCCCCTCCCCTCCAATCCCCCTCCCCCTCTAATCCCACTCCCTTTCCCGTCCCACTTCGCCTTCCCCTTCACCTCCGACGGTCTCCCTCTCCTCCCCTTCCCGTGTTCCCCTCCTCCTCCCCCCTCCCCCTCCACCTCCGTTGGACCCCCCCTCCAGTCTCCTCTCTCTCGACCTCCGACTCTTAGGCACCCACCCCAGAGAGAGAGAGAGAGTCCACGGTCAACATGGATATTTTAAACTTTTTTCTTGCACTTGATAGAATATTCTATGAAATATTATTTTATGTGAATAACACCAAACTACATAGATTCATTTGTAAAATGTTAAAGATTGCAAGAGTTTGTAAGATGATAGTCACATTTGAGAGACTAATCGATAATTCACTAAATTTATAGATATTAATATGTAAAAGTCTCTAGATAAAAAATATTTTTATATTTTGACCACAAACACGTTCTTGGTGTCAATCCCGATTGGGCCTTATGTACATGACCCAGCAGAATATCCACTAATGATCAATCTATCTTTGTTTATTTTATTTTACTAAATCACTTACTAGGACCTGAAAAATCTAAGACCTTACACTCCCCTAAGCAACAAAAAAGTCAAAATTTAAACTAGAGATCACATGATTCCCCGCGAGATGATCTTTGCTACACCTCTGTTCCCTCGACTTTTTCATCAAATTAAATATTCACATAAAATTTTGAAGGAGATGTAAACCATCATGGGGGTCGACGTTCATGTACGCCAGAGCTTCAAGAGCTTGTGTGTGTATATATATTTCATTAGAGAGGTTCATATACGTCCGAGTTTCAGAATGAGTTTGTCAGAGAGCTTGGGTCTCGGACCTCTGAACTGCTTCAGATATAAGTGGGTCTACCATTTACCAGCACCCATAGCATGGAAAACATTTCAACAACCAAAAAAAAAAAAATCTTTGAAGCCGACTGGAGCAGGTGGACGGCGGGATAAGACGGGTAGCGAGCTGTCTGGTTGGCCGTGTGCGAACCATGTACACCAGAACGATTAAGCACGGGGATCGCTCACCATCACAACTGATATCCTTTCCTTTCCACCAATTAAATGGAGGTTAAGCTATCATGTGGCACCAGGCAGGTCCAAGTCCATGGCATATCGCTCCTTCAGGACAGAGACCAATCATCCTCTTGTCCTTGAAGAAGGGAAACTGAGAACACATCAACATCACCAGCCTGCCATTCCAGGACCAGCCAGAGACTGCTGCAAATCCAAATCAGGAAGAGAAGAGGAGAGGAGAGAAAAGAAACATGGCACTTAAAGAGCCACTCATCTTACGACCGTTGCATTAATCCTATGGATTCCATGATCCTCATATTAACATGAAAGCTCTCTAACAGCCATGATTTATGTCAAACCTCCTGCTCCACTACCCACAGCCAAGACATTTCAACTGACTCGGGAGAAAAATCCCACGTATTCATGAGAATTCCGACTTGCATCTGATGTCACCAGTTAGATTAAAACGAGAGAGCTAAATAAGTGCGGTCTCCATTCGCCCACATTAGCATCTCATCACAACCGATATTTTCTGTGGGCTCGTTGATAGTTCTTTCCTGTGCAGTATGACAGTTTTAGTCCATTCTGTAGCTAACAATTTGGTTCATGTAACTTGATATAGGAATCAATAAACTGTAAGAATATCCAATGCAGTTAACAGCCGTACTCAAAGCTGGTAACAAAATTCCTGGCAAAACAAATGAGGCCTTCAGAATTTCAGGAAAGAGTTTTTGTGACATAAATAGGTCGTTCTACTTGCAACAGCAGCTCATATGCAGTACCACAAGCTGTTTCTAGTTTTTCTCTCGATGAATGGCTGAATCGATGGTTCCCTTCCAAGATAGTCAGAGAGAAGATCCAATGGGTCTCTGGCTCCTCCAGGGGCGAATACCTGTAAAATTAAAGCAATGTGCTCTTATTGTCATTGTCCTCGGGAGTTATAATCATTACAAAAATAGAATCCTTGTGTGTAACCATCAAATTCCATATGGACAAGAATCGGAAGGCTAAATAAAGTGACAAGACGTGTAGGGTTGTGATGAAATTGTCTGAGGGGAAAAAAACAGTGAAGGGCCAATCTTGGTATGAATATCTTTCTTTGTTTTAGCTTATTGGCAGTACCCCCAAACAAAACAAAAACTTAATGATATCTATAACATTCAGATCAATATAACTTTTAACTTTTGCTCTGCCCCCCAAAGTCTACACAATTAGAATTCTGAACGGGTGCAATAAATAAAAACAATTTGCCATTTTCTCCAAGAAAATGGAAGCTCAATCAACAAAAGGGAGATGTGTTTTTCAATTATTATGGTCCATGGACTTATCAAAGGGAAAACAAATTTTATAGCATAGAAGCATGGCAATAGGTCAATCCTCTTATTTGTTTAAGCAAAATATTTAGTGGTCAGTGAACATGTTCATAAGAACATTCCTTGTTTGGCTGGAGTTGTGGATAAGATCTGGCAGCAGGAAAATTGAGATCACTTGGGGTTGCACTTACAGCTGCAAAGGGGGACACTGCCTGTGGCATACATAGACAACACGAATGTGTTGTTTAGGATAAGTGAAAGGATTCAAAGATACTAGATAGGCCAGATGAAGTGAAGCTGACAACAGGCGCCCAATGCCTGGCATGTAGTAGGATGACTCATCTTTCTATCCTTTCCCTGTGCCTATGAAAGTTGCCAGAGAGATGAATGAAAGGCCATGTCCACGTACAAAATTATGGAATGGACAAATCATTTTCAGATGCTCTGAACCAAGGCCCTACAATTATTAAGGAGACTGTACATGGCTGAGATCTATTGGACATGTATCCTAGTCCAAATTGGCAGGGATCAAATACTCTTTAGCCTAGAGATGTGTGCTTTACCCAAACTATATCCAAATAATGCGGTCTATGGAGACAGACATGAGGCAAGTGTGTAACTAATGACAAAAGAAATGACAACATTAACCTCTTACATGCCCACAAACTTTGCAACCGAGGGTGCATTGTTTAGAAATCCGAAGGTATCATATATCATTAATGAAAGCCGAATAATTAATGTGTACAAGTGTAGCGCCCCTTTCTAAAACCCCCATTGGAATGCTCTGGAAAGGCTATACACTACACGACGCAAGAATGACTCATCTCACAAAAATGTGGGATAAGGCCAACACCTTGTTACACAAAGTATTACATGCTTGAACCTCTTACACCTATGTTTGTAATAGCTGAAGCACACATAGTCTAAGCACCTCAAGAATCCTCTTGTTGTGCATGTCCCCCTGGATGTCCAAAGAAGCTTCTATTCGCTTCCATCCAAATAACAAGGAGGGTGGAGAGAATCATCACCCACAAACCTTTTGATATGCTGCTAGCCTAGGCCACTCTCCATTCCACTGCCTTACGAGGGTCCCTTTGTTGCACGAGGATGCCCAATTATCTGAGCATGGTCACACAATCCCACCAAGATACTCCCAAGGGCAGATGCATTGTAGATACAGATGCTCAATAGACTCCAGCTTGATACTGCACTGATCGCAGATGGTGTGAATGTATTCCACCCATTTATAACACAACTTTGGTGACTGGGAGAGGCCTCCATTTCATCAGCAAGCAAAAGAAGGGGAAGGGTCTGAGAGGAGGGAGGGGCTAGGAGAGTATGATCAGGTGGGAAAGGGGGAGTGCTTAAGCAAGGAGGTGAGGCAGCAATGCCAAATGGCAGAAATGGTGAGGGGGAGATGCTGATGGAGCTTGCACGCACCGTTGGGGTCCCACTTGAGGGAGTTGAAAGGAAGTGAAATCAGCATGTCTGAAATTCTATGTAGTCAAAGGCGAGAGGTGCCAAACGCGATCAAGTGTTGCCTTATCCTCAAATGCCTAGGCCATCACAAGTGAAAGGACCGGTGTCGAAAATTCTATGTAGTCAAAGGTGAGAGGTGCCCAAGGCGATCACGGGCTTACCTTAGCCTAAAACGCCTAGGCATTTGAGGCAACATTTTCTAAATATATTAAATAAAATAGATATATAATATATAGCATTAAATATGTCAACAACACATAATAAAATCAATCAGATTAGTAAACTCATCCATTTAGAAGTGAGAAATAAACTAAAGACCTATCAAATTCACATAGGCCCGGCCTTGCATCGCAAACCGACCACCTGCTTGGTCAGGTCGTCGGGGGAAGGGGGGGTTGGGTTGAACGGGGAAGAAGTCGCCAAGCCAAAACTTCTTATAAGGATGTGCTTGGCAGCCCAAGTGGGCTTGGCCCAAAGGCCCTACGGCCACAACCAACTCGTCTAGGCGAGATGGGTTGAAGCGAGGTGAGTTATGGGTGCCTCACCTCACCTCATCGCTTAGGCAAGCGCCTTTGATGACATAGCTAAAATTAAGGAGAGGTGGCAGTCGAGTATGGTGAGGAGCACCCAAAGTAGCATAAGATCTCAAAGATGCCTAAAGTGAAAACTAAAGAGGGAAGAGAGGAGAGGAGAGAAGATCGAATTGTCAATTATGTCAAAGCCTGATGCCGATCCTTTCATGGAATGTAGAAAGGGTGTGCAGAAGAGAGGAGAAGAGGGTAGTTAAGGATATGACTAGAAGATGGAAAGTGGATATTGTGTACATTCAGGAGACCGTGTAAGGGAGATGGGGAGAACATAATGAGGGAGCTAGGAGATGCTCAACTTCTGGCAACATGTGCTAGGGGGTGCTTGGGGTTGCTGTGTGACGGGATGATTATTCACTCCCAGCAATCAGACCCACCTTGGAGTGTGGAGGGAATTCCAGTGTGTCTGGACGGAGCTACATATCCAGCAGAGGCAAAAGATTTTCAGGAAATTAAAGATGAAGCAGCTTTGATTAATTTGGGTACACCCAATGCCTTTTTTAACCCGGTCCAACTTCAGGGAGAACTCCATATGCTCAAGACATGGTAAAGTTTTGGTGTTAGTGGATTGGGAAGACCATTTTCCCTGGATGGAGGCACTTTGTCCAGCTAGGCCAACATTTGATCATAGACAAATTCTACTGAAGACTAGTGGCGAAGACAAAAGAAAGCCTAGATCCAACTAGAATCGCCAATTCGCCATTGAATGATGAAAGAAGACTTTATGCAGGTGGTTTGACAGATGTACTAGACCCCCACTTCTGTGGATTCTGCTATAGCGAGAGAAGTTTCCAAGCTAAAGACATTGGCACAAGAGCTCTCCAAATTTAGGGGCTAGAAAGACACTTCTGGGAAAGCTGCTACAGATTGGATGCTTGAGTAGATAGAGGGTTTGGATTCATTGGAAGAAATAGGGATGCTAGATGAGGAAGACAAGCAACTTAAAGGAAAGCTAAAAGTAAATTTTGGAGAAATTCTCCTCAAAAAAATCTACTAGAAATGAAGATTAAGGGAAAGGTGGATCAAAGAGGGATTCCCCTCCCCTTCTACGTCCGCCTGTGAAGCACTGTTGCGGCCGTTGTTTGGCTCGCCAGCGGAAGGCTCGTTCAAGGAAGAGCCTGAAGCGTCGCACCCCGGCAGCGGTCCCTTTCTCCGTGAACCCAGGGGATCCCATGGAGCAGCCGTGCAGTCTCTTCGACAACGCTAGCGAACCGCAGAGGGTGGAAGCAGAGCGGCCTGATGGAGGTCTCGTTAGCGGTGAATGCGAGGAGAATGGAGATGGGAAGAGAGACAGTGGCAGTGGGAAAGAGGAGATTGCACTCCAAGAGCTGCCCTCCCTCTCCTTCCTGATCGAGGAGCAGCTCCGGCAGGCACCGTTGCTTTGTCTGCCGGCGACGGACCCCCCAGCCGTTGGTCTTGCAGATGGGGATCTCACAGCAGAGGGGAGGCAGACGTCGCTCTTCTGGAAGGCCGGCAAGAGGACTTAGCCCTACCTCCCCCGCCCAGGGAGTCTGAAAGATCTGCGCGAGGCGTTGGAGTAAGTCGAGAAAGCCAATCAAGGGGAGGATTTAGCAAGGTGGACAACGGGAATCTCAGCAAGGAGGTGGTTAAAGATATCTTAGCAACAGTGGAAACTATATAGAGACTCAGACGGTGAGACCGCTAGACTGATCGGTGTATATGATGCGAGCATAGATAAAAGCTTGAGGTCCACCTTATGCTTGATCAAACGTAGATGGCTAGCGGACATAGTTAGGAAGGTGAAGGCTGAAGTGGCTAGTAGGAAGGAGGGACAGAGCAAGTTGAGGAGTAGATGAAGGGTCGAGGAAAGTTTTTTGTTTACTTGGGGGGATTTGCACTCCCATTTCTCTGCTGTTTGGGAGCTGTCTGAAAGGGTGGCCGAGGTTGTTAGGTGCTAGGGCTTTTGGGTCCTTTTGTGCTTGGTTGGGGTTTGTGCTTAGCGGATAGGTGATTGTGCACTTCTTTTATTTTGCTCCAGAGGCAAAGAGTTGTCTTCCGCCTTTTGTTTTGGGAGTCGTTTTGGGAGCTCCCCCCCCCAACATGTGTACTTTTTATTTTATATACTAGTGGTACTACCCACGTTAAAAAAAAACTTCTTTGGGGAGAGAGAATGTCACTCTTTGGTGTGTTCTGGATAGGGGGGCTTTTGAGAGCTCATACTTCTTACTTGTGTATTCCCTTATTCCTTTTTCTTCTTCTTATTATCATTATTACTACTACTACCACTGTAATGCGATATTGAAATGTGGTACATTCCATTCCCAACACACCTACCTAGAGAAAAAGGCAATTTACTAGGTGAAAGTTGGGACACTGTACGACAGAATTATGCTCACCACTAGACTGCAAATTGGTTGTAATTGATTTGTTTGCATATAGTCAAATATGAGATATGACTTCCATGGCATGGTATTAGAAGCCCACTGGTCTGGATCATAACTGGCTGGTTCAGCTTCAAACAGGTCAGTATTGGATCCGTTCTACCAGTATTGTGGTAGAACCAACTAGTTGAGCTTAACAAAACAAGCTTCAAACCAGCACGAACTGGCTCTGAACCAGCTTTAGAGCATTAAACCAACCTGAAACCAACAAGGAACCAGATCTTTTTTATCTTTTGCTTTTAAATATTTATTTATATTCTTATCAACTATAATTTAATGGCTTGAAGCAGCCATTTTCCACTCCCAAACTGAAACTGGAATTGCAACCAGCCCTTGCTCGTTCCAGACCTGAAACTGACATTTTTAATCATGCTCCATTGGTGTGTGTGTGATGCTGACATGGTAAAAGACAGCAGATAGGTCATCGAAATCAAAGCTCCCAAGTGCACAACAATAAACATACTAGAAGATATAAAGAAGAACAGCACACCTTGTTCCTGAATTGAAGACCTGAATACTGGTTTAAAAGATTGTCTTGGAACTTTGACGCAAATATGTCTGTAGCAAAAACCTAAGCAACGACATCTACCTGTCATGTTTTCCATCCTTAAGAAATATGAGAATCTTTTAGAAAAGTATGCCCAACACAAACCTCACTCCAAATATAACTATAGCAAGTTGCTTCATAACCAATGGCAAAGCGAGGAAAGCAGGATGCAGGGTTTGTTCCTTCTAACAATGGAATTCCCAACAAAACCTGTAACAGAAATAGAGAATACTGTAAATAACCATCCTATTATCAGATAATAGAACAAAGGTTACATTGTTATATGGTGTATATTTGCTACCTTCGGGTGGAGATGCTTGAGTAGCTCCAATATGTCAATATTTTCCCCTGAATGTATAATCTGATCAACAAGACCTGATGGCAAAGAATCAGTTACTTCGGTACACAATTTGGTCAATTTACAGTCATCATATCAGATAACATTTTAGCTACATTGTCAACAATCGGCTCACTCCACTTCCTATAATCTTCATGCAATTTATTTAGCTTGAAGCAAAGATTAAAATAGTCATTCATATACCATGCTTAATAATAATACAACCCTCTGCCAACCTATCCATACATGTGGATTTTTTGCATTCATTCTGTTTCGAATTTGTTGGAGACAATTAATCGCCAGAATCCATTTCCTCTTCAAGAACCCACTACCAAGCAGTTTCTTCCACGAGCACAGATTTAGGGTTTTAACAAAATTTGGAAAAATGGGAAAGGAGAAGGCATATGTTTGACATCTGTACCAGTTATGGATCCTGGGAGGAAAGTGTCAACAATTGCAATTCATTCTTGATCGCCAACCCGGACCTGCTCACATGCTAGGGTTTAGCAGTGGAGGGAGGACGGAGATATTAAGCATGGCTTGCAATGTCTCAAGATCTCTCCAGCATCTCCATCTCTGTAAGAGTCCCAGGATGAAATCTCCACAAAGATCAAGGATTAGAGAGAGAAAGAAGAGGACTAAGCGGGGGGTAGAATAAAGGAGGCATAAGAAAAGATGGAAATGGTGATGTTGATGAATGTGTTTGTGTGCGTCATGTGCGTGGGGGGGGGGGGGGGTGCGAGATTGCTTCAAGTTATCTCTACAGGAAAGAGAGAAAGAGAGTCTAGCTCTTCATCTCTCCAACATTTCTTCAACTTATCTCTAGGATCTCTCCAGAATGCAAAAATGATACAGATCCAAGAAAGCAATCGCTGATATTACGTTTCCCCACATATCATGATTGGCCAGCCAGTTTAAGGCGCACGGGATGTCAGAATATAGGTCGGTTATTTGTCATTATCCTTTCTGGGTTGGTTGGATGATCTCATATAAGATCTTGAAGCCTTGGTACTTGGACCGGTATGATGAATCTATCAAATTTTCTTTATCTGGAGATATGGGTGACTCTTGATGTATTAGCTTGGATCTAAGTAATTTTAAACATTTTCAGCTGTTTCCTAAGGCTGCTGCACTAGTGGACCTTAGCAAAGCTGTGGATTGCCTGCTGATTATTTGGATTCTTCTGAAAGGTATACAACTGTTCAGAGTGCTGATTATCTTGATGACTTCTCTAGTGAGGAGTTGACAAAAGTGATGTGGGATTCTTCTTCTCGACGTCGTTAAAAAATGTTGCGAAAGATAGAAGGCTGTAGAGGCAACTATGTAACCCTCGAAGTTCTACCAAAAGAAGAAACAAGGATGTAGGAAATTGTGGCAGAAACGCACTTGATGGTAGCATCACAAACTTCTAGTTCTTAGAGGGTAAAAGGTCTAAATGTAGATTGAGAAAACAATCATAGGAAGAGAGAGAGAGCGGCAGAGACTGAGACAAGAAGAAAAACAACCTTGATCTGCACACCCACACAGCTGCCACCCTCCAATTTCTATTTAATTAACCCTACACACCACTCACAAGGGATTGGATGACATTACCCCTGTTACAAAATTAAATGGGGCAATTGAGACAGACCATAAAAAGCAAAAAAAAAAAATACAAGGAAACACCATCCTGATCCACTAAGGATATAATCCAGTCTCCCAAATTCCACCGAGGCAGAGCATAGATATCCACCACGTGCAGCTTGGACAACGCTAAAATAAACTGCTCTATAGGAAACCCTTCATAAAAAAACATCAGCCATTGGTTTTCTGAACAACTATAGAGAAGGCAGAGCTCCCCAATATCCAACCTTTCCTTAATGAAGTGCTGATCAATCTCTATTTGCTTCATCATACCATGTTGCACAGGATTTTTGGCAATATTAATTGCTGTCTTGCTGTCACATTATAATTTGAGTGGTCTATCCTCGGCTTCTGCACTAGATCTTGCATAATACAGCCCGTTTTTTGCTTCTCCATGTCACTAGATCATAGTTACCAACATAGGAAACGAAATGTGAAACGAAAGTGAGAAACGAGGATCTAAAATTTAGTGAGAAACGAGATACGATATAAGTATGAGAAACAAGGGGGATTTTAATCATTTTAGGAAGGTTTAGCTCTTCAAGTGTATCTCATGTATTCTTAAAATGATTAAAATACCCTTAAGTTACTAACATACCTTCCTAAAATGATTAAAATACCCATAAAATACATATGAGAAACAAGGGGGCATAAAATACATATGGGAAACAAGGGGACGTTTCTCATGCATTTCCCAAAGCATCAAATTCGTTTCCTGAACGCGTTTCCCACTTAGATAGACTCCGACGGAAGTCAAGCAGCACAAAATTTGTCCTGTCGTCATGTGAAACTGCCCAATCTGCATCAGCATAGCCTTTATCCTTCAGGAAAAGACCCGATATATTTCATAATTCTATCCACAGCCCTCAAATATAAGTAATACCTGTTCCAGTGAAAGTTAGATACAGGTGTTTTCCCACCAACCTTTCGTACCTTGTTCAGCTTCAGAGAGAAGCTCCCATCTTGTCCATTCAACCTGAGGTTAACCTCTATTGGTGTGGCAGCTGTTTTACACCCCAACTTATTATGCTCTTGCAGCAAGTCCAACACATTTTTTTTTTGAAAGTCGGTGGTATCACATCATTTATAAAAAGTGAAGAATGTATAAGTAGGAAAGGAGCACTCCCAAAAATTCCATATACAAAATAGAACAGAGATTTCCCTACCCTTGAAGTAGGGATAGGGATCAAATATGAAAATTACTTTTGCCCCCTGTACAAAAGGTGTCCCCCCCCATTTTTCACAAAATACAAAATCAGCTCCAAATACAGATTTACACTGTCAAATATGAATATTACCACCAGACGGAGCAACTTCTGGTCCCAAGAAGTATTTCAAATGCCCAAGGTCATTTGTCACAAATTCCCTTGCAAAATTACTCTTCAACAGAATGATTCTTCCTTTTGTTGTCCCCTATAATCACCGCATCATCCACACGCATCATAAAGATAATAACCTTTCCATCCTGCCATCTCACAAAAGAAGGTATGATCAGCATTCCCTTGCATGTAGCCAAAACAAATGATTGAAAGCTTGAATCTGTCAAACCAAGATCTAGGGAGCTGTTTCAACCCATGCAAGGCCTTCTTTAATATGAAACAGAAATTTCGCATTTTCATCATTCCCCAGTCATCTGGCTCATTTTGCCATCCAAAAAACCACCTTCCTCGGTGATATCTCAAACCAAATTTATTTATGCCTTGACAAAAAGTATCTTGAAATCTTCTTGGATATAGCCACAAGATCACATGTAGCAACTAGACCAGAGCTTTTCTTAACAGCTTTCGTGAATCATTTCTATCCCACAGCTTGGGGTATTTTTTTTCGAAAGTGGGTAATACCATTGTTGTATTAAAATAAAAATATGAGATGTACAAATGTAGTCAATGAGATCACAAAAAATCCCTATACACCAAAAAAGAACCCACACCAAGGTGGTGTACCCCGACTCTAACCCTCCAACAAAGCCAAAATAGGGGAGTTGGTTGGGTTTACATTACACAAAGCCCTTGCCCATTGTTTCACTCTCTCACAAACAAAAGAAACAAGACCTTCCATCACTTTGGCTTCTCTTCCGAAAATTCTATTGTTCCTCTCATCCCAAATAGCCTACAAAGTAGCGTGAAGGATGATCCACCAAGTGAGCTTGTCTCCTTTGAGGCACCATCTCCCGCCCCATCACCCAATCAATTGGTGCACACTCCTGTGCAAGCTGAAAGTACCATGAGCCCTACGAGCTAACTATCCCCAAACCTCCTGAAAGTAAGAGCACCCTGCAAAAAGATGGTATGGGTTCTCATCCTCCTGTCCACACAGAGAGCAAGTGATAGAGATGCTTTGTATGAAAGATGCTAGCCTATCACATGTTGGCAGCCGACCATGAGAGATCCTCCACACCAACACCTTCACCTTCAGAGGACTCTTGGGAGACCATATCTGAGGAGCGAGTTGGTGCCAGAGACCACCATCGAAGATGAGGCTATATGATTATCTCACAGTGAAGGAGCACTCCTTGTCCCATCTCCACCAAAGGAGAGGAGTCCTAGCAGGTCTTGTAGCTGATCAATCTCCATTGCGCTAAGATTCCTTCTAAAGATTGGGGTCCGAGTACCTCCTGAGGGGTGATACTCAAAGTATTGCGCAACTGGTGCCAAAGGGGCTAAAGCAACTGCAAAGAGACTGAGGAATGAGTCTTCTAGAGTGAAATCTCCACACCATCTGTCCTTCCAGAAGAGGCATTTCTCACCACTACCCAAGCGGACCCGAACACTGGCTAGCATGACCTCCCTATACAATAGAACACCCCTCCAGATGGGTGAGATACGGTGCCGTGACGTCAGAACTAAGTCCCATGCCCTGAATCTATCATAGTATCTCTGCATGATGACTTGTGTTCACAGACACTGCTCACCAGCTCCTAACTTCCAAAGCTGAAGTGCCAAATTGAAGTCCCGATGTTCTTGATGCCCAGTCCTCCTATTCCCTTGCTCTTGGCCACTCTGTCCAAGCTATGTCATGCCACCCCTTAGTCCTCTCTCCACTGCCATGCCAGAAGAACCTTGTTTGGGTGGACTCAATGTTCTTAGCCACCGTCCTCACGATCCAGCAAATGGAAAGAAATTAGACAAGTAGACTATCAAGCATAGACTTACACAACACCAATCTCCTCCCATAAGAGTAGAGTCGCCTTCCAGCCTACCATTCTAGACTCATACCTCTGCACCACTGGCTGCCAGTCCCTACAATGTAAGCCCCCTGTAGAAAGCGGGAGCCCCAGGTAGGAGAGGGAGGGGGTCCCAATACTGCATCCCAAGATGATAGCTGCCCTGGCAAGGACTCCATTGTCCATGTTCACACACACCAAAGTACTCTTATCAAAGTGAACTTTTAGCCCACTGACCTCCTCCAATATCAAGCATTAATCTAACTATATAAAACTAGAGCTCATCCTCTGTTAGAAACAAAATAGTGTCATCTACATATTATAGGTGAGTGATGGTAGTGTCACCTCTCCCAACCTAAAAGCCGTTAATCAAGCCTGTAACCTCTACTTTGGACCACATCTGACTATGTGAACAACCAACACAAACAACAAAGAAGAGATAAAATTTCCCCGATGGAGCCCTCTGCCACAATGAAAGGACTCAATCTGCTTCCCACTGACTAGAACTGCAAATGTAGCAAAAGAGACACATCCTAGAATCCAGCCAATCCATCTGCCATCGAAGCCCATTTTGTCCAACACGTCGAATAAGCAAGTCCAATTTACCCTATCATATACTTTCTCAAAGTCGAACTTCAGCACCACACCCCTCCTCTTCAGAAGCCTCATAGTATAGAGACACTCACGTGCTACCAAGAAATTCTCCTGAATGTGTCTCCCTCTACTGAAGGCCCCTTGGAAATCGCTGACCCTTCTACCCACCACTCTGTCAAGTCTGCTGGCCACCATTAAGGAGGCTAATGGGCCTAAAATCTCTAAAACATGCTACACCTTGCTTCTTGAGAATGAGGAACATAGGGAATGGTTGATACCCCTTAGGTGAGCCCTCCCTTCCTAAAACTCTCTAACAATAACTAAAAGATCCTCCTTAACTATATCCTAATACACCTGGAAGAATGCCATAGGAAAGGCATCTAGGCCTGGTGCTCTATCACCTGCAGGAGAGAAAATAGCTTGATAGACCTCCTCCTCTGAGAAGGGAGGGAGAGAGCTTCCCTATCCTCTGGAGCAAGGCGAGGGAGGAGGTCAAGATCAATCACCAGTTTGTTACAGTCCACCTCCGAAAAAGTGTGGCATGGTACTCCTTCACCTTCTCCCTGATCTCCACCTCCCTAGAGAAAAATTGATCTCCCACTTTAATGCAAGTGATGGAGTTCAGTCTTCTCCTACCTGATGCAATACGCTAAAAATAAGAAGTGATCATGTCCCCTTCCTTAATCCATCTGTCCCTCGACCTCTATTTCCAGTAGATTTCTTCTTTTATGAGAATTTCTTGAAATTCAACCCTAAGGGAGTCCCTGAGCCGTCTATCTGCCTCATCAAGTAGCCCTGCCTCCTCCAAGCATTCTAGCCCCTCAATGTACTGAAGAATCATGTCCTTTGCAACCCTACCAAGAATGGTTTTATCTACTCCCCAGACCTTGAGAGCTTGAGCCACCTGCTTCAGTTTGCCTACAAGCCTAACCATAGTTGAAGTCTCATATCTACATGCATTCCATGTTTGTCTGACAGTCACCATAAAGTCTGCCTCTCTAAACCAAAACCTCTCTAGCCTAAAAGTGCTCCTCATCCTCTGTGAGCAACTTGTCTTCAACAAAATAGGTTTGTGGTTCGACACTGATCTGGCAAAAATGATACATGTACAAGGGGGTAGTTTTTTTTTTTTTTGGAAAGTGGATGGTACCACTAATATATAAATAGAAAAGAAGATGTACAAGTATAGCCAAAAAAGTCCAAGAAGCCCTACACAAAGGTCACACCAAGAAAGTGTAGAACAATTAGTCCCCAACAAAACAAAAAGAAAGAAATTGAGGAAATTCACATTACATAGGATCTCACCACATTCTCTCACTCTATCACAAACAAAAGAAACAATAGATTCCACACATCTAGACTCCCTTCTAAAGATCCGGTTGTTGCCCCCCCCCCCACCCCATAACGACCAAAGAGTGGCATGGAGAATGAGCCATGACATTATCCTGTCTCCTCTGAGGTTCCAGCTTCTACCCCAGTGCTTCATAAGGTGGAGTACTTGGCTATGTTGGATGAAGCGACAATGAGCCCTCCAAGCAAGTTCTTCCCACACCTCATGTGAAAATGAGCAACCTACAAACAAGTGGTCCATGGATTCGACGTCCACCCACACAAGCAACAAGACAGCTGAACACCCCGGAGGAATCACCTCAATATGTCCCGAGTGGATAGTCTCCCATGAGAGATCCTCCAAATGAAGACTTTCACCTTCAGCAGACTCTTCTGTCTCCAGATCTGAGAAGAGAGAGAGTGACGAACACCACCATCTGAGATAATGGCATAAGCTGAACTGACCGAAAAGGCACCCTCCTTTCCCCACCTCCAAAGCCACTTATCTTCTATGCCTGGCAGAGGATGAAAAGAGAGGAGAGAGAGGATGTTCTAAAGTTGGTCCAACTCCACGTCTCTAAAGGCCCTCCTGGAGGTTGGGGCTCAGGCACCCCCAAATAGCTCGGAGTCAAAAGCTTGGGACACCGTCCCCAAGGGAGCAACTGAGATACAAAAAGCTGGGGAAGGCAGTCTCGAAGGAAAGGTCTACACACCATTTGTCCTTCCAAAAGAGGCTCTGGTCGCCCCTTCCTAGTCGAACATGAACACTGGAGAAGACGACATCCCTGCAAGATAGGATGTCACGCCAAAGAGAAGTCTTGTGCTACAGGGTTGGGCCCAGGTCCCAAACCCTCCTACCGCTATAGTATCTCTGACGAATCACCTAGTCCACAACCCAACCTCCCCTGATCCCAACCTCCACAGCCACTTACACAATAAGGCTAGGTTAAAAGCCCTCACATCTTTGATCCCCAACCCTCTCCCTTCCCTACTCGCTGCCACCCTACCCCAAGCAATGTCATGTCACCCCCTAACTCTCCCACCACTGCCATGCCAAATGAACCTCCTCTGAATAGCATTAATCTTCGAGGTCACCGTAGGATCCGAAAGCTAAGAGAGAAAATAGATCGAAGGCTATCAAGCACAGATCTACGCAAAACAAGTCTACCCCCATAAGATAACAACCTAGCCTTCCATCTAGTCCCCTTGGATTCATATCTCTGAACAACAAAAAGCCAATCTGCACAATAGAGAGCATTCGGAGACAAAGGCAAACCCAGGTATGAGATAGGAAAGTCCCTTACCTTGCACCCCAAAATACAGGCTGCCCTACGAAGAGACCACTCTTCCAAACCCAACCCCACAACTACGCTCTTATTAAAATTAACTTTCAGACCAGAGATGTCATACAACAATTCCAGTAAAAGTCTAACTATAAAGAGATGCTACTCTCCTACAGCGAGAAAATAAATGGTATCATCTGCATACTGCGAGTGAGAGATAAATAGGCCCCCTCTAGCGACCTGAGGCCCTGAGATCAGTCCGGCCACCTCTGCTCTGTGCCAAAACCCTACTTAACACATTAGCCATTAGCACAAAGAGGAGAGGAGACAAGGGGTCCCCCTGACGGAGACCCCTCCCACTAAAGAAAGAGGAGGATGGCTTCCCATTCAGAAGAACCGCAAAGGAAGCCGATGAAATGCAAGCTCTGATCCAACCAATCCATCTGGCCCCAAACCCCGTCTGCTCTAGTACATCAAACAGATATTGCCAATTAACCTTATCATAAACCTTCTCAAAATCCAGCTAAAGGACCACACCCTTCTTCCTCTGATTCTTCATCGAAAACAAACACTCGTGAGCCACCAAAAATTATCCTGGATGTGTCTGCCCTTGATGAAAACTCCTTAGGAATTACTGATCAGCATGTCCACCACCCCAGCTAACCTACCAACTAGCACCTTGGTGATAATTTTATAGGAGCCATTCAGAAGGCTAATGGGTTTGAGAAGGCTAATGGGTTTGAAGTCTCGAAACTCTACAACACCTGGCTTCTTAGGGATAAGCACTAAGAGGATTTTATTGATTCCCCCCAAATATGCCCCTCCTAGAATTCCCTCATAGCAGCCAAAAAATCACCTTTGATGATCCCCCAACACTTCTGAACCCAAAGGGAAGCCATCCGGGCTTGGAGCTCTATCCCCTGCAAGAGAGAAAACTGCATGTTGAACCTCCTCTTCAAAAAAAGCCTGGGAGATAAAAAGTTGCTCCTCAGAGGAAAGGCAAGGAAGTAAGCCTTCTGTAATGCGTGGCCTGCAAATCTCATCCTCAGTGAACAACCTGGAATCTATCTAACCTAGAGCAAGAAGAGTTTGCCCTCAGGTTAGACCAAGTGAATTGGGCATTAGTCATGCCCACATCAATAAAAGTTGTGTCCTCTATGAGTCAGTGAAGTCCTCCTTACCTAAGCTGAAGTAAGTACTTGTCCTCTCCCAAGAGGCAGCAATGGCATTTTAGTCACCCCCTAGACCAAGGCCTCTCTGAGCTCAAGTGATGTCGTGCTAGCTCATCCCACAAAGCCTTCTTCTCCTCCCTACTTTGGGGTCCGTAAACCCCCATGAAGTCCCAAGAGAAGTTATCCCTTACATTCCAAAAATATAGGGAAAGTAACCCTCAGATTACCCGTATGTCCTGCTCTACCTCCTCTACCTCAAACTAGTTCCAAAGGATCATAATGCCTTCTGACCTCCCCTCTGCCAGAGATGCCACCCCCTTAGCAAGTCTGATACCCCCTATATCCCTCAACACGTCCACCCCTCCTCTTCACACTTAGTTTTTTACAGACAAAGGATACCAATCTTGCATCTCCTCACTAGCTCTTTCACTGCACACCTCTCCCCTACAAATCCCCCTCACATTCCACGAGACAATCCTCATTTGGGCACTAGGATGTCCCCCTCGTCCCTCCCTTCCTCACTCTCCCTCTCCCCCCTCAACTATGATTTCTCCCCCTCCACCTTCCTCGCAATATGCAGCACCCACCTCTTCTGAATTCTAGGGAAGGCTCCCTTAACATCTTTCTCCACCCCTACAAAGGAGATGCCCACCTTGGTGGCTAAATCCCGCATGAACTTGGCCAATATGCTCTCTAGCATCCCCATCAACTCCCTCACCTCCTCCTTCCTTAGGGTGGCCCTATCGAATTGCTCCCCCTCAGACTGCACTCTTTTGTCACCCTCGGATGTCTCCGAGATGACCTCCTCATCTTCCGACCACACCTCCTCCCCTCCCTCTTGGTCTTCGTCATCACCCTCCGCCTCCTCAGTGGCCTGCGACGGTTGGTCCCAAAGTGGTGAGCGGCCCAATCCAGTCTGCCTTGGCCCCAGAGTGTGAGAGGCCGATGTGCCCGCGTCTCCGGCATTAATGTAGGCGGACATGCTGGAGCCCTGTTCTGGTGACAGTAGCACGTAGATAGGCAGTCGGAGAAGCCCTCTGCTTCCTCCTCCAACAGGTAGCAGAATGGGTCCTACGGCAGAAATGGCCGCTTCTCCTCTCGACGTGCGTCGCTAGGTTGCTGGAGTGCAAGCCCTCCAACTTCCCTGCCATCCATTCTTGCTGGAATGGGAGACACTCTCCCCGCTGCCTCCTTTTGTTGTAGATGGTGGAAAGACTAGCCTCAGTTAGCTGTTGGGGAAGGGCCAGTGCCGTCTTGAGAAGAGCTTCGACAGGAGGATGGTCCTTGGTCAATGGTGAGCACCCTAGCCTATGGCCATCTTGCCTAGGGGGGCTGCAGGGAGGAGTCACCAGTAGAGACCTGGCGTCACTTTGTCCATCGACGGACTGAGCAAGAAGCACAATAGATAGCAGGCGGGGAAGAGGCTCGATCCGAGTCTCCCGGACCCAGAGTCACCATGACCCTGGCTCACAGGTAAGTTCCGGGATAGTCCAGCCCAAAGGATGTGGACTAGACCACGGTTTTTCGTCTCGAATATCAGTTCGATCTCGGAAAGACGAAAGAGAAGATCTCGGAGAGATTTCGGAAAAATCTCGAGAGATCGGGTTCGATGATTTCGGAAAAATGTTTCATATACATAACCTATTTCTAAGAAAATACTAATTTTTTTCTACTAACCACTCAATTTCACAACCATGTTTTGCTAATTGATAATTCAATTTTACAAAATAAAGAGTAATTATAATAATAACAAATCCATTCACACGTACCAATATTAATATACATCAAAAGCTACACCAAAAAGATATACATAAATGGTACATGAATCACAAACTGAAGAATACATCAAAAATCATCAAAAATGGTACATGTATCTCTGTCTTCTCTCCTCTCTGTCTCCCTCTCTCTCAAACAGAGAGAAGGGGGAGACGGGGGAGGGGAGAGAGAGAGAGACTGGGAGACAGAGAGAGATATCGAGAGAGAGGGTGGGAGGAAGAGAGAGAGAGGGTAAGAGAGCCCGAGAGAGTGTGTCACAAAGGGAGAGACAGAGAGTCCGGGGGAGAGGGAGAGACAAAGAGAGACTGGGGAGAGAGAGAGCTCAAGGGGGCCGAGTTAGAAAGAGACAGGGAGAGAGGAAGGAGGAAATCAGGGGGTGGAGGAGAGAGGATCTTGGTCTCGACAACTTCATTTCTCGTGACCTTTGGAGAGACAGAGATCTCGGAGAGATCTCAGACATCTCGTAAGAGATGGCAAACCATGGACCAGACCCATATTGCAGCGGCCCAGCCCGATCTGGCTCGAGAGCCGATCTAGGCCCATAGCCCACCAGGCAAACTGGCTCAACTGGGATCATGGATGGCAGTATCAGCCGAAACGTATCGGTTTCGGCCTATACCGAAACCGAAACGGGCCTTGTCACTGTAGCAAGTCCGATACCAATAAAAATTAATTTTTTAATGATTTCGGATCCGAAACCGGACCTGCTCAATAATATTTTTAACTTTTCTGACTGATTTGAACCTGTTTCGGCTGAAACCGCAACCGATACGTATCATTTTCGGTACCGGTTTGCCGAAACCGGTACCGAAACCGATACTGCCATCCTTGACTGAGATCCCGCCCTGAATCGAATTTGAACCAAGGCCTTCGTTGCAGCCACGTACCCCTCCACCTCCACTGTCTTCCTCCTCCCACGTGGGGCACGGATGCCCTAAAGGCGTATGCCACCACCCTACACCTTCCGGCAGAAAACGCACCCTGGCCACGAACTGCCTCTCCTCAACGGCAAATAAGATGACAGGAGGCACCACCGCAGGACTACTCACCCTCACCAATGTTTGGATTGTCGTGATGGTCCTCGTCAGGGCAAAACTAGTGGTTCTTGGCACCACCGATCCCCCAGTGTCTCCACCCCCTCTTCATTGCAAAGAATCAAGGGGATGCCCTCAATAAGAATCCCCAACTACAAGCATCTGGGGTCTAGGAAGGTGCCCCTATCCAACGCCCACCGTTAGATCCGTAGGAGGGTGCCTCCCCACCGTCTCAACCTGCTCCTCCGACAGACAGACCACTAAAAAGCCCGTCAAATTGACACAGCGAACCTCCCAACTGTCTCCCCATGCAGCCAACATCTCTTTGACCTTCTCCTCCTCCACCTCCCCGTCAACTGGTAACACCCACAAACACTGCCACAGCCAACTGACATGGTCGTGGGCCAAGTCAAGCAGCATCTGGCCAATGTCGATCTCCTCCTTGCACTGCCTAGGCGAACCCTGAGCATTAGAGCGAAGAACATCGGCGTACGACTGGACAAGGGGCACCGCTCTCCCAACACCTAGCCCCTCCAGCGGCCGAAACATGCAAAACCTTTAAACGTGCCTTACCTCCAGCATCACCACGTCCCCACCTCCGCCCAGCCCTCGAGAATCCCCTCTCTCCTGAGGAACACCCCCCGGGGAGGGATTGCTCCGGCGACCAGCGGAGGTCGAGCCCCATGCCGACCCTCGGGAGGGTGCACCATTTCCCCGGAGCTTCTCACTCTAGAAGGCTAGAGAGATAAAAACAGCAGCAGTAGTCGTGAGTGGGCACCTTTCACGCCCCCACAGCTTGGGGTGATATTCAAACAACATTGGACATGCTCATTGTAATTAACAAGGATAAAAGGAATGAAATATCCCTCAACACCTGTGCAAACATGCCATAGAATGACAACAGATGATCAATAAACTCAACCTGAATGACAAACAATTCACATAGGTTTGGTGCATAAAGAATGAACACAGTTCCCTAGTAAACAGATGCTGGAAAAATGTGCTCCAACAGACAATTTGCTAAGTATAAGTCTTCAAGTTGCAAGTCCACTTTCTGAATCAAAATCTAAAATCACTCTTTTTCAATAAGTCCACTTGCTGACTTGACTGACAACTCTTTGTCCAATGGACCAACTCCACAATCCTATATCAGTGGTTCTTAGCATGACTTGGTCCAATTCCTATGGTTCAGATCAGTTTTCAGGATTTGCAAGCCTCAAATCAGTTAATACAATATGATACAAGCCTTAAGGCAATAACTAAGGTTTAGATAATTACGAAAGAAGACAAAGCCTCATCCGCTTCATGGGCTGGCTTGGAGGAGACCAATAAGTATCATCTTTTTCAAGTTATAATATGGCATGAGACAGTGAGTTGGCCAACCTTGCCCGTGACAGAACATCCACATCCACAAGTAGCATTATCATCATCATAGGCCCTATCCCATCAATCTGAGCTCAGCCAGATCCAATGCAGGATCCATAGACAATGGCAAAGTTTTCCAACTAGCTGCCATGCCTGGAGGCAACCCTCTAAAAGATGAATCTCCAATAAGTGGTCCTCTCACAATCTCACATCAATACCTAGAGTTTTACATAAAATAGCACAATGAACGTCCAAACTGAATGTAAAGATAATGTCAGCTAAAAGTAGAAAATTACGATCCTCAAATTCTTCTCTGTAGTTCGGAAAACTTCCAGGAGCAGAATATCAAGATAAATCAATATAGTATACCCCAAAATTATGACTAAAGAGTAGTGAAGGCTTACAGAGAAGAATTTCTTCCTTCAGCTTAAGGCCTGAAAATGAGTCCTTTCTCCTCTTCAGTGATCTACATAACTCATCCTCAATGGGTTTGGTAATATCCTGCAAAGTCAAATATCTTGTAGTTCAAGCCTTGAACACACCAATTATAAAGAAGCACTAGCATATTAAAGGCAGCCTATGATCATCAGATGTCCACACATAAAACTGTCAAAGAAAAAACAGTCTCAAACAAGCCTTTACCCTTGAAACTCGTTAATCTGTTGAAGACTAATAACTGCAGCATGCATCTCAAGTTTAAGATGTCAAATGCACAAGAAAGCAGTAGAATTTGTAATCAGATTTAATTCAATTACCCCAAACATCCCATTATCACTGTATTGTTTCCCACTTTTCCAGTTCCAAAGTATCTGCCCTTCTGACTCTGCTTATCACAGTGAACCTGTGCTGCCTTGATTGTGACCTCTGGCCCGTGTGACAGATACTCATAGTATGGGTCATGATAGAGCAAGACAGGCAAACCAAAAAGTAGCATGGATCATTGTTGAACCCAGAAAATTTTCCTCGGGTCGATGCATTTTAAAAAAAAACAGAAATGTTGACACCGCACTGACGCAAAACTGGTTTAAAACCAGTGCATTATGTGTATAAATGATACACAAATATGATACATTCCGATATACGGAAATTCATGCGCACATGTTGCGTGTTTTGTATGCGTCAAATTGGGTCGAGCATGTGGCGGGCAGCAAAAAATAATGTATCTCTCATTAGATTTCCGCGGTGTTTCAGCAAGATAATAAATTTTCCACACACCCGGGAGTCGGTCTAGACACTCCAGGTCGTAGTCCCAGCAGATCGGAATCCTCCTGCAGCAAACCCGCCACGTCAAAGAAAAGGGACAAGCACAAACAGTCCATGTGGGTTGCAGCCTGGTCAGTGAAAAAAGTCAATAAAGAATCCCAGTGCCCCGCTTTTATAGCTACTTAAGGCCGGCCAGATTATTAAAGGCCCGAACTCTAACCCAAAACCTAGACATTGAGTTGAGGGAATCCTCAACAGATAAGGAGAGAGCTCACATACTATCCGATGTTGGACTAAACCTCAACACCCGCCCTGGCACCGAACTCGGATGGTTAAGGTATAAACCCAGATGGTTAAAGTATGAGTGGCGCACACTGAAGGTTACAGTATGAGTGGCACAATTGAACGGGTGGGGTGGAGTACAAGAATGCCCATCTCTGATACCATGTTAGAGACCCGAACCTGAAACCTAGGCCTTGAGTTGAGGAAATCCTCAACAAATAAGGAGGGAGGTGCCCACATATTATCCGATATGGGACTAAATCTCAACACGGTAAAGAGAGTTGGGCTCCCACCTTCTCTTTCATTTCCTCTTTCCCTCCTCTATCTATCCTTTGCAGGGAACCAACAGGTCTCCACCTTCTCTATCCTCTTTCCCTCCTCTCTCCTGCACAAGGAACCAACAACCCACCTTCTCTCTCTTCTTTCTCTCCACTTTCTTTCTCCTATCGGGCAGAACAAGGGGGGCTGTTGTGGCTCCCACCTTCTCTCCTCCTTTTGCTCTCACCTTCTCTCTCCTCTCCTTTTCTCCCTCCTTCCTCTCCCCTGCCGGACAGAACAGGAAGGTCGCAGCCTCCTCTCAGCTCTCTCCTTCCTTACCCCGGGAGGTGAGCAGGGAAGAGTGGGGCCCAGCACCTCCAGCCACCAACTTCTCTCTCTTCCTTCTCTTTCTTTCTCCACACCTCTCTCCTGCACACGAAGGATCAGCCCCCTGCTCTCCCCTTACCCAGGGGAGTTGAGAGGGGGAGAGTGGTGCCCACCATCCCCAGCCGCCGCCACCTATCTGTTTCTTTCTCCTCACCTTCTCTCTCCTGCGCACATAGGATCAGCCCCCTCCTCACTCCTTCCTTACCCAAGGGAGGTGAGAGGGAGAGAGTGGGGCCCACCACCCCCAGCTGCCACCTTCTATCTCCTCTCCTCTCTCTCCAGCCGGCAGCCGCACACCTTCTCTCCCTTCTTTCTCTTTCTGCATGCAAAGAAGAGGCTGCCACGGCCTCCTTATCTCTCCTCCTTTCTTACCCAGGGGGGACTTTTTTTTTGACGGTGTTTTTGAAAAAAAAAAATTGAAGGTGCTTACCTGGGGGGACTTGAGGTCCAATCGGGGATTGTGTGTTTACCTACTCCAGGCAAGACTTCTCAAAGCCCCATAAATAGGAGGGCTTGAGGTAATTCAAAAGAGGCACAAGCCTGGAACGTGCTGAAGAAATGGAAGACTTGTGATTGTGTGTGCTTTAAAAAGAGAAGAAGACAAGGTGTTGTGAATATTACCCCTATCCATGTGCAGTGTGTGGTCAGAAAATTAAAAATCGTGAATATACATGTCCATGTGCAATGTGTAAATCAGAAATTATGTAAATGCCGCTGTGCAGGGTGTTTACTGCAAATCGGAAATTATGTAAATGCCCTTGTTCTGCATGTTTCCTGAAAATCAAAAATTATGTAAACGCCCTGTGCAGGGTGTTTCCAGAAAATCAAAAAATATCCAAACGCCCATGGTCTGGGTGTTTTTCTAAAAATCAGGAATTATGTAAATGCTTCTGTTCTGGGTGTTTTCTAAAAAAAGTAGAAATTGAGTACATACCCCTACCATGTGTATTTGATAAAACAAAAAATAGAAAAAATATATTGCATGTATTCCCTTATGTGTATTTACCTAAATCTTCACGTATATGTTAATCTAAGGCAAAAGGCAGATCGTGATGACATTCTGATCCAACGGCCGAATCATGATATTCTGGTCCAATGGCCGAATCTTGATCACAATTCGATCTGATGGCCAATCTTGTTCAAATTCAAATCCAACAGTCTGATTGAGATCATAAGACGATCTGATGGACCGATTGTGATGAAATTCAAATATAACGGTCAAATCTAGACTAGGAACAAATCCAACGGTCCTATCTTGACCAAAGTCACATCTAACGGCTAGATCTGGACCAGGAACAAATCCAACGATCTAATCTTAATCAAAGTCAAATCTAACGTTTAAATCTTGACCAAGAACGAATCCAATGGTCGGATCTTGACCTAAAGCCAATCCACTAGTCGATTCTTGACCAGATTCAAATCTAACGATTGGATCTTGACCAGATTCAAATCCGATGGTCAGATATTGAGCATATTTAAATCTAATGGTCAGATCTAAATCCAAAAGTAAATCCAATGGTCAGATTTTGACCAAAAGCAAATTCAACGATCCAATTGGGATCGTATCTAAACTCAAAGTCCGATCACATGATCGGGGCCAAATGCAGGGTCTTAAAAGACCGATTGTAATATATATTAAACCTATTCAAGGAATGAAAGTTCTCAATTTTCCTGCAAGTGTATATCTCTCATGAGTGATCTCCGCGATCATGCCCATTAGATAAAGTTCAAAATATCACAACAGATATTGTTAGAGGTTAAAAGCGATTCTTTGACAGTTAATCAAAGGTGTTCAGATTTTGAGCAGATGTAAATTAAAACCAACTGAGGTTGGTGGGGAAAAATCCAACACCCGAATCCAAATTGTTTGATAAACCCAAAAGTGCAAAAATAATAGTGCACATGCTAATAAGCCAAAGGACTAATTTATCTTATATTTACTCTTATTAGAAAAAAAACGTGTGCATTTTATTCACCTAATTTTATCTATTTTAATTCTGGCGGTCCAACAATCATCCAACTCACAGAAGGCAACTTGAACCATGATATAATATTTTAATCCATCAAAATCAGCTTATTATATACAACTACTAGTAAAGCACTTCAAAAAGAAGTTTCCCCACCTTTGAAATTTTAAAAACATGCTGATGACCAAGTTTATGGTCAAAACATTAACCTTCATATATAAAGTACCTTTAAAAAAGACTGCATTCGTAATCCTGAAAATTTGGAGAACTAACAAGAAATTTTCATCAAATGAAATGAAACACATGTTTACAGCAAAGACACAGAAAATTTTCTCAATATCCTGCTCATATAAATCAATGGTTCACACTTTAAGAGACCCCCCCCCCCAGAATTCTGCCCAAAGCTGGCTTTTGGCAGCTTTGTGAAGATGTTGAAGATAGAAAGCAGTACCAGTCAACTATCACAGGAATCAATAGAGGCATGATTTTTTTTCCAGATGAAGATCTAGAATGGCTGGTCAAACAAGTAAAGCATTTTAGGCTTCCAATATGGCTCCTCTTCAACATGTACATAGCATACAAGAAAATGGGAAAACATCCAAGGTATGTGAATAATGTGGTTGAGATGAAAAGCTTACTTTACAAGCTGATGACTGATTACATTTGCTTAGAAGAAAGCAAATTCATTTTCAACATAAATCTGGCTAATGATTAAGTCTATTAAATCCCCAGATGCACCTTTCTAACCAAAAAAAAAAACAGAATAGTGTGTCTGGCTTGTAGGCATCTAGTTATAAACAAGCAGGGATGAAAGAAATGTAATAATCTGAGGGACTAAACAGAAATATGTTATAACTAGGGGTTTTCATAAATGGGGAAGGTAGAGGCTAGAGAGACTGAGAGTTGGCATTTTATAAAACAACCGCTCAGGCCACAACTTTTGCACATCAGTCATTTTTCACTATATAGAAAAACTTAATGCATAATGAGAAACCATACAGCTTTTTCTACTTTTTTTTCAATACCGATCACAAACCAGCCAAAATGGACCAGTCCCCACTAATTTCAACATGGTTTGGCTCTTCCCAGACCTGATCAGGTGGTTTCTAACTCCTTGCATTGCTACGGAATCCAAGTGAAATAATTTCTTTTTTTGTTCAAGTGAAGCAAATCATCATCATCATCATCATCATCATCATCAGAGCCTTATCCCAATTAATTGGGGTCGGCTACATGAATCCTGTTCCGCCAAAGATTTCTATCAAGTGCAATATTCATATTTAAACTCAAGGAACTAAAGTCATTCCTAATAACATCGCACCATCTCATTTTAGGCCTTCCTCGAGCTCTTTTACTAGCATCTACTAAGATTTGGTCACATCTTTTAACCGGCGCTGAGTTAGGGCGACGAAACACATGTCCAAACCACCTGAGTCTATTTTCTCTCATTTTACTATCAATTGGAGCTATCCCTACGTCCTTACGGATGCGCTCATTCCTAATCTTGTCTTTCTTAATCTTACCACACATCCATCTCAACATCCTCATCTCTGCTACACACATTTTGTGGATGTGTTCCTTTCGTACTGCCCAACACTCGGTACCATATAACAAAGCAGGTCTCACAGCCGTTCTATAAAACCTCCCTTTGAGTTTCACAGGCATACGACGATCACAAAGGACACCTGATGCACTTCTCCATCTTAACCAGCCTGTCTTAATCCTATGTTCAAGTGAAGCAAATCCACGACACAGAATCAACACTCAATGCAATGTTCAAATTTACACATAAAAATACAAGATCCTGGAGCATATCCACATTTGAACTAGACAATAGGGGGGGGGGAGTTAAGACCTAGTAGAAATGAAGCATCTGCACATTCATCATTGACTAACCTGATAGAAGCCAGACATCTGCTTCAGACAGATGGATTCATAACACCTAAAGCACAAAATATGTGTAACTAAAATAACAAAGCAACATCAATAATAAATGTCATGAAAAGATATTGTACAGATGAAGCATACCAGTTTTCTAGCATCTGGCTAGGAATCTCAATAAAGTCAGCATCCATACGGAGACCAGAAAACCTGGAAAAAGTTGCACGATTGCAAATATGATGGACCTGGCAAATCATAACAAAATACAGTGTTAAATGAAGGATCATCGAGCATTAAATTTGTTAGAGTTCTAGGTTTCACTGTAAAACTTTGAAGCAGCCATTACAATAAGGTAGGACCAGTCAGTCCTGGTAGTTTATATTACTGACATGTCAGTCATAACTTCCATGCCACCTGGTCGAGATTCATTGATTTTAACAGGTTCTACCAAGGCCAATCAAATTCTGGAAACTATTTTAAATCCACGATTTAAAAAAAATAGTGCAAAGTGCAAACAAAGATCATTGTGCAAACCACTGTGACAAAAGAGGATGTGAATTAGTACTTTTATAGGATAATTCCCTTATCAATAAAAAAACCACATAAAATTTACACCCCGAGAGGTGAATATTTCATCCAAACATAAAGATTGGAACGCAAATCAGATTTGGGGTAAAGAACAACTCACCACATGGCTAAATTCATGGAAGAAACTAACAACTTCTGTAAAGCGCAGGAGTGGTGGTGTACCATCAACTTGCTTCGGAAACTGAGCTATAAGTAGTGCAACTGGCATCTGAACTCAAGAATAGAAATGCAGAGTCAATAACTAATAATTCAAATAAAGAAAACGCACAAAGCATGTTACTAATGAAGTCAAAACAAGTATGCAGTTTATTGTAATCAGTGTTTACCATATTAGTATTCATCACCATTGCAAGATAATTAAACATGTCCATGAGGGAGCGACAAAAGAATTGAAGATGATCAAACAAGGTGCACAAATAAACTTAAACAATAGGAAAACTCAATGTAACTTTACGGCAGTTTACAAATCAGAAGCCACAATATGCAACAACAACAAATTGTCATCATGGAACAAAGAAAAGAATCACACTAAAGTTGCCATATCTACATGCAACACAGAATATCCTTGCCACAGCTAAATTATGTAAGTGAGGCTATAGAAGATGGAGCATCTTCTTCCTAGGTATCAATATTATTGCACAGACAACCTTTGATTTTATTGGCAGGCTATAGCTAGTACTCAAATTTTCAGATTAACGTCATGTATAACGTGTTTGCTGTCATCTAACTGACAAGTTTTTCACCTATTCTCTCGTCTCTAACATTGAATTAAAACCACAGGAAACCTGTTCAAATATCTCTGCTGCTTTTTATCCAATTCCATCAGTTCTGCCCTAAACTAGATGGTCGTTTAAACCATTATGCCCTTTGGGTTGTATATTATCCATTAGGTTTGCCGTATACGTCGCTATGTTTCAGGGGATGCCATAATCATACTTGAATACAATGAGCTATTGCATAAGCCATGGTTAGAGAGCTTTTATTGTTCTCTACAATGTATCCTAACACGATAACAGAGACAGCTCAGACAGGTTCTAATACCACAGTTCCCAATGAAGCCTTGCCCTTTCTTGCTTTTCCGCAACATTACCCCCCTCCCCAACAGACAACTTGAGCTTCTCTCTCTCTCTTCACAGGCATTTACTCCAATAACAATCAATAGATTTTTTAACAGCAGGGTGCTCATTTTGGGAGCCCTTAGGGTCCACATCATCTATCAAGCAACTTCCGCTCGTTGCCACAACTTGGCAACATCATCCCCTGATGTCAGTGACACTGCAACCGTCTTTGCTTCCACATGCCTTTGCTGCTTCTGTGATCTCCCTTTCATGTCAGTTAAGGCAATGGTGTTGTCAGATAAGCTAATCACAATCATCGGCCTTCTGTCATTCTCACCTTCCACCATAGCTGACATCACCCACTGGCCACTGCCATAGGGAATGGGGCACCCCTCTCAGCGAGACAAATGATCTCTGGTGAGGAATGAAAACTACAAGCCCAATAAATACTTTAGATGCACATAAAATAAATCCAAATAAGTATGCATGTGGGAGGCGGAGGAAGGGAGTCATGGGTCCTTCCATTCGCTTGCCCAAACTAGTTCATCCAATTTAAGGCCAGTTCACTGCCCTTCTCCTGGCAGATCCACCCCTTCTCACTCCAGTCAGCATCTATATTTTGTACACTATCAATAGTGGGGACATCTTATTGACTGTTCAGAATTGCGCTCAGAGCTTATGTACTCCATGCCTTATGACTGTTCTTGTTGATTCCGAACCTTTATTTCTTTTCTTTAGCACAAATTGTATGAAAGTGAGCATAGGAGATAAATCTGGGGTTCTGTACACAGTTAGACCCATAACTGGACCCATTAAGATGGGTCCGGTTCACTTAAATCCTGTGTTTTAGTGTGCTAGGTACTCAGGTCATTACCGGACCCATTAGTGCACAACTGCACACATGCAGCATCCAAATCTCCTGGCAGATCCACCCCTTCTCACTCCAGTCAGCATCTATATTTTGTATACTATCAATAGTGGGGACATCTTATTGACTGTTCAGAATTGCGCTCAGAGCTTATGTACTCCATGCCTTATGACTGTTCTTGTTGATTCCGAACCTTTATTTCTTTTCTTTAGCACAAATTGTATGAAAGTGAGCGTAGGAGATAAATCTGGGGTTCTGTACACAGTTAGACCCATAACTGGACCCATTAAGATGGGTCCGGTTCACTTAAATCCTGTGTTTTAGTGTGCTAGGTACTCAGGTCATTACCAGACCCATTAGTGCACAACTGCACACATGCAGCATCCAAAAATACATGGAGCACAACTGCACACATGATTGAGCATTTATTATCTCTTGAAGTCAATGCTTTGTTTGTAATGTCTCTTCTCTTTCTATAGCCTTATGGACATTAGGCTACTTATGCTACCAAACACTGAAAAGAAAGAAGGGGGGGGGAGTGGGGAAATACATATACTTCGACTATGTCAGTGAAAAAGAAATTGCTCATGCTAGGGAATCAAGAAACAATGACAATAGGGTGCCTTCCAGTGAAATTAGTTAATTACAAAGTTTCTTCTAACAGAATCTTGCACACGCTAGGCAACAGACCCTACAAAGTGGTCATTATCTATGCAAAAACACCAGATACTGTGAGCACAAGTTGTAAATGAAAATGCCAACAGAAATGCCACATGCACAGTTAAGTATTAATAAAGATAATCGCATGAATAGCACCTTAAGCAAGCTACATCTATTTTGAAAAGCATGGGGCACAACTGCAGAAGGATGACAAAATGCAAAACTCAAAAGACTTTTAATCACCTGACGCGTACCACTGGGTGACAAACATCCATTTTGCAAAGCCAAAACACATGATTGGGTGTATTTTCCTTCTCTGTTGGTTAGAAAAGTATAAGCCACTTGACTTTCCAACAAGCAATCAGAAAGAGCCAGAACATCATAATTGAACAGGAAGTATACCTGGAAAATATATCCAGGAAGAAGTAGCCCAAGAGCTCTCTGGAACTAAAATCCATAACTGAAAACAGGCGAACAGTGTCATGCCATGCCTCGATATCATGTATTTCCTCGAACTTAAAACCTGAAACATGCCCAAAAAAAAAAAATCAAATCCCAGGAAAATTGCTGACAAAGAGAAAATATAAACCGTTGAACCATAAGATGAATAGAAAAACCAAGTCTACTTAATTAAACTAAATAATTGAGAAATTTTAGTTCCCATAAGAAAGAAGGAATTACTGAATAAATCCTGGAATATTTTGAAAATTCCGGACAGAACCAAGCTAAAAGGAAAGAATTGTTTGACTGTTCCGAGATCCACATCAAACTTTTGTTCTTCAGCCTTTCTCATGTAATATCGAAGATCTTCAGGGCCGAAGGGAGAATCCCCTTCCTCTTTTCTCTAAACATCCATAATGAGTTCAAAATTAGATATCAACAAAAATAAAGAAAATTGCATCAAATATAAGTCAGTATAGCAGAAAACCTTCAAATCCTTAAGCACACTAAGCTCTCTGGTTGCCAAATCGGTTAAATTGGTGGAGATGTCCTCTAAAAATTCAAACACCTGAAAGACATTGAACACCACACTGAATGTTGATGACTTTGTTAAATGTTAAATAAAGCTGGTGGGAGAAGAAGAGCATGAAACTAAAGCAAAACTTATTATAAAAGCTAATAATCAGAACCCAGGATTTTAGAAAAACAATGCCTACAATACACTTCATTTAAGAAAAGTCTATGTCTACGGATGTGCTATCACCCACACATTCTCAGAAAACTCTGTCCAAGTAGATGTCACATCGGAGAGTTTTTGCCCAGGATGGATTTTCAGGAGAGTTGCATATACATATACTAAATCATAGAGTTTCTCAGACATGCATGATCCTTTAGGGTGTATCGAAAACGGAAACGTTCATGAACATTTACACTCCTCAAGAGGTTTTAGGGGGATCCTTTGTGCCGTTCAATCCTGCCTTGCAGAGCTCCGCCGAGAATGCCCCTGCATCAAGCCACTTCTTGTTCACCGGCCCCTTCAATGGCAGCTTGCTCATCAGCGAAAGAATGGCGAACCCCGGAGCGACCATGATCCTCTACAGAAGGCGGATCCTTTCCTCTGCAAAACCGCTGAATGTGGCCTCTTCTGCCACACCTGAAGCAAGTACCAGACCCCCAGGGCGGCAAGCCTCACCGCCTGAGCCAAGCTCCAACGAAAGAGCCACCCCGCCCCCCGGTCGGGACATGTCACCGAACCCCAGAGTTTCTCTCTCTAGGAAAGGCTAGAGAGAGAATAACATGTCTTGGAAGGGAGTTATTAAACCCATGCAATTTTCTTTAGCTTGGTTTTGTATGTCGGGTGGTAGAGGAACTTCTCCTGTGCACCTTAGACCGTACAATCTCTATTGGTGCGTTAAAATTGGTGGTGTATCTGCCTCCTCTCAACAAAGGGAGTGTCGAAATGCGGTGATTTTGTTGGAAGTGCAAATGATTGGGATGGTGAAGAGGCTGTTCTAAAGTGTGTGCCGTTTGCCAGTTCTTTCAAATGAAAAGTTCATTATGTATTAGTTTCCATCAGTATCCAAATCCATGGGTCTTTGATGGAGTGACACTATTCTGGTGTGCACCAGGTACCTTTTACAAGTATCTGTGATACAGGGTCAGGTGGTTTTGAAAGAAAAAAGAAAAGGAAAACAAAGAAAAGGCCTATATTCTATCCTTTGTTAGAATAGAAAACTTCGTAGCTCTAGAAATCTTTGACCAAATAACTAGATTGTTTTCAACTTCTCTGCTACATCAAAGCAATTCAAGTTGCAAAAAAAAAATAGTTAAGCTTGGTACAACATAGATCTCCCAAAGGATCAAAAGTAAACAGTCCTAGTAAGCAGTAAGGACAAATGAATTAAATATCAACAGTTCTATGAATGCGCCGTCACAGATGTTCTAGAAGATACAAAGTAAGGTGGAATTCAAAGAATAACTTCATTAGCTCGAACCTTTGTCGATGTCCTTGCCATTCTGGGTTCAATAGCATAGTCAGCATAGGTAGAGTATCCGAGCAAACAAGCAAATCTGTGGCGTAACTGAATCTGATAATGAAACAAAACAGTGGATATCAATCTCAAATACATGTTGGAGTTATTAATTAAAATGACATAATATGGACACACAGCATCATCTCTTTTTTTTTTGATGACGGGGAACCTAGCACAGTGGTACTCGGGTTTACACGGAGTGTGAGAGGCCTGGCCTAAAATCCAGCGACGCCCACCTCACGCGCAGCCCTTTTTCTCAAGGCTAGCAAACCCCGGGCTCACATTGTCTTAGAGTTTCATTGTTCAGCTGTCAGGATTAAATAACATTTAATGTAATTCTCATAGCAATAGCAACCTCAAAATATTAGACCTACATACAAAAGGTTGCAACAATAACAAAATAAAGAAGCCTCACCCCCATGAGGTCTAAATCTAAATAACAAACCAGGACAAAAGGAACCGAATTTTTTAAGGCTGCAGAAACAATGAGTTTCATATGCAATGCATAAAAGACTTAAAGCTTTAAACAAACTCCAGTAAACATAAACAAGAGTAAAGGTTAAAAGAATAGACAAAAGAGGACTAGAAATTGATGAAAAGCATGGAATACGCTAAGCTTTGAAAACTCTGAGAAAAGGAATTTGCTGATTCTTTGGCTTAAGGCTACAAAAGTTTATTCTGAGACAAACTAGCATACATTTGAATAAATTGTGCGGGAGGAAGATCTCTGCTAATTTCACAGTTAAATCGTGCCATCAGTTTCTGGACAGCAATGTGTCCCCTCATCAAAAGTATACAGAGGTATGAAAGGTGAAGTCACCCTTAAAAGTGCAAGCATTTATGTGGCTGCTTTTTGAAAAGAGAATTGTTAGTAAATTATATCGGTAGAAATGGGTTCCCAACTGTGACATTATCTGCTCCCTTTGTGGCACTCGAGAAAAGGATGTTGATCATTTAATGGTCTCTTGTCCCATCATGGGAAGGTTTAGAAAGTATTCAGCCCGCTCACTTCAGTATCGTTCAGCTTCAGCAATGCCAATCAGATGTGGCAGTTTTTAAAAGCATGAAGGCTTCTCATGGTACCACGCAAAGATCAGATTCTAAGCCTACTGCCTCACCCCATTTGCTGGAGTATTTGGAGGGAACAGAATGACAACATCTACCAGGAAAGTTCCATCTACATAGAGAATATTTGTCTTCGACCCCTTTCTTCACTTTTTCATTGGAGTAGGCATCTACTTTGTGTCTTCCACAGTAGTTGGCAGCAAGCTATGAGAGTCCGGTATTAACTTCTTGTTCCTTTTGTAGTAGATGCTTCTTTTTATATACTTTCTGATAGGTTGAGATATCTCTCCTCACCTACCATGACTGGACTCTGTTTACTTAATAAAACTGAAAGCACCCTCCACTCTTCTTTAGGGGAAAAAAAGGGATACATTTGAATAAATTCAAACATCATCATCATCATCATCATCAGAGCCTTATCCCAATTAATTGGGGTCGGCAACATGAATCATGTTCCGCCAAAGATTTCTATCAAGTGCAATATTCATATTTAAACCCAAGAAACTAATGTCCTTCCTAATAACATCGCACCATCTCATTTTAGGTCTTCCTCGAGCTCTTTTACTAACATCCACTAAGATTTGGTCACATCTTTTAACCGGCACTGAGTTAGGACGACGAAACACATGTCCAAACCACCTGAGTCTATTTTCTCTCATTTTACTATCAATTGGAGCTATCCATAAGTCCTTACGGATGCGCTCATTTCTAATCTTATCTTTCTTAGTTTTGCCACACATCCATCTCAACATCCTCATCTCTGCTACACACATTTTGTGGATGTGTTCCTTTCGTACTGCCCAACACTCGGTACCATATAACAAAGTAGGTCTCACAGCCGTTCTATAAAACCTCCCTTTGAGTTTCACAGGCATACGACGATCACAGGACACCTGATGCACTTCTCCATCTTAACCAGCATGCCTTAATCTTATGTGTAACGTCATCATAAATCTCCTCATTCTCTTGTATGATAGACCCTAAGTATCGAAAGCTACTACTCTTCGGAATGTTATGTCCATCAATTAGAACTATGTCTTCCTGAACCACTCTCTCATTACTAAAATTACAGTGCATAAACTCTGACTTACTCCTACTAATTTTAAAACCTTTAGACTCCAAGGCAAGTCTCCACGCTCTAACTTAGCATTTAGAGCATCAATACTCTCATCAATTAAAACAATATCATCTGCAAAAAACATACACCAAGGGATATCCTCATGCAATTGTTTAGTTACTTCATCCATAACTAAGGCAAAGAGATACGGACTTAGTGCAGAAACTTGATGCAAACCTATAGAAACGGGAAATTCACCAGTCTCCCCAGCAATAGTTCGAACACTAGTAATAGCACCGTCGTACATATCCTTAATCAAATCAACATATCCTTGAGAGATTCCTTTCTTTCTTAATGTCCACCAAATCAATTCTCTCGGTACTCGATCGTACGCCTTCTCTAAATCAAGAAAAATTATATACAAATCTTTTCTCATCTCTCTATACTTCTCCATTAGCTGCCGTAGTAAGAAAATAGCTTCTGTAGTAGATCTATTTGGCATAAAACCAAACTGATTTTCCGATACAGTAGTCATACATCGGAGGCGTTTTTTAATTACTCTTTCCCAAAATTTCATAGTATGACTCATAAGCTTAATTCCACGATAATTATTACAACTTTGAATATCTCTTTGTTTTTATAGAAAGGAACTACAACACTTTTTCTCCAAACTTCTGGCATTCTCCGTTCCTTTAAATTTTTATTAAAAAATTCAGTTAGCCACTGAATACCAATATCTCCTAGGCATTTCCATACTTCAATAGGTAAGCCATCTAGTCCTAAGGCCTTGCCCACTTTCATTTTCCTTAAAGCATCCTCCACTTCTGACATCTTAATACGCCTGAAATATTGATATTTATCAAATATTGTGGACTCTTGGGTACCTTCTAAAGATAAATCATTGACGGAATCTCCATTAAGTAACTTCTGAAAATAGCTATGTCACCTCCCTTTAATCTCAAGATCCTTAGTTAAAACCCTTTGATCTTCACCTTTAATGCACCGAACATGATCTAAATCTCTAGTTTTCCTTTCTCTTAATTTAGCAAGTTTAAATATGTCCTTTTCACCCTCTCGGGTTCCTAATTTATTATATAAATCTTCAAATGCCTTTGATTTAGCTTCGCTAACTATTTTCTTAGCTCTCTTTTTAGCGATTTTATAGACTTCTAGGGTTTGATCATTTTTGTTAGTTTGCCAAACTTTAAAGCATTCCTTTTTTACTCTAATGGTAATTTGAATAAATTCAAACATCCTTCAATAAATCAGACACTCCCCCCCCCCTTTTTTCCAACAGCTGTCACCGTGTCACTGGCTTATCAATCATCTCAGTCAATCAATCAAGGATATTCTCCTCAACTATATGATCCATCTTACAGACACCAAAGGATACATGTTCATGCTGGAATGCTGAATCCCAACACCTGCAGGCAGAAACAGGACCCAGGAAAGATATCTCCAACATAAGCCAACTTCAGAGCACATCAGGAGCACTTCCCATAAGAAGACAGAGGAGACTGCAATTTGACATGTGTTGAAGTCCATCACGATCTGAGCTCCAAGAGAAGTTTGATAGGAAACACAAGCCATTTGAATGTTTAGACAACTGAGCTTTTCTTCAAGGTTAGAGGAAGATGGCTAGAGAACAATGGGAGGTCGGTGGACAGAACGACTTCAGGGCTATAAGTCACTTTCTCAAGTAGGATCTGTATCAACAGAATTTGAGGGAGGGAATCCTGTTTGCAAGAGAAAGAAGCTAAACTGATAACCTTGGACGGTGAATGCAGGCACACAGGTCGCAAATGAAGATAATTTATAGTGTGTGTGCACCAATGTATCTTACCATGTATGGAGGGTCGAGGCTTTTAAGGTCTTTATCACCCTTGCCAGACTCACGAAAGGGCACAATAGAAGCACTAGATTTGTCAAAGATGGAATACTCTTAAGTCTTATGCAAGGTGGAACACCCACAGATGGTTCCCTAGATCAGGTCTGAGTAGCACCAATGGGGGTTTTACCAAGCCCGCCCCTTGCCCCAACCAGCAGACCCCATTATGTACAAGCGGTAGGGTCCGCAAGTCCAAAGCAGCCGCACACTAAGGTTGGTGGCGGGAGTGGATTTCCTCCGCTCATCCAAAAAATAAAGTGGGGCAAGGAGGGCCAATCCGTAGGAAATTAAAGACCAGATGAGGAGACAAGAGGTACTGGGTCAAGAAACACGAAGAAAGGCCACAAGAAAGTCAGAGAAAATAAAGAATTTGATTGGCCCTTAGGTGAGGCGCCGCATACAGAATCCTATGGCTACCAAGGACAGAGTTGGGCAATGAAGTGGTTGAAGGCGACAGATCTATCAGAGCCTACTCATCCACGGGAGCCTCCAGAAGATGGTGTGGTCAAGGTGGCCCAATCATTGGGCCAGGGTTTGGGCACAGTGGTCCAACCTCCAGGCTCAAATCCGGCATGGTGGAGTGGCAGGTGAGCAAGTTGAGGTGGTTTACCATGAGGACTCAAATCAAACAGAATGTTTTAGGTAATTTCCTCTTGTACTCTTACTGATTCGATGATAAATGTTGCATGTTTCAAGTCTTAAAACAAAGGGCAATGTGGTAAAAGTCAAGAGGCAACATGGAACCATGCATTAACGACATCCACTCTAAGGAGCACAATTCATTCATTTTAATAGCGTTCCACTCCCAAACAAAAGCACTCTGGCTCTTGTTCCCGCTCCTACTTCTAAAGGAAATTCAAATAGCAAAATGGAAGAACCCATGCTCTATATTTTGGCTTACAGTGCAATGGAAGTGTTGAGAATTATATAAGTTAGCAAATTCTGCCATCACAATGGTGAAGTTCAGTGCTACCCAATAAAGTTTGAATACAGATAGAGAACCTAGTACTAGGCAGACGCATTTTGATTCTTGGCATTTCATTAGCAAAGGGAAGGTAAGTGAAATGATTGTGAAAAATGCACTTGTGCCAGCTGATACAAAATAGATTAAAGAGAGTCGATGCTTGAACTTCTATCCCCTGTCTCGCTTTATCTGCAAACAGCACATAGCTGCTCCTTAGGAACAATGAAAGAAAGAAAGGAAGAAAGTACAAGTTCTCCAGCCATACAAATGGCTAGAAATGCCAATTCATCTTATATGAAGTTATCTCATGGGCATTGAGTTCATCTATTATAACATAATTTGAGTAAATGAACCCTTTCAAGAAGTACCTAAACTGGATTAAGCATCTGACCTATTCGAGGTGCTTTTTCAGGTTGCATAGGTGATCAGTTGCTGCCTTTTAAAACTGTGCCCAATTTAGGAGAAAAGGGAGGGAATATGGAAGGAAACACGGTGAAGGATGAGCTGATGGAGAAATAGATTATATCACCAACTTTATATAATTATAAATGGAGGTAATACAACTAATAAAGAGGCGTAGCTTCCTAAATATCACTGGCTCACAATATACACTGTTATCAGAGTATATACTCTCAGACCCAGTACAGAAGCACTTCATAATAAAATCGCTCATGGAGCCAAATAGACCAAAAAAAATTCCATTGACTGTAATCTCTTGTTAGTCCTGATGTGGAGAAGGGTAGCCCAGATCCATTGTTTATCTGACTTCCGAGTAAATAAAATAAGACAAACTTTGTTCTAAAAGCTTGTCATAAACATGGAATTATTTCTCTTGAAGGTCCCTTGAACCAATTGTAAAACATTCACTGAACTTCTCACTGGAATTTTTCAAAATGATAGCATGCCATGCCCATAGTCTCAGACTAACACAATCATTCCGGTTAAACAAAAAGATAAAGAGAACCCTTGAGTCATTGCATGGGACAGAGAGGTCCTTCTTGTGAACAGCATCCCTTATGAGTTTGCCACAAATGTTCTTTCCCCTAATGATTTTATTGTCGTCTTTTGGAGTGCTCCTGATTAATCACTTCATAGCCTTTTTGACTGACCTACCTTACCATGAACTTCACCACATTCTTTCCCCTAATGAACTTCACCAGATTCTGTAAATTGGAGACAGGGCATGGTTCCTATCACACCATTTCACCATATGATGTGTCATTTATATTCAACATGCATAATTTCGTATCTTCTCAGTGCACTCATCAAAGTTCTGTTTGGCCCACTTTTTTTAGGGACATAATAGAAATGCTGATCTCTTAACAAGTTTCCTTCCAAGCTTCCAGCCTTCTTAGTGAAGTGAGTAAACGACCTCAACTAGCTTTCACTGACTTTATTCCCCATTGCCACTATCCCTACCATCTGTTTAATATTATTCTTTTGAGATACAATCACCTCTTGTTCATGCACATCCAGCTTAACATTCTCATTTCACAAATGCATGATTCTACAAACTAAAGTTCTTTTTTCGGTTTATAGTTCTATGTTTCTGATGTTTTACTATTGTAGAAAAAAAAGATCATAATTCTTCTTCCTTTATGTTGTATGTGCTATCAGATTGTAAAATGCTTTACAACATTAGTTAAACAGTAAATTGTTCAAGTAGGTTCTTTTTGGCAAAGAATTGCCTAGACTATAAGTTATTTGTAAAAAGGCCAAGTACAATGAATATATGTAAATAACCTCCTGTATGATAATAGCAGGCATATATAAGCCCACTGCTGTCCGTACACTGTTTGCCAAGTCAGGTGTTATATTTTTTTTTTGAAAGTGGGTGGTACCACTATTGTATTAAATTAAAAAAGGGATGTACAAGTGAAGTCAGTAAATGCCCCAAAAAACCCTGTACATAGAAGGATCACACCAAGCCGGTGTGTCCCAATCTAGCCCCACAAAAATACAAAAAAAGAAGAGTTTTGGAAATTCACATTACAAAGGAGTCCAGCCCACTCCCTCACTCCATCACAAATAAACAAAACCAATGTCTCCTCCAGTCTAGCTTCCCTTCTGAACGTCCTATTGTTGCGCACCCCCCCCCAACAAAGTCCAAAGGGTAGCATGAAGAATCATCCACGAGACGATTTTGTCTCCTCTAAGGGTCCAATTTCTTCCCCATTTCCCAATAAAGTGATACACCTCTCTCTAGCGGCCAATAGCACATTGTGTCCTCCTTGTAAGCCCCCGCCACACTCCATGTGAGTAGGTGCAGCCTACGAACAGATGGTCCAAGGTCTCTGTCTCCAGACCACAATGGCAACAAGTCTCAAAAATGCCTAGTAGGAACAGTAGCAACCTATCCCGCATAGGTAGCCTCCCATGAGAAATCCTTCAAATGAGAAGCTTCACTTTCAGCGGGATTCGGGGTCTCCAAATCTGAGGGACAAGGGTGTGGCATACCCCTCCATCAGAGATAATGGTGTAAGCCAACCTAACCGAGAAGATTCCCTCTACCCCCCACCTCCAAGCCCAGTCATCCTCTCTGTCTAGCTAAGGAGCAAAGTCCATAAGGAAGTGAAAGAGGCCCTGAAGCTACTCAATCTCCTCAAGCCTGAGATTCCACCTGAAAGTCAGAGCCCATGTGCCTCCTAACAACTAAGAGCCAAAAGGCTGGGAAACTGGCCCCAGAGGGGCTGCTGAAAGTGGTAAAAGGCTTGGGTAAGACGTCTCTGGGGAGAAGTCGCCCCACCATTTGTCCTTCCAGAAAAGACATTGGTCGCCTTATCCAAGTCGGACCCAAACACTGGAAGAGATAAAGTCCCTACAAGTCAAAATGCCATGCCAAATGGAAGAAATGTGATGTTGAGATGCTAGTGACAGATCCCAAACTCTACGCCTATCATAATATCTCTACCTGATAACTTATGCCTATGTAGTTATAGGCGAGAGGTAACTGAGGCGACCAAGGGGCATGCCTCAAACGCCTAGGCAATGGCCTATGCGTTTGAGGCGATATTTTTTTAAATAATACATATTTCAGAAATTAAAATATATGTCTAAATATCTCAAGAAATGCAAAGATAAAATCAATAAACTTCCTAAATTCATTCATTCCAAAAATCAAACAACTTTAAATAAAATAAATAACAAATCTAAACAAAGTTAAACAAAAAATCAAACGGGCCTGGGCGTGCAGAGGTAGGCCAGGCCAACGAGGCCGGATTCAGACGATTGGGGCGGAGGTGAGACGACTTGTGGCCACCTCCATCATCTCCATAGCCTTTGATAACATAGCTTGCACCCACATCCCATCCTCTCCCTTCCCCCGATTCCACAACCACTTGCACAAAAGAGCCAAATTGAAATCACTAATACTCTTGATTCCCACACCTCCATCTTACTTGCTAGTGGCCACTTTCCCCCACTTAATATCATGCCATCCCCCACATTTGCCCCAACTGCCATGCCCAAAGAATATTGCCCTGAATGGCTTTTATTTTCTTCACCACAGTCTTCAGGATTCGGAACATGGAGAGGAAATAATGGATTGACTGTCCAATACTAATTTGCATAACACTAACCTCCCCCCATCAGATAATAATCTAACCTTCTAACCCGCCAATCTAGACTCGTAGCTTTGAACAATTGGCTGTCAATCTGTACAATGTAGAGCACTTGGGGACAGTAGGAGACCCAAATAAGATATAGGGAAAGCTCCTATCTTACATCCCAAAATGCAAGCGGCCCTCTGAAGAGCCCTATCCTCCATGTTCACACCTACTAGAATGCTTTCATCGAAGTCAAGCATTACATGTGTACAATAAAATTATGGATATATATATATATATATATATATATACAGTGAGAGAGAGAGCGAGAGAGAGAGAGGAGAGCGATGCCACCAATTTCAAAACCCCATGATTCAATATCAAATTTTCAATCCACGTTGGTAAATCTTCTCCAATATCATCAATTTAACTATACATAAAAAATCATTCAAATCTGATATCAAAAACCCATATATTATATGATACCAAAAATTATACTAGATAAGCCATTCATTTTATGTTCATCTGATGCATAAGAAATAAATGTTAGAACAATATGATTTTTAATCCTCAAATAGTTTACTAATAGTAGATAAAATTTAACGGTGTGGATTGAAAATTTGAGATTGAGTCATTTGGTTTTGAAATTGGTGGCACCGGTATTCCGTTGGCACCGGTGGCAACGGATCCCTCCTCATTTATATATGCATACATATATATATACGTATACTTATCGTATAGGCAATTTCTGCAGATATGTAACCATTTCTATGGAAAGTGATCTTTTAAGGGTTTATATGTAAAACTCTTTATTAAAAACATAAACATCGACATAAAAGAACTATCTCCGCGGTGTGGCACATGCCTCACTATTTAGGCAAGTGCATATGAAGTTGCACACTGAGGGTATCAAGTATCAACAACCTTGCCTTGCCCCCAAAGAGTCATTTTTCAGATGTTGATCAAATAAAAGGAAGGCCATATCTTGGATTTTCCTCTCTTTTTGCGGTTGTGGGGTGGGGGGTTGGGGGGTGTTAGGAGGTGAGGGCAGGGTCTTGGATGTGACACTAAGAGCTTAAACTACTCAACAAAGTCCATAAATTGGTAGATTATACATCTCATGCCCCCCATCCTCCTCCCATGAAGAATCCTTCAGCAGATACAATGAGCCCTAAGTTATGCAATGCACTATTTCAATACCAAAGGAGCACTGAACTCTCATATTAGGTTAAGCATGATTTGCACACTCCAAAAGCTATGTTCTATTGCATGGGGCCTTTAAACTGTTCCTTTAGAGAGCTCATTTAGACTATATGTTTGTATTAACAAAAACAACTGTCAATTCCACTTCCAATACTACTTTCATTGAAGAAGTGCCTTTCGAAAAGTGTCAAGATACAAGCTTGTGATTCTAGGAATTGATGTGAAGAATGGCAGCTTATGTGGATGAGGACATGCTATTCCAAAATGGTTCAGCAATGAAGAAGGCATTATAAAGATGGAATTTCTAAAGAGCCATATATTCCCCATTATGTAGGCCAGATTGAAATATTTGCACTTCATAGACAAAGAAAACGGGAACTGCCCACCAATCAGGTGTCAATATGCCTAAAAAGAATTGCAAGTGTCATTCAAAGATCAACAGCACCTTAAAACCAAGGATGGCAGTGTCGGTTTCGGACTCGGTTTCGGCCGGGTCCGAAACCGATACGACTCGGTTTCGGTATCGGTTTCGGTTTCGGTTTCGGCCGAAACCGGATGAAACCAGTTAAAAAATTTAAAAAATTAATAATCCTGACCAGTTTCGGACCGAAACTGACCAGTTTCGTCCGAAACTATTTAAATAATATTTTTTTAATTGTTTCGGACCTGCTACAGTGTTTTGGTCCGGTTTCGGATCGGTACCGGCCGAAACCGATACGTTTCGGCCGAAACGTATCGGTTTCGGCCGAAACTGCCAACCATGCTTAAAACAATAGCATTAAGATCCCACGTAAAACAGACTTATCGTATGACTTGTACAAAATTAGAAGGAAAAAAATAGAGCATGGTAAAACTTTTCTTCCAAAGAAGATAAGATCTTCAAATAATATTACCAATTTTTCCAATATGCTCAGGTTCTCATTTCCGCATCTCTGTCCATGTGCTACTGCAACAATCTTCCTGGTAGATCCTACCTGAAAATAAGGACTAGGAAATCATAATCACATGAAAACAATACATCTATGTGAACTCTGTAAGTTGCCTTTCTCTCAGAGAAAAAAAAAACAGAAGAAATATGCAAGGACAGATAGCATGACCAACAGGAAAACATCCTCGAGGAACACTACCTTCCAGGATACTGAATATGCAAACCCATTAAAATAAAAATAATTTGTATGAATCTTAACTCAAGAAAGGTAAATGATGGTTCCGTTATAGTCACAAAGACAATATTTTATTAAAATAACGAAACATAGTACCATGTTGAACCCTGCTATTTTCATGCTAGTTTTCTGATATTGTCAGAAAAGAAGGAATTGATTAAATTCAATCCATCATGAGACTGCATAAGGCGGTATAAAACTGTGGCCATTACATGTTGGAATAATCTAAACACCCTCGGGATTCCGTGGGGAGGAAGTATTTACACAAAGCTCATGTGTTTTAATACAGGGAAGTTTTAACTTGATGGGCGGCACAAAGTCACATACCCACTAAGCAAAACAATAAAGAAATGAAGATGTCCAGTTTCCGGGAAATGTTCTCAATGTGCCGCAGTGTGGTTCCTGCACTCCAAGATTGCCATGCAGCAAGACGGCGTCAAGAATGGCCAAGAAAAACCAAAGGAAAACTCCACGTGTTGCTGCCTTGGACAGAGGACCAAAAAATCCCATGAAAGGGACAGGTCAATGGTTTTTTATAACCCTCCTTAGAGGCTTGGACCAGGAAACCAGGAGGGACCGCCCTCCTTTCCTCTCTCTCTCCCTCCATTGCAAAGGAACCCGGAGGGACCCCCCTCCTGGTGTTGCAAACCCAAAGGGACCCCCCTCCGGGTGTGCGAATCTAGAGGGAGCGTGAACCCGAAGGGAGCTCCCTCCCGTCGCACAAACCAGGAGGAGCTCCCTCCGGGTCATGCGCACCCAAAGGGACCCCCTCCGCCCTCTCTCTCTCTCTGTTCTCTCTCTAAAACAAAAAAGAAAGAAAAAGAAAGGGGAGGGGAATACCCGGAGGACCTCTTCCAAATCTTCAAATCAATCAATGCACCAACCCCGGAGGTACTCCCTCCACGTTTCCACCTCCAAGGCTCCAACTCCTATAAATAGGAGGCCTTGGCCATTGGAGGCAGAGACTTCTCTCAACTCCAATCCATTTGGAGCACTTGGAGGAGCAAGAGCTTGGAGCATGGAGTGCAAGGAGGAGCTTGGGCGGCCTTCTTCCCAGGGCTTGAAGACTTGAAAAATTTGTCATGTAAAACCCTCAAATAAGGGTTTGATTACATAAATACCCCCACATGGGGAACTATCTTCTACTTCAACTAAACTTTTGTAAATCATGGAAGAACCATGTTAACTCCAGAAATATTCAAAGTTCTAGAAATATGTTGTTAAATCATGGGCGAAATGCCGCTGGTTTCAGATATTACAATTTTACCCCCAAATTTTTTAAAATTGCAGAAATACCTATGAGATTACGCAAACATCTCAGACATTCGAAATTGTTCAAGAATGGTTCAAGTTTAAAAAAATGTTCTAAAAATTGATGAAGAAGACCTTGTTGTGTTCAAGAAGTTGAGAAATTACGGTTCTATGCACCGGAACTTTACAAAATTGTGTAAATCCAAGAAAATTACTTTAAAAATTTGGAATTTCAGAAATTGCATGGAAAACTTATCACCATTCACAAAAACGCCTGTTCGAGGAAAATTTTGCAAATAAACCATTGTTTAAGAGAAATTTCACATAAACTCTTGTTTAAGGGAAAATTGCAAATAAACCCTCATTTATGGGGAAACTACAAGATTACCATATGTCCATTGAAATTAAGTATCCACTCTTATTTCCAAAGGGAAATAACAATCATTGCAAATATGTCCCCTTTTTGGCTATAAATGTCCTCTCCGGACATAAATAAATCCAATGGTCCGATTGTGATTATACGGCAATCCAATGGTCCGATTGTGGTGAAATTTAAATCTAACAGTTGGATTTAGATTAGATGCAAATCTAACGGCTAGATCACAACCCGGAGTAAAATTCGGCGGTCCGATCTAAGTCCGATCTAAATCCAACGGTCAATTTAAGCTAAAGCCCTCAACTTCACAGCAGATATTATAGAGGCCCAAGGACATCTTTGGCAGTTAATCGAAAGTGTTCGGACTTTAGGCAGATGAAAATAAGAATCGACTACAGTCGGTGGGGAAAAGTCCAGTACGCGAATCCTAAATCGTCTGATAAACATAAAGCGCGGAAATAATCATGCACAGGCTAATTCAATAGCTAAACAAATGTGCATCTTTGTTCCACAAATGAACACCTCATTCTTTTGTTATTTTTCCGTGTAAAACATACATCCATTTGGCATCAATGGTTACAGGTAGCACATGCTATAGTAACATGTTCAGCAGCATCAACACTGTTATGCAAGAAGAAAAACTATCAAGCACAGACAAAAAGAACAAGAGCTTCATCTTAAATATGACAACGGAGAAAAGGCTATGACATTGTGGGTTTATTCTGGTTCGGTAGATGTGATAGGCATTGTAAACAACTGTTGGTGGTGAAGCTCATCGATCTCCGAAAGCATGTAATTCAGCTCCAGAACCAGTAAAAAAACAATATCTTTTTTTTCATATGACATTATAGCAACAAAAATCACCGAGTTGTCTTTTAAAGCATACAAAAGGCTTTTCATAAACGATCTTTTTTCTTAATCCTGAAATCAGTCAGGCAATCAGTGAACAGAAAATCTCAAGCATCAATTTTTCATTTATTCCAAAGGAAAATGGTTGACTGTACTAACTAATCAAAATAATTAAATGCAACATTCCAAACTTTTCCTTATCATCTCATGTTACTGAATCAGAGAATGTAGTCGTACAAGTCCGCTAACACCCTCAGGGTAGCTTTTTACTGTTAAAATATCTAATTTTCAAAGTGTTCTTTATTAGATACAGAAGGGGGATATTCCTTTATCTAGGTAAGATTAAAGATCTTAGTTCGAAACCAGAACAACGAATGGCTCTGCACGGTATAGGGTACAGGTGTACAATAAAAGATGGAATCTCGGCATATTTATATCACATAGATTCAAATTGATCATACCTTACTACATGCATGTATGAGTGCACATGAATATGTCTGCATTTATCCCTTATTATCACTTCTTAAATTTTTTCATGTCTGACACGTTCAAGTCGAACTTGATGCTTATGTCCATGTACCATGGGTAATAGGTGCTGATATTATATGAGAAAATGCTTCATCCTAAGTTCTAGTAACTTTACAAGTTCATCATAATGCTTGAAAACATTTTGCCAACTGTGATTGATGAATTCCATGTGAAGGTAAGAGATAAAAAAGTCCAATAAAATGAATACATCAAAAACAAGCATCTGCACCCTTTATTCTTCCTGTCCATTCTTATGCTTATTTGGTTATGTATAGCATCCATAATTAGTTTTTCTCTGAAAAGTTGGACAATTTTGATCTAAGAACATATTGAATGAGACCCCACATTCTACTGTTTACCTGAGCGACTTCACCTTGATTAGCACATGAGTGACATTAATTGATATTAACTACTAAACTTAATTCAGATGCCAAAGCCAAAAACATTCCACGGGGTAGAGGCAGAACATACACACACACACACAACACACTCTACCATTTTCTTACTTCCTTCGCCTTGACTAGCACATAAAGTGGCATCTTGCTAACGAGCAAACTCATTTCAACATCAAAGCCAAAGACACCGGATGGGGGGATGAACATGTGAGAGAGAGAAAGAAAGAGATAATAATTGCTAGCTGGTAAACGAGTGCATACCTTGCAATGCTCAAGTATTGGAGAAACATGATGACTTCTGAGCGAAATCTTCATTTTACCATGTCCATTAGTCTCTAAGCTCTAGTAAACAATTACAGAATTCTATAAGTTGTATAATTCCACAACATCACATTTATTTGGCATATTGCATGAAAAACACATTAAAAATTCAAAAATGATGGCACATGCATGGAGAATTAAATAACCATTCAACCAGATAGAGGTAACAATAATCAGAATGGATGACTATTTTTTTTTCACTTGAAAAAAAAACTAGTCATCCATTCTGATTATTGTTACCTCTTAAGATCTGCCAGATGCATTAGTGCCGCATAATGATCATCACAGTAGAATGAAAAAGGATAATGTATTTTGATTGAACAGAATTTTCAAAAATTATGAAATATTTTAATATCAACTAGCAACAAACTTCACCAGAAAACTATCAAGCTTAGAAACAACTCATGTCAATAACATCGCATTCATAATAAACAGAACTAAACCAAGAATATTTTTTTAATGATAAAGGAGACATGTCAACAAAGGTCAAATGAATATCAGTGTATTAGCTACATATGCAAAGAAGCAAAAAAGATGATGAGTAAATTTAATGGTTTTTAAGACTGGTGATAACACCACAAAGGCTCTTAAATTCTGCTGATCCATTGCATCATAGCAGACTGTTGTTCAGGCAGAACAAAGTAATTGCAAAAATGATTAACACAAGGAGTTAATAAAACTTCAAAAATACTACATAAAATCTACAGATAGAAAGTGTGTCGGTACCTTAGTAAACTCTGGAGGCATTCCAGCAAGCTCCAAGTCATTAAAAAGAAGAAAACTATCATCCAACGTAAAATTCTTAATATACCGCAAACTTAGCTCATCAATTTGAGATTTCAAATGATCCAATTCCTTTCGCTTGTCAGAATTAAGATTTGCTCCATTCCGCTCAAAATCCCTAATCTGTTCTTAAAAATGGGGTTTGAAACCCAGAAATGTGTCAATCATTGGCTTCTCCATTAATTACCAAGGATAAAATGTTTATAGAATGCTAGGAAGATCAAAGACCACAGCATTAGCAAACTAAAGGATAATTTTACCAATGTGAAATTCATGTACCCAACATTTGGATAGGAAGAGGAACAGTATCTAGATCTGGTATAACAGCAAGAAAAAATACAATATTATATGTTCAATAAAAAAACAAACAAGATACATTGAAGATTAGAAATGTCTTCATAGAAAGTGCTGCTAAAAAACAAGTAATATACTCCAAAATAATAAATAAACTGAACGAAACCTTGCTCAGTATCAGGTCGCGGACATATCCCCTTAAATCTTTGATGGGTTTTGTTAAAGAATGACCATCACATGAGATATATCCAATTATTAAATGGGGGGTAGCACTCATGAACACTCAGTATGGAACTAAATGGCTTTCACCATCAACCCCACTTTTGACAAGCCCGGGTGGAGTCATACAAAAAGCACAATGCAAACTTCATTAGGTCCAAACAACAGGAACACAAGGAGTTGCAAAAAAGGAAACCGGTGCTGGTGCCATGCTAAAGGGAACAAATGTCCCAAAAATGGATAGATCATAAACCCAACTTTTACAGGCCACCAACATGTAGCTCACGACAAAAATGTGTCCTCCCATCTACCTATAGTATCCACCCAGTTCCCATAACTATTAGTGGTTCTTTTCTAAATCATGCCCCCGTCCATTTGTCGAATGTAAGTATTTTATAATTATTGTCATCTTAATCGACCAATTTAATACCTAAACAAGTTGCCCCATCAATCTAATATACCAAGGCATCTTCCCAAGGAGGAAAAAAAATGTTCTAAGCAAGTTCATACGTAAAAATTTTAATCTCCAATCTGGGGCCAAGATCAGATACTCTCTTTGAGGGGTCATATTCTTTTCTCAATATCAAAATGATATTTTGTTCTGATCATAACTTTAAGAAATGACTAAGAATGCATTGCAGATTATCTGCTCACTTGTTTCACCACCATTAATACCTGTTCACAAAAGTATTTTAGGACCTCAATTAGTGCCAATAAAATCATAATATCCTCTAACATAATGCCACACCCTTACAACAAACGTAAAGCAGCAGCAAAGTTGTCCAAATCTAGCGTATTAGAAAGAGGGCACATTTCAATACTAAATTCTCAATATAGCGCTGTGCTTCAGGTGTGAGCCATTCTCCTCTGTCAGCAAAAGCCTTAATGACACGATACACATCCTCACGTTTTCTGATCACCTTGCATGAAAAAAGGGAATGTTGTATTAAAAATGACATCAAAATGAAATCAGATATGCTAAAATAATCTGAGTAAGCCAGAAGATTCTCATTTTGTGCTAATCAAATATGCAGCTATTGATGTCTTAATTTGAGACAAAAGGTAAAGGAATCCTGGCACACAAGGTTCAGAGGAAAAGAAGTTGGCGTCAGAATAGGGGGGCCAAAAACCAATCTGCCCAATTTCAACATGATCAAGCCAATCCTCGGAATCATGCCCATACAAGAATTTGATGACAAGAATTTGATGATTTAAGTCATGTATTAGATTAGCAAAAGAAGGCTGAATAATGAGGTACAATTGTAGAATGAAACAAAATCAAGCTTGATATGTATGAGAAAGATTGCTGAAGTGTGACAGAAGTAAAAAGCAAACGACATAACATCATTGATCTTGGACTGACGAAAATACCTTGAACAACAAGAATCACTTCTGACAATTTAAGGTGGGACTGAGAAGCGAACAAAATGATTTTATTCACTTTTTAAGGTACATCCCACAACAACGTAAAGCCCTATCAATGTCTGAACTCCAAGACTTAATACCTACTCAAGGGTAAACACAAATGTATCTTTATTGAAACCTGATGGACAAAAGTGAACAGCTTTGGCTCTGCATGATACACCCAAACAACAAAAGCAATGAAGGCTCACAAAATAATATTTTTTACCGACAATCATCAATAAAGAGTATCATGAAACATATAATGCAAAATAACAAGATAGAAAGAAGTAAAACCTGCAAATGAGAAAGTGAGAATCCAGTTTCCTCTCTGCTTCAGCACTAGCTTTACGTACATCATCAGAAACAGCAACCATTTTCAAAAACACACAAGATTGCACCAACGGAAATTGGTTTGCATCTAGTTCTGTTAAAGGTGAAATGGTGTTTGCAAATGTCACCTGCAGAGGTTGTTTAGCAGATCAAAGACATATCCGGGTATATGCTAATAAGATACTAAAAGAATAATCCAATAACATCCACCTCCAGAATCTTGAAAAAGAAAACTGAAGAAAAGTTAAGAAAGAGGAAAACAAAGTAATATCATTCACAGGCATGTTTAAGAGGGACCAATGAAGGTACAGATACAACTAGAGGTTTTTTATCCAGTAATCAACAACATAAAAGCTTTCTAAAAGGGCTAAATGCCACATATGACTATATAATATTAACAAGAACTTTTTGCTGCATCCTGAAAATTTCTCCTCATCTATGACACACCAATATTATCCACCAATTACCTACTCCATGCATAATTCTTGCATGCTTCTAGAATGTACAAAAAGGACTCAATAGTGAATAACCAACTCATACTTCTAGCCATAATCCATATGAAAAAAAAGCCATATTCTCGATCCACAGACTCATCTACAACCTGTGAAGCCCTCCCACAAGTAATCTGCAACTTGCTTGTCCAAGTCCATACTCCAGATTCCCTTGCAATCAACAACAAAATTTTCCACCACAACAGCCTTCCAAGCAGATACCTACTTCTTAGATGATGAACATTGTTGTCTCATTGACACTTCAATCTGAATTCTTAGTCCCATCAATAACATTTCCATGAATCCAAAGCCTTGTTTGCTGCATTGATCACAGTGAAATATTACCCTCGACACACACTATGTGTCCCACTTGTGAGGCAACTAGACTTGGGACCAGCTGTGTCATCTTAGACATCAAATGCACTCCATATGGAAACACCATCAAGAATATAAATAGTGGTAAGGCCAAATGACTAGATATTCATGCATAGAACATACCTTATCAGGAGGAACGGAAGCTACCAGATCATATGTTTCTTTTGACTTTGAAATAACATGATCCACCAATTTGTGAATCTCAGATGCAGAAAGGTTAATGCGGACATTGAAACCTGGTAGATCTGCACATAAGTAAAGCAAATAAATATAAAAAACAATGTGTTGATGATTATAAAGACAATGCTATGAGAAAAAATTGCTTAGGAATGTCTAAGAATCTGAGGGTTGAAATGGGAGCAGCTATCGGTGTTCCATCCCTTAAGATCATGAGATTTGATGATTGAAAGTGGACAAGTCAAAGGCCCTTCTTGCAGGCCAAATTCTATGCAGAAAATATTTGAAGGGTTGATGAAAACTCATTTAAAAATCCCTACAAACCATTATTGGTGGGTTGAAGGCTGATGAAAGTTTTTTGCTTCCTAAAGAAAGAAAAAGGTTTCTCTTACTGTGCCAAAAATATTCCAGAGAAAGTAAATTTTTCGTGGTTAGGGATTGTTGGGAAAAGCCAGAGATCGTGTGGGTGAAAGCCAAATGTCAACGTTAGAGAGAGAGAGAGGCACTATATTATTTTCTCAGAGAAGATAATTTTCTTTAGTCTAGATGTTTGAAAGTTTTTAATGTAGTCTCCCAACCCAGGGAACAAAAAGATTTCCAAAAGCATTTGTCTTACTAGAACTCTAGCTTTGGGAAAACGATTTTTTCCTCAAAACTGCCTTTTCCCTCCCATTTTCTGGAAACCCCTTATCCACTCTATCAAAAAATTTCACTCTACAGCATTGTTAGCTGCATTTTAAATGCAGTAGATGCTGTAATATGAGTAGGCCCTAAAATGCGACCATTATTTCTGAATGTGGGTGGTACTACAATTGTATTAAGTGTAAAAGAAAGGGATGTGCGAGTATAGTCAATGTGCTCTCAAAATGTCACTATACAAAGTTCCACACCAAGGAGTGGTTCACACTGACCCCCCAACAAAATGAAAAGAGAGTTGCGTGACTCCACTTTACAAAGAGTTTTTGCCCATTCCCTCATTCTGTCACAATGAAGACAACAAGTCTGTCCTCAGTTGTTGCCTCACTTTTAAAGATCCTGTCATTCCTTTCTCCCCATAGGCCCTAAGTGCGGCCATGCCCCTCTAGTGAAAAGATCTTGTGTCAAAACCCTCTTGTGCTGCATCTGACAAGCTAGAAAGTCAACAAAAAATAAGGAGGTGATAGCATATACAATGATCATCTTCAGATGTTAAAAAGAAAAAAGTAAAACTCAGTTTGCGCCATGAAAAATGGCTATTGAAGCAATCCCCTAATGCAATTGTAGAAATAATGCCATTGGGAAGGGAAAAACAAAAAGTGTATGAATAGTTTCTCTCAGGTGATTTCCAAAAAGATATATAGATATTGTTAAACTTTTGCTCACATACATGAAGAAGTAAGAACTGTTCTGAAGATGGTGGGGGGGGATCCATTTTTAAGTTACAAATGATTTTCATCGAGTATCATCAGTCGGTCCATACATTTTCATCGATGTTATAGATGAACTGACTGGACATATTCAAGATACCTAGATACATGTTATCTGCAAATGGTCTGGTTATGTAGATATAACTATAATAGTGTGTAAGCTAAATCTACAGAAGGAGGCTTATACTCCAAGTTCTTTAGGATTGAAAGCTAAAGACAACATGCATAACAAAGATTTTTAAGGGGAAAACAAATATAAATGGCCACATTATTCTATCAACGAACTAAAGGTTACCTCAAAATGCTCAGTAAAAGCATTTAGGATGAATAAACAAGTAAGTGAACCTAAACAGAGACGTAGTCAATAAAGTTAGAGCTGCTTTGCCAAAATAGAAAGTAGCTTGTGTAGTTCTTTGTGATTCTTATATTCATACTAGATTGAAGTGAAAGTTCTATAAACAGCAATAACTATCTATGATGAGTATTAGGCACTAAATAAGCCATATATTGACAAGATGGGAGCTAGTAGATAGCAAACATTAACGTGGCCATATGAAAAGATAAAAGGAGAATATATATTCAAGAAAACTCTAGCGGTGTGATGGTGAGGAATAAAGCCTGTGAAAGCCGTTTGAGACTGTTTGGATAATATGCAAAAAAGACTAATAAGTACGTTTGTTGGGTAATATAATCACCATGTTTGTGAGAGACCTAAAAGGAAGAAGAAAGATCAAGAGGAAGTTGAACGGAGGCAAGGAAAATGTTACAAAAATATGTGCAATGAACACAAAGACAATACATGATGCATGATAGAATGGAATAGCAGAATAGAATATTCATTCTCAAACCCCATTTTGTTGGGATTTCATGGATGAATATGATGCTCTTAGAAATGGACAAGATTGAGCTAAATGTTCAAAGAGGTATCTTATCCAATAAGAGAAGGATCTAGTATGCGTACTAAGTACTCCTACCAAAAATGAAAAATAAAAATGTGAAGGCCCTTAAATGGTTTCACAATAACATACACTGTTGCTCTGCCGGAGATTTTAGAATTAAGTACTGAGTAGGGATCATATGGTCCAATCCAAATCCAGATAAGATTTTAGATTACTTTATGAACTCGATTGACAGCTATCTATCTATCCAATTTTCTCTCTCAAAGCTAGTTCTAGTTGTCATATAGATATCCAACCCGATTCATCTCCAACCCCAACCAAGTCTCAAGAGCCTACTCCCTATGTCTCAAGAGTATCCACCACTATACGCATTCCAAACTACAAGCCCAATTGCCAGCAATGGAGAAGACAACAGGAGCACCGATTGTTTTGCAGTGTCATAAACAGGGCTTCCACGGCCAGATGTCCTCCCCTCAAAGTATCTGGGCTGTGAAATGTGGAAGCCGTCGAACCGTGCTTCCAATTGGCTGCGGTGCTATACACGCCCCGATAATCCACTGTAGCAAACAAAATCGGCGGTACGACTGACACGAACAGCGGCACTATGTAGCGCGTGGAGGCATTAAAGCAAAACATAAGATGGGGCACCAAAGAAAATGAAGACAGATAGAAGCTTGCAGGGCACTAACAGCAACCTGCTACCCTCTTCTTCTTTCTTTTGTTGTTGTCAGAGTTGCTCCTGCCCTTGTTCCAGCGGTCGTTGAGGGCGGAGATGAGGAGGTTGAGCCCCACGGCGACAACCGCGGCGGCGCCCGCGTAGGCGAGCACCCGCCTCTCCCTTCTCCCCTTCGCCGTCCTCTCTTCCTCCATCCTGCAGCGGGGGGGATCGAAATGGGAGCGGAGATGGCGAGGGGACGGAGGGGGAGGGGTTTGTGGGGGTGGAGTGGAGATTTTGGTGTTGAAGCCGGCCAGAAGATTTGTGTCGGGGGAGAAGCGCGCGCCCTGCCACCGCCAGTACAAATTTTATGGCCGGCGCCGCTTTGGACTGTGGTTCGAGGGGCCCTTGAAATTTAAGGTTGAAGAGAGAGAGTTTTGTGAAAAATGGTAGATGAATTTTGCGAGTTATATATAATACTCCTTGCACATCTAGCCCCTTTTTATAGGGGATATCCCCTCTTTTTTTAATGAGAATAAGTTGCCTTTTATTTATTTTTTAATTCGATAGGATAATAAAATTAATTGACTTATAATGAGAGATAACCCTCATGTATCTCAGTTAAATTGATCCAGTAAAATTGATGGAACAATTTAAACCCCCATTTAACATGTTGTCTATCAAAATAAATGAGACTAAACTCCGATATGAATTAACTCACAATAAATATCTCTCCATTTGCTATCCCTCTATCAAAGAGGGGCTAAGCTATGTTTTCATAATGGGTTAGGATAAAGATAAGCTAATCCATGCGGATCTAATCAATGTATCGAGGAGTAGTCCCTTTTCTAATTTGGTAAGAGATAAGTTATGTAACATCTCTGGAATTTTCTAGAATTTTTTATAAATTAAATAAGATTATTAAGCATTTAAAAAGCTTAATGAGTTATTAAATGAGTTAGGGGCTAATTAAATTAATTTGAAGGCCCTATATTGACCAAAGGGTTAAACCCACTTAAAGCATGCCCATAACCCCAGTTCTAAGGCTTTTTAGGCCCAAGCCCACTTCTATTCACGTAATTAAGGTTATTTTCCCAATTTAAATGATAAATATGGGATAAATAGGGGAGATTGGGATAAAATCTGAATTTTTTAAAAATCCACCCAAAAGGTGGTTTATAGCGCGATCGTGTCTTCCAAGAGGCGGTCCAGACCCACCCGTGTTATTCTTCTATAAACATGATTTGATAATCACGGGAAAACTTCGGTTGTTATCCATCCAATTGCCAAGGAAAAGTGTGCTCTGGCATGTAAACCTATTTAGGACACTTGGGGGATCGAATTGATGCCCTATAGGACTCATATTTTGATCTAATCCCTCAGCCCTAGGTCATTCCCTATAAATAGGCTCAGAATCGACTTACACGAACTCTCGTTTTGGCTCGTGTGGTTCGACGGTAAGATGATGTTATTTCATGTCAGTCTTTTAGAATTTTTTGTTCCCTTTGGTATTGTCTAACTCCCCTCCAAATTTCGTGTTATGAGATCAAGCCGTTGAGGAGTTACAGGATCTGGAAGTGGGTGTTTCTCTGCATAACATACAGGAACAAGCGTGCTCATTGACAAATACCCGAGGTTTAGGGACCTTAGCAGAGGTAATTCCATATCCAGCCTTTAGAGTTAATTGTTCCCCTTTGTGTCTTATAACTCTCCTCTAAATTTTGCGAAATTATGTCAAGCGGTTAAGGAGTTAGAAGGTCGGGAAGTTGCTTGTAGAAATCTGATAATTAAAAATGAGAAATAATTTTTCAATTTCATTATGTAATTAAAATTTTCATGAAATAATTAAATTACATTTTGTAAACTAGTTTATTGAATTTACTTGAATTAACTAGAGGTAAATAGATATTAAATGCTTTAAGCCTTAGATAAATCATAGTAAGCCCAATAAAAGTCCATGTAATGGACTAGGATCACAATTGGCCCATTGGATAATCCATAATGGGTTAGATTAATGGATTAAATGATTTATTAAATGATAATTAACCTTAAATTCGTAACACATATTTAATATGTCATTTAAGGGATTAAAATAACCCCATTTCTAGAAGTTTGGCACAAAAATCGACCCTTACCTAACAGTCCACCTTGGACCAGCCATTTTTACATTGGTTTCACACCAAATGGAGACTAGGTTAAGAGGAGAAATTAGAATTTTCTTTTAATTCGGAATTGGAAAGTTTGGCATTGTTAGGTAAGGAATCTTGACAAATTTGGCCAAGTTTTGGCTATAAATAGAACCTCATTCGACCCTCAAATCATCACTGGAGGTTAAGGTTACGCTGCTGCGAAGATTGGTGGAGATTTGAATGAAGATTTGAAAGATCAAATGATTTTCTAATATTTGGGGATATTTCTTTAGATCCGTCTAAAGATAGGTGTCTCTCATGCTAAACTCTAATTAAAGTATGCCATCTTGTTCATTTTTCTGTCCTCTTTCCATTGATAGCTCATTTATTAAATTCCGTTATGAAATGAGTAAGTTATGGTCATTTTATTGGAGGGATATTCCCGTTTTTTCATCAGGTCTAGAACGTGATATACATCAGTAGCGCTCCTGAACGCGCTGGCCCGACAGAGCGCATTCATACAATGTATTTTCAAATATATTAAAAAGGAAAAAAGAAAAAAAATGCACGGCATGGCACAAATAAATATATAAATCTATATATAAATACAGTGTATTTTCTTATATATATATATATTATATTTATTTATTTATTTAAAATATATATTTATTATGTATATATTTATTATATATATTATATATATATATTTATTATGTATATATTTAATATATATATATATATTATATATATATTTATTATATATATTTATATATGTATATTTATATATATATATATTTGTATATATATATATATTTTATATTATATATATTTTATAAACATATATTATATTATATATATTTTATAAACATATATTATATTATATATATTATATTATATATATATTTATTATATATTATATTATATATTTATATATTATATATATATTATATATTATATATATTATATATATATTTATTATATATATATTATATATATATATTTATGATATATATATATTATATGTATATATATTATATATATATATTATATATATATTATATATATATTATATATATTTTATATTTTATATATTTTATATATTTTCCTAGCCCACATCCTATGCCCCTTGGGTCAGACCCAAGGGTGAGTTCTCCAACATATAAAGCCAATGAAATTTTTGTAACTTCCAATGTGGGACTAAACTTAAGCCAATATCTAATAGGAACTATATCACTTGGAAATCCACATTAATTGTATGTATATAGTCACCAAAAGTAAGAAAATGTAATATTAACATGTTTTAATTCTTACAGTATGTTAAAAATTATTTTGTAGAATAAAATTTTTTTTGCTTGTAAAAATTTATTTTTAACCATATTAGTAAATTATAAACATATTAGTAAATCAATACGTGAAAAAAATTTCTAGCGTGTTAAAAATGACTTCTAACATGACAAAATTATTTTATACATACTGAGATGTAAAAACTATTTCCATCATGTTAAAATCTATTTAAAACTCTCTTTTGTGCATGTTAAACTTAATTTCTTATTAAATAATTAATAAAATGATGCATGAAAATTACTTCCAGTATGATAAAATTTCTTCCAGTATGGTAAAATTATTCCAGCATATTAGAATTATTTTTAGCATGTTAGAATTATTTTCAGTGTATTAAAACTATTTTTTAACATGATAATTCTATTTTTCCTATCAAATAATTTGTAAATAAATAATGATAAAATGATTTTTAGCATGATAAAATTTATGATGTTATCAGAGAATTTCTGCAATCATCATGGTAAACTTATCTTATCATCCTATCAGTAAGTTAATGTATGAGAATTATTTTATCATGTTAAGTATTAATTTTAGCATGTTAACTATTGATTTCTAGCATGTTAAAAATTAAATCCAGCATGAAAATTTTATTTGTATCATCTTATCAGTAAAGTAACATATGAAAATCATTGTCAACATGTTAAGATTATTTTCAGCGAGTTAGAGTTATTTTGACATAAAATTCTATTTTCTTATCATATGGTTAATTAATGTATGATTAAATACTAATATCTAAACTCATGATTGTAATTCATAAAGCATATATTTTTAGAATTAAAACTTATGTTTTATGATTATGATATTAAGCTAAGATATTTTAAAAAAATAATTCTAATAAAATTACTATCTTAAATTTTCTTCCTACTTATCGTTCATTTTTGAACTCCACGACTTAATATTGTTAAACATGATGCCTTAAATTGTTATCTACTTTTCTTGCAACTTTTGAAATTTTGTCAAATATGTGCTTATTACAAACAACATTTTCTTGAAAATCATTGGCCATATACATTAAAGTGGATGTCTAAACGTACTTGGGATCTTCGGATCTATATGACTCAATGCCTGGCATTAATGGGGCCCGGTCTGATCCTGGGGGAGCGCCCGAAAGTACTTGTGTCCATGGGAGTTGATTGACCAACGGTGTGGCATTACACCGAAGTGCATGATAGATTTACTTGATACGGCATTCCACTATTCGTACTTGTTTACTTGTTACTTGTTTACTTGAAAATTACATGAATTGCTTGACTTGCGTGAAAATGGCCAATTACATGAAATTCTTTACTTGCTCAAAGTCATTACTTGGAAATTCATCTTGATATCACATTACCTCAATTACTTGGAAATTTCATTCATGTTTATACACTTCCCGATACAAGTTAGAAAATTGTTTAAATTGTTAATACTTAAAGATTGCCTGGTTCATAGAGATATAAAATCATACTGAGCTTTTTAACTCACCCTACGTTTTGGTTAATTGTTGTAGGAAATAAAAATGAACAAGGGAATGGACAAGAGTGAGAGAGTGATTTTCCTTTTTACCTAGGCTTATGTAGATCATTAGTGTTTTTACATGAATGATATACTTTGGGATTGAAAGTTATAATTTACCTTTATGGCTTATCATTTAGTGTTGTAAACTTCATTTTGATGAAATAAAGGTACTATTTTCCCATTCATTTCTATCTTTAGAAATAAAATTATACATGCTCTGATCGACACGATTGTTTACGACTCGTTGCGCCCTCGATATTCCGCGTTGGGGCGTGACATTGCTGGTTCCATGCAGGACGCGCAAGAACGGTAGTGTACTTCCAGTCAGAAATTCGAAATCTAGGAGCAACCCCAAAGATATGTTATTTCATGTATGGCTTAAACATCAAGTTAGCAACAAAAGTCCTCTAATATTGCTCGATTTCATGTTTTATACACGTTGTATTGCATGTTTACAACGACTGCGCAACTAGGTATCCACTACATGCATGACCTTGCAAACCAATAGAAAAGATAACAACTTTGGCCAAATCCATACGTTCCCATGCATCAATTCTGTTCTATCATGCTGTACCTTTCAGTATCATATGCTTTTCATGCATTAT